>OZ023148.1:18052381-18087928 GCA_963675895.2 Styela plicata
GCTCTTAAAACAGGCCCAGTTGTTTTGACAATGATTTTTTCCCCTATCCTGTCATTATAGTAATATATTCGTGTGAGTCATATTTTGCCATAATACTTTTCATGATTTCAAAGTGCTCTTCTCCCACAGTTAGGGCTGGCCAATTCGATTCGGTGATTCGAATCGATTCGAAGCAAGATTTATTCGAATCAATCGTGAGTCGTTCATAGGAACAAAAACTGTTTAAATGAACTAGGATTTTCATTTTAACGACGAAATGCAATCGATTTTGGTCAAATTTGACCAAAATCGATAATATTTTTCGTTAAAATATGGAAATTGTAGCTGTTAGTGCGAATTGAAAATATACTACAAACTATAAATATCTTCAATTCCATAACAAGACAAGTTATAAAAGAAAAAATGGGATATATTTTATTTACGTAGAATTAGTGATTCGATCCGATTCGAACAAATTATTCGAATCAGCTTCTAATCCAAATGATTCGGTTTTGCCCAGCCCAACCCATAGTACGGGTCTAGTAGTAGTATACCGGCTCTGAATCTTTTGTATACTTGATAAAATCACATTTCTAGGATTAGCATCTCCAATAAAGGATTAAAAGAAGGAAAGCAGTTTTTGTTATTTTTCACAGATTATCTGATTTTGTCTTGTGCAATTTGTTTTATTATCCTAACGTCAATATGGACAATATTGTTAAGTTAAAACATTATGCATGGCCATAACCGACCTAAGTTGGCTGGTTGTATCATTCTTAACACAGGTCAGGTTGCTATTTGATAGTTTTTACCAGGCTGTAATCTGAATATTTTAATAAAACGTATTTTGTTAGGTGTGAGTCAATGATGGATCGCGCCGAAATGGATTCTGGATTTTATTTATTCTTTCTTAACCCCCAGTCAAACAGAATTATTTCCCCCGGGCCGTGTTTTGTTACAGTCACTTCTTGTAGTGGATCTTCTGACCAAGGCCCTGTACCAGCCTTCACTTATAGACGGACATGGATAGAGTTGCTGGAAAAATATGATCTCTCCTGTTCGGCTTAGCCTACCCAGGTATTGCGCTCTGGGTTGAGTGGCCGGTATGGAGTGAAGAATCGGACTCGACTTGACTCGAACCAGAGATATAGTTTTGTTAAGCATGGGTCACTGATGGATCCCGCCGACGAGGCGCGGTCCATCTGTGTCTCATACTTAACAAAATAAAACTTTTGGTTAAGTCTGCAATAACGTTGTCACTTATAGATATATTTATTTTCGAATCGAATCGAATCTCGAATAATATTATTTCGAGTATTTCCGAAATTGAATCTATTTTCAAAAGGTAATAGAAAAGTTTTAATAAATGGTTTAAATTTTCAATACACATGCGAAAAAATCGGAATTTATTTCAAATTTAATTTTTCCGGATGAAATTTTTACTCGATATTGTCTTCCGAATCGGACTCCCTTTGCCCCCGATGACGTGATGATGACGCGATATCTGCTGAACCCAACACTAACACTCAAGGTTGAAATGTACATATCGTTTGCTCCTCCTCCTTCCGACATAATTCCTCCCTCCAACGTACTTTTATCGTTTTTTTTTCAAAAATAGTCTATTTCCAAAAGGCCAATCAATTTTTGCGCACATTGAACGCACAATTTATTTTTTCATCGAAAAAATTTAAATTTGTCTTGCATTTGCTAATGCCCACCCAATCTAGAATTGACACCTTCCACCGACACTAAAGTTCCCTGCTCACTTTAGTTTATTATGATTTTTACTGATAGCTATTCTCTCAGCCGCCTAGAGCTTAGAAATCCCATGTCCGTATGCTTTGCTAAAGCTGAGCTATTATTCTATTGCGCTGCCGGTCACGCCCTTCAAGGCTCAGTTCTTCTGAATATTTGAAAGCGTAAACAAGTGTAAAGTATGACCAATATGTGAATCATACTTGGCAGATTAAATTCTTAGTTGATTGACTATACTATGCTTCTTAATTGCTCCTGATTTCTCTGTTACTTTTTCCTTCTTTCCTGCGAATTAAACTGGATTTGTGTTCCGTGCGTGTTTTATTACGATTAGGGCTGGTGATTCGAATTGTTCGAGTTCGATGACAGATTATTCGAATCAATTGTGAATCGGTCATGGGATCAAAAGCATGCTAGATGAAGTGTATTCTTCTATTTTTAAAGACAAAATGCAATTCGATTTTGCTCAAATTTGTTGTATTTTGTCGTTAAAATTAAAAATACATCGCTTTTAAGTCAGTTTATACTAATATTTGTAATTTGTAACTGTATATTCTCCAATCATCATAGAGGAGACATTAGTAGTAATAGTTAAAATGAATGTTTGTAATTTTTATTAAATCAACGATTCTATCCGATTCGAAAAAATTTTACGAATCAGATTTGAATTCCAAAGGATACGGTTTTTCCAGCCCTCATTGCGATTATATATGAGTGAGTTGATAGAGGTTTTTAGAAGGTTTTCTCAAGATTTTGGATTATTATTATGAAATAGCGAATAATTTTTTTTAACTTTAAAACTGATTTCATAATGAATTGTTACGGTTTCGCTTCTAAAATTGAGATTTTTCTCAACAAAAATGTATCGCGCGCCTTGCAACATTTTTTTATATATTATTTCATTATAATTTTCATGTTAATGCTCCTAGAAAAAAACACTAAAAGTCACTGTAAGCAAGGAAGCAGAGCCTAAAGAAAACTAACATTCACTAGATTACACAGAGCTACTAGGACCAGCAACCGAACTCCAAGCACAAGTGGGCTTCGCCTCGGGCAAAGGTACAACTAATTAACACTCTTCTGTTTCCCTTTAGTTTAGAAGTCTCTTACGACACGCTTTAGTGCTTTATACCACCTTTAACGTCGAACATATTTCGCTGTCATAGCTTGTACTAAAAAAAGCTTAAACTAAACAAATAGCATTTTATTCAATTCATTAATTTGTTATTCAAAATCATTATTGAAAATTAACACATTATTAAAACGATATCTTAAAATCTTATATATATTACATCATCAATATAAAATAAAATCATATACGATATCACAAAAATATTACGTTGAAGATAAGGGGTGGCAAAAATTGGTAAAAAAATTTTATTTGCGAATCGAATCGGTATTCGAAACCCGCTTTTGGTCATGGGGACGTCTGATAAGCATTATTTTTGAATAATAACACATATTCGAACAAGGGCTGGGCAAAACCGAATCCTTAGTAATTCGAATCTGATTTGAATAATTTTTTCGAGTAGGATCGAATCACTAATTCTTTGTAAATATCCAATATCCGATTTTTTACTATTATAACTTGTCTCCATCGTGAAAATAAAGAAGTTTATAGTTTGTGGAGTATTTTCAATTCACACTAAGAGAGAGCAACAATTTTAATATTTTAACAACGAAATATAATCGATTTTGGTCAAATTTGACCAAAATCGATTGTATTTCGCGCATTAAAAATGAGAATCCTAGTTCACTTCTCAAGTTTTGGTTCCTGTAAACGATTCACGATTGATTCGAATTAATCGTGCTTCGAATCGATTTGCCCAGCCCTAATTCGAACTCCACCTCTGGTTATTGGGGACAACTTAAGCATTGTTTTCGAATAAAAACGAATATTCGAACTCCACCTTTGGTCACTGAGGACGTCAAATAAGCATTGTTTTCGAATGAAAACGAATATTCGATCCTCGCTTCTAGTCTCTGGGGACACTGAACAAAAATTAATCAAGTAAATAAAAGATCGTGACAAAAATGCAGTGGACAAGCTGTTAATTGTAGCAATTGTACATTTCAAAAATTCGAAGTCGCGTTGTTGATGAGCTTTTTGTCAAATTTTGAATGTTGATGGAACGCACCTCTGCGATGCTTTCCATCAGCAGTCCATGATTGGCTAAAAAAAGCTCCTTTCTACAGTTTTATACCAAATATAACTGAGCGAGTGAAATTACTGTTAAAGAGCATCGATTTTACTGTGTTTTTATAAAAGTGATGAAATTAAAGTAAATTTCGTTCTATAATTTAGCAATCAATAAAATATAGTTGTTTAGTCTTCCCACAGCGCTCACACTCCTTGTATTTCACGCATAAGCACAGAATCCAGAGCAGAGGGAACGGCGTTATGAGAAGGCACAGTGGCCAGTGTGTTTTCAAGTCCATGTATTCTCTCCCGTGCAAAAATGATAAAAAGTAAACTTGAACCATTTTTTCATCATTCTTTTGGAGAGTGAGATTTCCTTTTAATACAGCGAGAGAGGGAAGACCAGAATACGGCTTTTTAGTCCAAATAGGCTTGGAGCAAGGTTGTTCGAGACTTCTGGTAAGTCTCCCAAAACCATTGTCGTTCTATTATGTAGAAAGCTACACAGAATAAAGCTAAGCGCGTAAAAAGAGTATAAAATCTTCATTCTCAAAAATACTTATTGGCTCAAGTTTTAAAAGATTACAGATTTTTTTATAGCGACTTCTTAGAGTGGATCACCCTGTCCAAGGCCCTTTAACAGCGGCCACCTATAGACGGAGAGGGTTACAATTACTGGAAAGCTATCATTTTTTTCTGTTCGGCTCAGCCTACCCTTGTTATTACATCCTAAGCTGAGTCGTGGGTATGGATAAGCGAGCCGGACTCGCTGGGACTCGAACCTGAGATCTTCAATCTGCAATGCCAACATGTTTAGCCACTAGGCCATCGCGCATCGCGCCTCAGATCCACACGAACGAGAAAGCAGTGTAGAGGCAATGAGTTCCAAATCGCAGAAGTTTGCTGGACATAAAACTTTTTAATGAAATAATCTGTGAACAGGAGCAGAAAGCCCGTTCGAGCAAAGATCAATAAAATATCTAAAAATAAACAAAGTGGGGCAATTTACGACGATGCGAAGTTCCGAAGTTTTGCAGACTGGAAGAAAGTTTCGGACCAATCATGTAAGTAGGTATGGGCTAAACCGAATCATTTGGATTTCGAATCTGATTTGAATAATTTTTTGGAATCGAATCGAATCGCTGATTTCATAAATATACCCAAATATTCGTTTTTACTATCAATTCATAGTCTCCATTATGATGATTAGAAAATATACAGTTACGAATTACAAATATTATCATGGACTTAAAAGCGATGCATTTTCATCTTACGACGAAATACAGTCGATTTTGGTCAAATTTGAACAAAATTTCAAATTTGTTTTTTTCCTATGGCCGTTTCAAAATTGATTAGAATAATCTGTACTTCGAATCGATTCGAATCACACGAATCGAATTGCCCAGCCCTACATGTAAACCACGCCTCGTTGAACGCGATCAGGCATGTTTAAAACTGTGGCAGCAGCAGCAGATACCTTTCAATGCCTTTCTCCAACAATCCCAGCCGCCGAATCCGCGCCTGAACACTTTTTAATAATTAATTGTTTAATTCACACTGAAGGCGCGCGAACACTTTTATTGCTTGGTCTGAGTTTTTTATTGAAATTCACTCCGAGCAAGGCCGGAAGCAGCTCCAAAAGGGAACCAACTATCGGCCACTCAATAGCAAAGAGGTACCAAAAGATGTAGTACCAACAACTGCACTCTAAACGGAGAACATCCCAAACAGAACGGAATCATCATGGTAAAGTGCAGTGAGTGGTATCTGCCCTGGGCTATGGTAAAAGCACTAGCACTTCTTTGCTTCTTTTTGTGTACCATGTCGCAGCGTTATCGAAAACGCGCGTAAATGTTTTACGGTTTTTCTATGACATGCCCATCTCCCCCCGTGCTCACTTGCATCGTGGACATCTATCCTTATGAGGGTGTAGTATCCAGTCATCAGAGTCAACGGATTCCATATCCACATTTAGGTTTCGATTATTCTCAATTATGATTGTCTGCTGGACTGTCAAAAACAAATAAAAAAAATATTATGTGTGATTATCATGTATAAAAATATGTATTAAATTATGACAAAATCAGAGCCCTGCTTGGAATTCGAATCTAATTCGAATATTTTTCGTATCGAATCGAATCACGAATTCGATGTAAATAATAAAATACCCATCTCCACAATTACAACTTGTCTACATTCTTAAAATCAAAAAATTTATACTTTATAGTGTATATTCAATTCACACTCCATGTCTAAGAGCAGCAATTTTCATATTTTAACTACCAGATATCATCGATTTTGGTCAAATTTGTCCAAAATCGATTGCCTTTTGTCGTTAAAAATTAAAATTCCAGTTCATTTAGTAAGTATTCGAGCCTATGAACAATTCACGATTGATTCGAATATATTGTGCTTCAAATCGATTCGAATCACCGAATCGCCCACCCTACACTTGCTTCCCATACAAATTTGCTTCTGTAACTTTTTATCTGACCAAAGCCAGACTTCCTCAGACAAGCATTTCAAAAATGCTTGTCTGAACAAGTCTAACTTTGGTCAGACAAAATGTCACAGACAGAAGTTCATGCCAGTGTGAAGAAAGACTTTGGATTTGTCTATTTATTCATTGTGAATCTTGCTACTGTACCGCCACCGTTCAATGCATAAGGATCCTTTAACACAAGGGCATAGAAGAAGGATAAATAGTTAGTCCGTATTGCCCTCACGAAATCGAATATTTTTATGTTAGGTCATTTGATGTAAAGCCCCCGAGCCAAACTATATAGTACTAGCCGTCACTTTTAAAATTCGTTCAAAGCAAGGCTGAAAGCGCTGCCGACGAAAGTGGGGGGTTGTGGAGAGGGAAGGGGGTCGGGACAGCCTTCCTAAATTAGCAAAAAAGAGATAAAATTGCAAAAAAACGTTAAATTTTCGAATTTTTCAGAAATTTTATTTGGGGGGCACGTGCCCGGTGTTCCCCTTTCCTAGATCCGTTAGTGCCCGCACATTCCCAGAACATTTTAAAAACGTTTAATCCCGATCAGGAATTTTAATTTGTCAAGCATGAGCCAAAGATTGACCTCGTCTCAGCGAGAGAGCTTATTTCCAACAACCGTAGGGGAAGAAAAAAACGCTTTGCTATTATTTGTTTCTATAAGCATAGACACTGTAAACACATTTAATATAATATATAGAGCTGGGCAAAACCGAATCATGTGGAATTCGAATCTGATTCGAATAACTTCTCGAATCGGATCGAATCAGTAATTTCATGTATATAACAAATATCACATTTTTTACTGTTATAACTTGTCCACATCGTTAAAATAAAGAAATTCATAGTTTATAGCGTATTTTCAATTCACACTAAGACCAACGATTTTAATATTTTAACGACGAAATACAATCGATTTTGGTCAAATTTGACCAAAATCGATTGCATTTCGTCGTTAAAATAAAAATCCTTGATTATTTAACAAATTCTGTTCCTATAAACGATTCGCGACTGATTCGAATAAATCGTGCGTCGAATAGATTCGAATCACGGAATCGAATTGCCCAGCCCTAATAATATATATAAAGACAACACATCTGCATTGACGTCAAAGATAACGCGCACTCGCAGGAACGGTCGGTCCGATTTCCTCGTTTTTCTTAGAAGAATCGCGAATCCTTATGTAGATAACTCTACAAATACTGTTGCGCCCCACTTTATAGCTTAGCTCACATTTAGGGCACTAGGGACGCGATATGTATCATTAAATTTTATGGTCGTAATATTTCTGAGAAGCGACTCAGCTGAGAGATATAATAAAAGTGGGGTTAATATCGCAGGTTGAATATCTCAGGTTCGAGTCGCGCCGAGTCCGACTCGTTAATCCATGCCCACCACTCCACCCAGAATGTAATAACTTGGGTAGGCTAAGCCGAACAGGAAAGAATCCTAACCCTGCCCATCTATAAGGGGCCGCTGACATATGGCCTTGGTCAGGATGTCCACTCCAAAAAGGAAGGCAGCGCCTAAAAGTAGCCTACTAACGACCACTCAACTAACAAAAATGCTATTACGAGATAAAGTACCAGTAACTTCAATCTAAGCGCAATCAGTGGTCTCTGCACTATAGATGATATCAGAAGCACCTGTCACTGCTCTTTACCTTACCTTTTGATGCAGGTGCGGGTTGTGGCGCTGGGCGGTATACTGGTTGCGGCTGCTGCAATTAACAGGGGGCTGGGGTTGCTGGACGATGACGGGATGAGGTGCTGGAGCCTGGAGAACAAAAATAAAGGTTTTTCTCTTAAAATTCACATTTAAAAAGTTGGAAGCGCGCCTGAAAGAAACCAGCTAACGGCCACATATATATATATATATATATCTGCCGACCAACAGAACAAAATGTAAACTACACTATACGCGGGAACATTATTGAACCAAGACTAAGCAAGACCGAATAGTTGAGAAACACGATCTGATTCGTATAATTTTTCCACTCGGATCGATCCGAGTGGGAAAATTATACGAATCCGATAGAAATTTTCAATTATCCGGTTTTGCCCAGGATTAGGTTCAAGGCTGCAAACGTTCCACTTTTATAATTACAATTTAGTGAAAACAAGAAATTATTGCTGATACTTCACTAATATTTGTGTAAATAAGCTATTAGAGGCGATGAGCCATCCTTTCACACGTCATCAGGGCAGATACCATTCACTGCACTTCACAATGGCGGTTCAGTTCCGTTTGGAATGTTTTCCGTTTGGAGCGCGGTTGCTGGTACTACATCTTGCGGTATCTCTTTGCTATCAATCGGCCAATAGTTGGTTCCGTTTGGACACTACTTCCGGCCTTGCTTGGAGTGAATTTCAATACAGGCTATACTAGGCCATTGCTCTTGCCAAAGCGGCCCAGATTCGTATGAGCGTCATATGAACTTGTCCATGAGCGTAATATACTTAACAACACGGAAAAAACGGACATTCTAACTTACCGTAACTACCATGGGCTGATGAGATGGTGCATAAGCTGGTTGTACTTGGTTGGGAAGAGATGCTGGTGCATAAGCTGGTTGTACTTGGTTGGAAGGAGGTTCTGGTGCATAAACTGGTTGTACTTGGTTGGAAGGAGGTTCTGATGCATAAGCTGGTTGTACTTGGTTGGGAAGAGGTGCTGGTGCATAAGTTGGTTGTACTTGGTTGGAAGAGGTGCTGGTGTATAAGCTGGTTGTACTTGGTTGGGAAGAGGTGCTGGTGCATAAGCTGGTTGTACTTGGTCGGGAAAGGGTGCAATCGGCTGAGTTTCTGGATACACCAGTTGGTCAAGTTGTGCTGCCATTTTTAAAGGCTAAATATTCAATTATATCATGGATTACCTGCAACTATGAAATAGAATAGAATTAAACAAATATAAATGTTTTTTTTCGTCGCCCAAAGCAGATACGGTTGCTGGTAATATAGCTTATAATAGCTCCTTTCCTTATAAGTTGCCGTTAGTTGGTTTCCTTTAGTCACTGCTTTCGGCGTTGCTCAGAGTTAAAAAATCGAAATCAAAAAATTATAAGCGGCATGATATTTGCCAAGTAGTCTATCGCGGCTCTAAAATTTAAGAAAGGAGGAAAAGCTCGCCGCAAGTTTTTGATATTATTTTAAAACTCCATTAATAAAAGATCAAATATTCTCCAAATAACAAATTTTTCACGGCTTCGAACAATTTTCGGTGAAGAATAAAGATATTTATAATTTAACTTTTTATGCTACCATCCCCCCCCCACCCCGATTTGAGAACCCTAACAACTACTGCTCACTATTTATCTATTTCATACACAGTATACGGAACCAGCAAGGGGGATTACTTAGAATTAATGATTCGAATAAGATTCGAATTCTAAATGATTCGGTTTTGCTCAGCCCTAGTTTTTGCTACTCTACTTGCATTCCTCCAAGTATAATCGCTAAGCGATGACCAACGTTATTCCTTCTGTGAATTTGAATTTGTTCACCCACGATTTGACACCTTCCTTCGCTACTCCCGTGACACTAGCCTGCTTGATTTGTTGCACGTACAAGTATTTAGTAATAATTAGTATTAGATAGCACAACCATAAATATCGTTTTGTCAAGCATGAGTCACAGATGGACCGCGCCTCGACGGCGCGATCCATCAGTGGCTCACGCTTGGCAGAAGGTCTATAGACGTTTTTTCAATACTTGATCAGTGCAAACATTGTCATCATTTGTGTTTGCTTAAATCAATTTTTATCGCTGGGTTTACTGTTTGGCTTCTTATCGGTCTTCTAACATAAATTTAATGGATAAGCAGTTTCAAGTTAACGTCATCGGTAAAATTTTCTGTTTCAACCCCAAGCCCGCTGGTTTTTTTTGCCTGGTTAGCTCAATCGGTAAAGTGCATCGCTGATCCCTCTGACGTAGGTTCGAATCCCGTCTATTCTTTGGTAAATTTGACGAGAATTTTAAAATTATATTATAACTGGCATAATTTTCGCGCGCCCGTGCGAAATTGACTATTTTAAAAATTTTCCGTTCTGTTTTGACTTAACAATTTTTCACATTAAAAAGATCAAAAAATTTTTGCGCATCTTCCGCGAGTAAAAAGTAAAATTCTCGCTTCGCAAAAAATACCTATTTTTTGCAATTTTCTCTTAATTTTTGCTCCCCCCAGCCCCCCGCTTCCACATGTGCCTACGGGCAAGATATTCTTGTATTATATGGAATCGATTCCCCGAACAGAAATTTTATTTTTGTCAAGCATGAGATAAAAATGGACCGCGCCCCTTCGGCGCGATCCATTAGTGTTTCAAACGCTGAAACGTGACGAAACAATCTATTTGCTACTAACCGAGTCTCATCATTGGTTCAGTACATTCAAACAGTAAATTTTGGTAGATTATAACCTTCAGTAAAGTACAACTCAAATCATATTTCTACTTTAAAATGCCTTTTTGACTACATTTCAGAGTGGATCGCCCTGACCGAGGCGCTGTAACTGCGTCCACGAGTTTCGAACCCGAGATCTTCAACCTGCGATGCGAACATGTTTAACCACTTCCAGTTAGGCCGAGCCTACCCAAGTCGCTACACCTTGAATTAAGTAGTTTTAAGAGTGATTTACAAAATATACTACTGACCAAGCCTCATCACTTGTTAAATACATTTCAATTCAAAATTTTAATAAAAGTTATCATGTAGTTATCAAAGGAGCACATTTCACTCAACTTTAGTAAACACGGTCAAGTTCGCTACCTACTACACAAGGACTTTTGACATAGTTCGCAAAAAGTATTTATGGCGTCGTCACAACACTGATTTGCTACTAAAAACGATGTTAAATTACACAGACTTATATGGTTGTAAAAATATATTCACAATTACGTCCACTAGCGTATTTAGGGGGGAGGGGCATGGGCCATGCCCTCCTCGCCGACTGAAAAAATTCTAAAACGACCCTTGAACCCTGGAATCTTTTTAAAATAAATTTTTGCACCTCGCGATTTTTGCGATATTTTACATTAATCTAGAATATAAACGCTGTTCCCCAACGAAAAACATTCTGCCCGCGGTGTCCATTATGACGGTATAATTTGACCTTTTTTTAATTTCACCTTCCCGTTTCAAAGATTTTGCTACACCTCCGATGACGTTCCAGCCAGAGTCATGGCCTATGTGTGGCTCATGCTTGGTAAAATATACTTTTTGACTGGGACATTTAGAATCTTTGAAGGGAACAAAGTCTTAGATTACCTCTGCAAACGAAAAACAGAATATTTTACGTGTTTTTTGACAGTGTTACATGACAAGAACACTTTTACCTGGAACTCAAAAATTTATTGATAAATACTTAAGATAGTTGAAATGTGGCTATAGAAATATATACTGTTTTAACACCGTGTGAAATCCCTCTGGAGTGTCGTTTCAATTTCAAATGATGATTCGATTGTGGGACAAGGTCGTAGGCACGTTCTGTAAAAGTCATCTTCAACGTATTTTCTGCGTGTCCTTGGAGGCGTCTTAAATTGACAAGGAAGGTCTTGGAACTGTAGCGGAAACCGCAGCCTCCCACATAACAAAGGTACTTCAAAACACTGGCACCATGACCCCAGCCACGCCTCCCCCTCTCTGAACTGCAAAAAACAATGTCTTGAGTTCAGAGTGACACACTACCTCGTTGTTCAATTTTAGTCGTATCCCACGGCACTGGAGTCGAAAAAATCGAAGCATTTGGCATTCGAATTTAATTCGAATAATTTATTTCGAATTGGATTGAATCACTAATCTTATGTTAATAACAAATATCCCGTTTTTACTATTATAATTATCTCCGTTGCGGAATAAAGAAATTTACAGTTTACAGTGTTACTTTCAATTCACACTAAGAGCAACAATTTATAATTTTTAAGCGACGAAATATAATCGAATTTGGTCAAATTTGACCGAAATCGATTGTATTTCGTCGTTAAAAATGAAAACTCCATCTTGTTTAGCAAGTTTTTGTTCCTATGAACGATCCACGATTGATTCGAATTAATTATACTTCAAATCGATTCGAATCACCGGATTGAACTGCCCAGCCCTACACGACACGTTACGTTGAGTGGAATGGGCTGAGTTGAATTCCGTACCTACATAGCAGATAACGAGGCAGAGTTATATTAAGTGCGCCAAAACAGGGGGAGGTTTTGAAAGCTAATTCGTTGGAAAGACATTTTAAAGTAGAAATAGAATTTGTGTTGCACTTTACTGATGGTTATTATCTACAAAATCGATCGTATTGACCGGAAGGCCGATGGTTCGATGCTTGGCCGTTTCACCACCGTGCGTACTTCACGTACTTCGCGGTTAGCTGTAATATAGAACATATACACAGTCACTACAAATGTCCGTGCCCTGCAGTTGTTGGGTATAAGCCGCCCGGTAGGTTCACGGACAGGCCATAGCAAATAATTCGAAAAAATCACGCGAATTCCATGAAATGTATGAGTCTCGGACGCGTTCTAAATTTTGCTCTTGTTTCAAATGCTCCTAAAACTAATCATAAGATGTGATCTTTGTGCCGCAAAATATCACTCCTGTTGCTCCCCCGGCTCCCGCCCTCGACGAACCGCAGCCCGGGCAGCTGCCTCTCGTTGTTGCTCTGCGCCTGTCTTTTGATCTGCGGAGGGCTTATTCCTAACAACAGTTAGGCGTGGTTTTTTCCGTTCCGTGTGGCAGCGTAAAGTGCCTAGCTGAAAGGGTGCGCTCGATGGTGAAACGGGTTCAAGTATCGGAACCATCGCCCTTTTGGGCAATATGTTAGCGCTTATCCGACTGTGCCACTTTCCGGCTTCGCTCATTCAGAATAACCAGGGCCGCTGGTAGAGCTGAGCAATTCAATTCGGTGATTCGGATCAATTCGAAGCACAATATATTCGAATCAATCGTGAATTGTTAATAAGAACAAAAACTTTATAAATGAACTAGAATTTCAAATTTTTTTGACAAAATACATTCGATTTGGTGTTATATTTTACCAAATAGATTATATTTTGCCCTCAAAGGGTGATATTTGTTGCACTTCGACATACGCGTGTGTGAATTGAAAATACAATATAGACTATACATTTCTTGATTTCCACAATGAAGACAAGCTGTAATAGTAAAAATGGGATATTTGTTTATTTACATGGAATTAGTGATTCGATCCGATTCGAAATAATATATTCGAATCCAATTCGATTTCCAAATGGTTCGGTTTTGCCCAGCCTTAACTACCAGTAATGTTTTTTTCATCTACACCTCATTCAACAGTTTTTAATAAAGCCAATAAAACTCTTCAAATGGCCGTACAACCTGGTCAACTGGTTTACACAGCAGCTCAACCTATGTCTGCTCAACCGACTGCACCTCTTCCCACCAAGTCCAACCAGCTTTTGCACCAGCAGCAGCTCAGCCAATGGTAGTTACGGTAAGTTGAACCGTCAGTTGCTATAATAGTGCAACCTAGTTTGGCTTATACTAGGTAAAGTATAGCAGTATTTCCACATTAGGTAAAGTATTACCAGCTAACTTGGTTTATATTTATTTTCAAAACTACTCGGTCGTACGTTCATTGCAACCAGGTAAGCTAGGCAACCCAACATTGCTTGCTTTGGCGCTTTTAACAAATTTGAAGATGGGCGTGAAAGCTCAGTAGTTTAATATCCGCTATAGGTGTCCAGCAATTCTAAAGGCCGCACTACACGTTTGCGTACGTTGCGTTTCTTCTAAGTTTGTTTCATTTCACCCTTGCGTCTTACGCAAGCGCAATGCTCTGGATGCAGTTCCTTACGTTTTCTAATGAAACAGAACGGTTTGCTATGCAAGATAATGGAAAGTGCCCGTTTCGTTGCGTGCGTTTGTGCTTTGTAGGCATATGAACACGCACCGGTACAACGCATCGTAAGACAACTTCATGTGTATTGTGGCCTTAACGCGTATAAATGAACATTCCACGTTGAATTCGCACGCAAGACAAGTAGAGCTGAAGGAAAAATTTTGATGATAAAACATCTGTTGTTAAGTGTGAGTCACTGATAGGGCTGGGCAAAACCGAATCCTTTTGGATTCGAATCGAATTCGAATAATATTTTCGAATCGAATCGAATCACTAATTATTTGGAAATAACAAATATCCATTTTTACTATTATAACTTGTCCCCATTGTGAAAATAAAAAATTTATAGTTTTTAGTGTATTTTCGATTCACACTAAGAGCAACGATTTTCATATTTTACCGACGAAATGTATTCGATTTTGGCCAAATTTGACCAAAATCGATCGCATTTCGTCTTTAAAAATGAAAATCCTAGTTCATTTAACAAGTTTTTGTTCCTATGTACGATTCACAATTGATTCGAATAAATCGTACTTCGAATCGATTCGAATCACCGAATCGAATTTCCCAGCTCTAGTCAACGATGGATGGCGTCGATAAGATTGGTGTGCAGTCCAGGTCGTATTTGAATGCTTTCACGGATTGAAATTACAGAGCCAAGTAAGCAGTCTTCGTGCCTGGTGATCCCCACCAGAAAACGCTGTTGTCATAATCGGCTCGGCGGATATCGCATTCCGTCTAATCATTGCTGTTTCTTGCGATTTTTCGCTTTGGTTGTTTATGGCTAATTAAACGTTGTCCCACCAGATGTGTGGGCACTCTACGTAACGCATTGCACATATTTGGGCTTCTGGAAGCACTTTTCTTTTAATGTTTCAATCATCAAGGCCTACCTGTGCGTTTTTGAGTATGTTATTTATCGTTTCATATGCAACAAACTCCTCTTTTTTCCGAGATATTCATTTTTTATTACCGCGTGTAGGCGCCCATGTCTATAGAGTTATAAAATTGAACTCAGAAATTTTTCCCCTAAGATATGGTCGCTGTGAGGGTGTACCACTGCGCTGGCCTACACAGGATCCATGTTTTTTTTTTGATCTTCCCAGGCTCCTGCACCACAGCAGATCATCGCCCACAGTGTACAACCTTCAGCACCCCCTGTATGTCGTCCAGACAGACCCACAACCCGTGGTATGTCCAAGCCCACAACCACAAACCTGCTTCCCGCAGGGTATACTTTTTTCTTTTGTCAAAAGTTTTTAAGGTTTAAAGGTTTGGGTTTTAAGATATTCCAATTTGCGTACAAATCCAAGGATTCACGATTTTGTTTTAAATCCATATTATTTTTAATATCACACTTTTATGTGCCAAACGCGAGAGTGCACACATTGATTGTGTGCGCTAAAAGAAGAAAACAGTCTATGCCCAAATGAAGCCAACTATAATGAAAGGTCTGACGAGCTGACCCTTGACTTTTTCATGGGCGGAGAATGTACACACTATCTAACAGTTTTCTTTGTTTCCTCCCTAAAACCCAGAGAGAATCCTTAACGAACAGGGAAATCGAGTGTTATAATCGCCAGTCTCGGTGACTCAGATAGGTTAAGCAGCGATAGTGAACATAATAAACTAACTGCCAATTTTATTGCTGAACTGAACCGCTTCAGAGTGCGATGAGTAAGTAGTCAATCAGTCAAAATTGTGCTCATTCTTGTGGCCCGAGTTTTCCAATCCAAGGTAAATCACAATCCCTCCCCCCCCCCCCCAGTCTCTTATTCTTTCTTACCTATTCAATCCCTAACCACAATATTGATTTTATTCCATTTATTTCTTTCCCCTCATTATTTTCAGATGGTATTTTTTGACAGAAACAAAATGCTTTGCTAAGTATCAGAACATAGATGGACCATAAATGGCGGTTATAAATACGCATACTGACGCTGCGATTCCAAACTTACTACGCCGTTTAAGTGTTTTCTTCGAGATGTTTTTCCTCATGCTAGATGTACGAAGGTACTGGTACTATGAACATTTTACAATGAACTCCTTATCATCATTAAATGGCCTTTCTGTTAATAGTCTGTTTTAGAGATAGAGCCAAGTCAGAAACTTTTAATTCATATCATGAGACCACAAGATGAGAACACGAGCCGATACATTCTTTGCGCGCATCCCGGCAACCAGCGACCCATACCTAACAAAACCGGTGTGTTCGTGACCCATCCTCCCCCTTTTTTATCCGAAAAAATTGCTTTTCTTCGTGCGGTGCCTAGAGTGCACTTAAGGAGGGAAACAGGTTCCACAAAGAACGATGTACTTTGCGTCCAATACCATGCAGTTCACAGAAAACCAGACACAAAAACCAGAACATCGAACACTAAACCAATTAGTGATTGCAACCAACAAACGCAGACTCCACCGTGAGGAAGACCTGAATCAAACCCACGCTGACCACAAAAAGATCAGAATGCCCCGAAATGACAAGTAGGCGATGCGAATATTTTCAGTCGCCATAGGGTCAGGACCTGAATAACTATAATTTTTGCGTTTTGAGTCGCGAGAAGGAAATCCTAGAAGTAGACAGGTGTGCGACAAAACGTATTCATATTGTAATTCGAATTTTACGATTTTTATTTTTTCTTTATCAGAATCCGGACAATCGAATCCACTAATTCTAATTAAAGAAAACAAAATTATCACCATTTTTTATCAATTAACAAATATGTCCTAAGACAATTGTGAAAATCAATAAAATTATTGATTGTTTATACCGTAGTGCATGCTTCAATCTTCACACAACCGCATGTCGGAAAGCAACCAATTATCATTCATATTTGTCAACGACAACATATATATAATCGATTTTGGTCAAATATATACACCAAAATACATTTGTTATTTCGACGTTGAAATGAAAATACCAGTCGCCTTAGCAAGAATCAAGTTTCATAGCTAATAATCTGATAATCCTTTCGTAAACAGTATATTATATCCTAATTCTATCATAAATGGCGACCTAATCAAAATAGTACAAATAGTAAAACAAATAGGAGCATATGTCCGTTATTTTTTTTATAAAAATCAACGATATCGATGCGACATTGCGAAAAACTTCTATTCGTAATCAGAACATTCGAATCGCAAATGAATCCGGTTTTTGAGCGCCACGACCCTATCTCTATAAACTGCATAAATATTGCATCCTGATTTTCTGTAGCAATTGACCCACGATTTCTTTTGCAAACATTAGAATCAATTTAATAATCTTAAGGAACGAAAACAACGTGGATTCTTTTTTCATTTTAATTCCTCACCACCTTATACTACAAAACCCCCCCCCCCCCCCCCCCCCCTCCACCTTCACAATAGTATCTATCTTTGTACAAAAGCACTTTTTATTGTACAAACCATTTAAAATGAACAGCTTTTTTTTCGGTACAGGCATTTTCCGGTTGAATATCTCACATGCAAAAAAAAGAAAGAACATTCTCCCTAAAGAAATTAATATTCCAGGTTTATCGATAACAAAGATTGCTTTTTTTCCATCCGTGATTTTCACTAGCGAATAGAAATGTCCAACACACGCACGAACTTCACAAACTTCCCCACTCAACAAAATGTCAAAAAAATATCCGGCAGCAAACACTCAGACGCGCAGAAAATATTTCTCTCCTCTCAACATTTATATTATAATGGGACAAACACCACCAAGTATTAATTAGTCAATAAACAAGACTTCCTTCTATAACAAAATCCTTTTTTTTCTCCAGGGCGAGATTTTACTGGACAACGAAAACTCCTATTGGACTTCTCTAGTGCTGTTCCTATTCTGCTGTCTAACCGTATCCCATGGATGGTTTTCCAGAACATCCGATGGTGGATATTGTGCAAACTCCACTCTCTAGACCTACAAGAAGTGCCGCGAACACGGCGTGTGGGACAAACACTATGTTATTGCTATATGTGGCCGCGCGCGATAGAGAATGAGCTATAGTATGGAGCATATTAAGCACTTAGCACTTTACAGTGTATTTATTGGCCCGAGCGACAGGCAATTTCTAGAATTACGAATTAAAACATTCGGATTGATTTTGTTATCGAATCTCGAGCGAAATTCTATCTAAATCTGCACTTTAGAATTAATAACATATGCGTGACACTCCGATTTATTACATTAAACCTATTCGTATTATTTTTGCTCAAATACCCAAAATATTGAACACAGTACGTATTGTTTGTAATTTTTTTTTCCAATAAAATTTGAAAATTTCAACATCATTAAATGTAATACACTAAATTGCTACATGCATTGAGGAGCACTTGATGGATCCGCGCCGTCAAGGCCGCAAACATGTCTGGTGGCGTTTTTGGTTTGGTGGGGGGGGAGCGCAGGTGAGACGGAGGGGAGGGGGGGGGGGGGAGTCCTCGGATTATTTGCTATGGCCCAATTAATCGGACCGACAACCTATGGGGCTTATTATACCACCCAACAACCGTTTGGCCAAAATACCTTTGTGAGTGACTGCGCATACATGTGTTCTATGTTTACAGCTACCCCGCGAAGCGCTTTCTTTCTTTCTTCTTCTTTTTTCTGTTGCGTACATGATCATTGGAAAAGTGATGAATTCCTGAATTTGCAGTAAGGACAATATCTAATATCTAAACGGCTGATTTCGAAATAATTTTGTTGCTTCGAATTCTATTAGAATCGATGTAATTTATTTCTTGTTAAACTTATGAAACATTGCGAGATGGAAACTGCCCCCATATCAGCAACGACCCAATGCTGCTGGGGAATTATTGATTTCCGAGGTGAAATCAAATCGACTTCCGAAGTACAGCATTTATTCGAATCACAATCGTGAACGTCCCTGTCTCATAGACACAAAACATCTTGCCCATTGACTGAAAGGAATATTTTATTAATTAACGATAAAATGCAGAATCGTATATTTGGGTCGAAAAAACTCGATTGTACTTTTTTCGAAAAAAAATGAGAAACATCTTAATCCTTTCATTTACAAGCAAAATTTAGTGTGGATCTGAAATTGCATACAAAAACTCGCGCTTTAAGTTTCTGTTTAAACTGATATTCGTAACTGTAAACTCTGCATATAATGGAAAGTCTCAATAATACAGTGATATACAAAAAATGAAAATATGTTATTCTTTTCTTGAGAATCAACTATTCGATTCCGATTTCGAAAAACACAACCTTGATTCAAAAGAACCCATACAAATTTCGAATTCTCAACATTCTGATTCTCGTTTTTTGCCCAACGCCGCCAACCCATTAGAGCTTGACAAATTCGAATTCCGGTGGTGAAAACAATCGATTCGATTCCAATCGTGAGAATCGTTCACAGGAACAAAAACTTACTAAACGAACTGAAAACGACATACATTATAAACGATAAAACATTCTTCTTTTTATTTATCACAATTGAAGAACAAGTGTTGTTAATGCTAAAAATAGGATAAATCTGCTATTTTACCCATACAATTTCATAGACATTCTCGATAAATCAGGATCGGAATAAAATTATTACGGATCAAAAATCTCTGCAATTCTCTAAAATGACTTCGTCTTTGCGCCAAGTCCCCGTCAACCCCATCCAGATGCGGTCCCTCACCGTCAACTACCCAAACAGATTTCTATCCAGAGTATTTAAGAGCTTCTTGACCAGTCCAATAAATTGAGCACATACTCCCTCCCCCCCGAATCGAACTGAATTTAAAAACTCTGGAAAATGGGGGGATATTAGATGTGTGGTCAAAGGGGTGGGGGTGGTGACGTATGTGTCAATGGTACTTCAAGGCCTGTTCATATGTGTGCTGGCTGTGGCAAGTCAAAAATTCTTTGTCTTTTTGCAATACCTTTTTGAATTTTTCATAGTAAAGAACCTCAGTTTATTTGCAATAAATGCGCAATTTTTGCGAAAAATGTCCATCACTTTTTGGTTCTATAATCTCTTAAAAACATTCAACCCCGTGTCTTGCTGTAGAATACAAATCAAATATTTTTTTTTCACACCAGACGCAGCCTCTCCATCATGAACCATATCGGTGTCTAAGATAGACCACATTTTACCAAAATTAGCAGAGCACACGGTTCATACTGCTGGGCCCACATGCTTGATCAAAATTGAAATTTTTCCATTAGGGACGGAAATTCTAACGCGGGGACGGGGGGGGGGGGTGGGGGGGGGGGGGAGGGGGGGGGGGGGACTTCCAGAGCGCTGGTGTTACAGTGCTATAAGTTAAGAACCTTGCGAGAAGTAGAGTGGTAAGAATTTAAAATTTTTACAGTGAAGGTCAAACATTAATTAAGTCACCAAGGATGCTACAGCTTAACTAAGTGCCTTGGGTGCAATTCGATTCGGTGATTCGAATCGCGATTCGAAAAGCAACAATTATATTCCGAATCAACTCATGCATCGCGTTTCACATAAGAACAAAAACTTAGCTACAAATAAAACCTAGCTAACTCTTCATATATTTAACGAACAAAATCGCAAATCCAAAATCTTGACCACAAAATCGCGACTACGGCTCAATTTGGCCGTATTAAAATATGTAACTTGTCAGTTCTCTCAGACAATGTAGTTAGTGAATTGAAAAAAAACACCCACTACCAACTATCTACATTTCATTGATAACAATGACATGCCCAACAAGCTCTTGATAATAAATAAAAACCCAGGGAACATTTCCTACTATTACAGCTCAACGGAATGTAGTGATGACTCGAATCCGATTCGAAACAATTATATCAAATCAGATTCGAATTCCAAATGATCTTCGGATTTCTGCGCCAGCCCTAGCCACAAGCCAAAAGCGCAAACTAACTTTGCCAACACCCACGCTCAAAATTAATTGCAATTACTCTGCTCGTGCGATCGAAAGAGATGAAGCGCAAAATAATCACGAACTAATCCTATCGTTTTGAAAGCAATTATGAGACCCTTTTTGCGATCACACCGATGATAGATGTTTCTGTAAAATGTTTTACACTTTAATATTTATATTCTTACTTTATATACTCTGCGTGTTTTTCACATATTATTCCCCATTCTTCAAACGTATTTTATTTAGATCTCAACGTCTCGAGACACTGATAACAACATATTACATTAAAATTCGCCTGTTTCTCCCTTAAAAGGTACTTTTACTACAATGACGTAAAAATAATACTATATGATAAA
Organism: Styela plicata; assembly: GCA_963675895.2. Lineage (NCBI taxonomy): Eukaryota > Metazoa > Chordata > Ascidiacea > Stolidobranchia > Styelidae > Styela > Styela plicata. The sequence continues at coordinate 18,073,824 of OZ023148.1, forward strand.
ATTTTTCTATGTCCAACTATGGACTCTTTTGCGCGAGCAATCGAGCGTCAAGCCGCAACCACTGAACACCCTCATAACTTAAGCATAACACATCTCAATAACATAAGTGCGATTTCCAGAAATCTATACGATGACTCGCGAACTAAACCTGTGAAAAAAATATCATACTTAGTACTCTTCGCGTCACAGCGTGCCCCCTAATCCTCCGCAGTGTTCCTTTTACACAAAAAAGGCCTTATAGGTACGGGCTTAGAAAAGCACCTAACGTATTTCTCCTGTATGTCTAAAGGGCGATTTAAAAGGAAGCAAAGAATGGTAGAGAGGTTTTTCCCATCTCCCATGGCAGTACCACCTCACTGCACTTTACCACACGGTTCAGTTCCGTTGGAAGATGTTTTCCGTTTAGAGTGCAATTACTGGTACTAAATCTTTTAGTAGCTTCTTCTGCTGAGTGAATGGTTCATTTTTTGGGAGCTCTGCTGATTCCGCCTTGCTCAGTACAGTGTAAATTTAAATTAAAAAAGAATAAATTTATAAAACATTCAAAGGAAGGTGCAAATATTTTTGGCTATTTTTCTTCTCATCGTAAATTGGGTAAAAGAGCTAGCAAAAGATATGGCACCAAAATTACAAAAAAAAAATTCTTTTTAGTCAAGACTTGCTTGTTCTTAACTGATTGGAAGTTTGATTAGTGATAGAACTACGTCATAGCGATATGATATATTTCAATTTCAGTCAAACTGCATATTTATTCTTGCGATATTATCCTTATCTAATAATTTAATATTACCGTATTATTTGAATAAAGCAATAAATATATCTTAACCTACAATTAGCCATAATTCACTGTTTATTTATCAATTAAACAGATATCCCTAATTAAATACGCATCTAAACTTCCAGGTTTTTATGAGTTCTGATGGGAGCAGGACTGGGCAAAACCGAATCACACGGAATTCGAATCTTATTCGAAAATTTTTTTCGAATCGGATCGAATCACTAATTCTATGTAAATAACAAATATCGCATTTTTACTATAATAACTTAGCTCCGTCGTGAAAACGGAGAAACTTACAGCTTATAGTGTATTTTGAATTCACAATAAGAGCAACGATTTGTCCTATTTTAACGACGAAATATAATCGATTTTAGTCGGATTTGACTCAATCAATTGCATTTCGTCGTTAAAAATGGAAATCCTAGTTCATATAACAAGTTTTTGTTCCTATGAACGATTCGCGATTGATTCGAATCAATCGTTATTCGAATCACCGAATCGAATTGCCCAGCCCTAGATGGGAGTCAGATTTTATTAGAAGTCAGTTAATTAGTCACTCTAGCCTTCCGTTAACGAGGACGATCCCGTCGTTACAGGTGATTTTCTTAAACCGTTGGGGGCGCGCGCTGACCGTTAAGATTTCCTATGTTCAAATCACTTCAAACAAGGCGGTACAATTACTGCAAATATACCTTGAATTTGCTGTGGTTTTGTCACAGTAGTGTCTCGCAGTGTTATTTTGAAAAAGGCCCGGTCGCATTCTCAGAGATATTCATTTTGGCAAATAAAAGGAGACGAAAATAATTTGCATTTTCTTCTCGTAAATTAGAGTAAAGAGCTAGCACCAAAATTGCCAAAAATATTTTTCAAGGTAAATCTGATCAACTGTTGTGGACTAGTGACGCAACCCATTTTTTTCTTAAACAAAGTAAAATAAAAAAAGTACCTAGTACCTAGATTAGAAACGAAGAACCGCGTTATGTAGGATACCCTTCGTGCAATTTTATAAAATTATAACTCAGAGGTATTTATGCTTTTAATTCACAATGGCGTCAAGATAATTCATAATCAGAAATTCTATTTGTCAAGAATAAGTCACAGATGGACCGTGCCTCGGCGGCGCGACACGCCCATACTTCGAAAAAACTAGTATGGTTGAAAAAATTCTGCCACGGAGCGGATCCGGCGTCGATCAATAGTCTAAATGCCGATATAGTCAGCGATAAAACGGCTTGATCCAATATAGTTTCTGTTATTCAAAAGATATTGATTCAAATATTTACTGCCGTCATGTTAAAATTATTAACGATATAATGCGATCACAAATAACATAAATGAATATTTCCCATTGCAACAGAGTAGGAGTCGTGCAAGGACTATGAGAGTCATCTATAAAAGGCAGAATTTTTACCTCAATTCTGTCGTTTAATAGCAAAGAGAATCTTTTTCTGACAAACCGCGCCCTCCCCCTTATTTGGAAATATCACTACAATATACAAAATGATTTTTTAACAAAGATTCTTTTTGTATTCGCAGCCAAAATGGTAAATTTTCCAACAACAAATAACTAAAAAAAATTCCATGCGCATCCGACGCGCCGGTATTAGTACACGAGTTTTCATTTCACTACTGATCCTTTCTCTCCCAAAATTTGACCAAAATCAATTGTTTTTTGTCGTTAAAATATACACATTTTGCCCTCAGACGTGGATTGTGAATTAAAAAATATATTCCTTCGAGTCTGTTTGTGCTGATATTATGCAACTATGAATTTCGTGGTTTCCATAATGGAGGCAATTTGTAAATTCTTTTGCTATCATTTTTTTTTTTTTGATGATCTTAATTTACTCCAGGCAAGGCGGAAGCAGAGCCTAAAAGGAACCAACTAACGGCAACTTAATAGCAGAGAGCTACTAAAAGATGTGGTACTAGCAACTGCACTCTGAACAAAAATCATCCAAAACGAAACGGGACCGCCATGCTAAAGTGCAGTGAGTGGTATCCGCCCAGGGCAATGGTAAAACCATCTACCGTTCCTTGTAATAGTAAAAAGGGTATAATTGTTATATACATGAAATAGATGATTCGGTCACATTCGAAAAAATTGTCCGAATCGGAATATAATTCGAAATGATTCGGCCCAGCCCTAGTCAAAGCTCAATCAGAATTTTTTTGCATATTATTTTTCGAAAAAAATACAACAGCTTTCACTCCGAGCAAGGCCTAAAGTAGCGCCGAAAGAGGAGCTAACACTGATGACCACTCAATAGACAACTATAGCTACTACACACAAAGCGGAAAACATTCCATACAGAACTAAACCACCGCGGTAATGTGCAATAAGTGGTATCTGCCACGGGTGGTGATAAAATTATCTACCAGCTCTCTGCTTCCTTTTAGTCGCCTCTTACGCCACGCAGGAAATACATTAGAACTATTCTAATTCTAAACACCGTAACTACAGAGCTGAAAAACTTGACAGCATAAATACCGAATACTGTGAAAAAAATTAACAGTTTGGTTCACTCATACCTGAGCCAGAGATGAATGAAGCTTTATCGCAATGGCCCATTTCAGGCCCAAATATTTATGAGGATAATAATAGTCCTAACGTATTTCCTGCGGGTCGCAAGAGGCGACTAAAAGAAAGCAAAGAAGTAGTAGGACAGATGACACTCACTGCACTTTACCATGGTGGCTCAGTTCTGTTTGAAATTTTTCCGCTTAGAGGGCAGTTGCCGGTACTACATCTTTCCGTAGCTCATTGCTATTGAGTGGGTGTTAGTTGGTTCTTTTTAGGCTCTACTTCCGGTCTTGCTCAGAGTGAATTTCAGTGAAAAAAGTTGTTATTATGAATATCTTCAAATCACCCTGGGTTGAGAGGTGTGAAAAGGACTCACGACTCCGAGTTGAAGGGACCGTCCGGTGCCAACATGACAACCGGCTAGGCTATCATACTCGACGAGTTGAGTAGTCGGAACAAATTGGCAAGTCGGACTTAAACGACTCGAATTCGAGATCTTTAACTTGAAATACAAACGGTAAAATACTAGACCTTTATATTCTGAATTGCCCAGCCGTACTTACAGGTGATGAAAAAGGTAAAATTGACAGTTGGATATAAAAAATGCTTGAGAGAATATTTTGGGTAATTTTGTAAAAAAAAATTCAAATTTTTATTAGAAACATTAGAAACATTAGAAAAAGGAGTCTTTCTAAGCTTTGGCACTTCAATTCGATTTGTTTTGTTTTTTTCCTGCTCGATCTGAATTCGATTAGGTTCGATTCGAAAAATATTTACTCGATATTCGATTTAAAAACCAATGGATCTAAAAAGCATTAGCATTAAAATTTTGTGATCGAATAAGATTCGGTTGTGATTCGATTCGAAAAACATGATTCTAAAAAACAATCCTAAAATTCTGTGATCGACTTAAATTCGGTGGGTTCGATTCGAAAAATGTTTACTCCATATTCGATATAAAAACAAATGAATCTAAAAAGCATTAGCCTTAAAATTTTGTGACCGAATAAGATTCGGTGTGATTCGATTCGAAAAACATGATTCGATATTCGATATAAAATACAGGAATCTAAAAAACAATCTTAAAATTCTGTGATCGACTTAAATTCGATGGGTTCGATTCGAAAAATATTTACTCGATATTCGATATAAAAACAAATGAATCTAAAGAAAATTAGCCTTAAAATTTTGCGATTGAATAAGATTCGGTGTGATTCGATTCGAAAAATATGATTCGATATTCGATATGAAAATACATGAATCTAAAAACAATCTTAAAATTCTGTGATCGAACTTAAATTCGATGGGTTCGATTCGAAAAATATTTACTCCATATTCGATATAAAAACAAATGAATCTAAAAAGCATTAGCCTTAAAATTTTGTGATCCAATAAGATTCGGTGTGATTCGATTCGAAAAACATGATTCGATATAAAATACAGGAATCTAGAAAACAGTCTTGAAATTCTGTGATCGACTTAAATTCGATGGGTTCTATTCGAAAAATTCGATTCGATATTCGATATAAAAATACATGAATCTAAAAAACCATCTTAAAATTCAGTGATCGACTTAAATTCGATGGGTTCGATTCGAAAAATATTTACTCCATATTCGATATAAAAACAAATGAATCTAAAAAGCATTAGCCTTAAAATTTTGTGATCCAATAAGATTCGGTGTGATTCGATTCGAAAAACATGATTCGATACTCGATATAAAATACATGAATCTAAGAAGCATTAGCCTTAAAATTTTGTGATCGGATAAGATTCGGTGTGATTCGATTCGAAAAATATGATTCGATATTCGATATAAAAATACATGAATCTAAAAAACAATCTTAAAATTCTGTGATCGACTTAAATTCGATGGGTTCGATTCGAAAAATATGATTCGATATTCGATATAAAATACATGAATCTAAAAAGCAGTCTTGAAATTCTGTGATCGACTTATTTTTGATGAGTTCGATTCGGAATACATGATTCGATATTCGATATAAAATACATGAATCTAAAAAGCAGTCTTAAAATTTTGTGATCGACTTATTTTTGATGAGTTCGATTCGGAATGCATGATTCGATATTCGATATAAAAATTGAATGAATCTAAAATCCATTAGTCTTAAAATTTTTGATCGAATAGGATTCGATTCGAAATGCATGATTTGATATTTGGATAAAAAATAAACAAATCAAAGAGTGTTAATGAAAATTTTAATTTGATCAAACTCAAAAGAAAACGAGCAGAGTGCTGTTAGGTTTTGCTCAATCCTTCGGTGAATTTTTTTATATAAAAGTTCGCTCAAAGCATGGCCGGAAGCAGTGACTACAAGGAACCAACTAACGGCCACCATAGAGCAAAGAACTATTACTAGAAAATATGGTACCAGCAACTGCACTCTAAACAGAAAACATTTCAAACAGAACAGAACTGCTGTGGTAAAGTGCAGTGAGTGGTATCTGCCCTGGACGATGGTAAAACCTTCTAACACCTACAGAGTTAGGTTACCTTGATCTACCTATATATTGCAATAAAAAATGTCGCAAAATAATAATTGTTATTTTTTATAGTAATTTTACTAGTGATATTATTGAGCTTAAACGAACTAAGTATAAGTTAAACAGAGTTAATTGCATACTTTGAAATAAAGGCCTAGTGGTTACCCATGTTGGCATCGAAGGTTAAAGAGCTCGGGTTCGAGTCCCGGCGAGTTCGGCCGCATATCCATGCCCACCACTCTAAAAACCAGGGTGTTATAACTTGGTTAGGCTAAGTGGAACAGGAAGAGATCATATCTTTCTATTCATTGCAACCCTGCCCGTCTATAAGTGGCCACTCCACTCTAAGAAGTGGCTTTATAAAAAATATGTTATGTACGCAAATCTCGCGCGAATATTGACTTTTTATATAAGCGCAAGGTCGAGGAACAAGAACTGTAATCACTTAGCAAACAGTTCCCAGTAACGTATTACCACATAATTTCATAAGCGATAGATTTAGTTTATATTTCGTGAAATTTGATAAATAAACGGATGATGTATGGATCATACATGATAGAAGAAAAATTGAAAATCAACTTTGCAGAAGTAATTAAATTTTTCACACACGAGGCACAGATGGACCGCGCCGTGACGGCGCGATCCATCAGTGACTCATGTTTCACAAGAAATTTTTGAAAATATTTTTTAACAGTCGCTCACCTGAGTGAATCATCCTGATCAAAGCCGTGTACCATAGCGATTTGTACTGTACAGTCGAACAGGGTTAGTTTTCTTGTTTTTTTATTGAAATTCACACTGAGCAAGGTCGGAAGCAGTGCATAAAAGGAATCAACTAACGTCCACTTAATAGAAAAGAGCTACTATAAGATGTAGTATCAGCAACTGCGCTCTAAACGGAAAGCATTTCAAACGGAACTGAACCGACATGGTAAAGTATAGCGACTGGTATCTGCCCTGGGTGATGGTGAAACCATCTACCACTTCCTTGTTTCGTTTTTGACGCCTCCTACGACACACAGGAAATACGTTAGGACTATTCTAAATCCTGTACCTACAGGGTTGGAAATCAAAAAATTATCCGGTCCATCCGAGCCTACCAAGTTATTACGAACTGGGTTGAGCGGTGGGAATTGATGAACGTGCCGGACTTTCCGAAAATTAAACCCGAGATTTTCATTTATCTGTAATGCCAACGTGATAACCACCAGACCATTGTACCCACATCTCCTCTCTGACCCCCGTCTGACATATTAGCTAACAGGCTTTACAAAAAACTAACTATATTACATACGTATTGTAAGAAGCTACCGCACGAAAAACAAAAGAATCCTGTCTTAACATTGCCCCTCGGCATATAATCTGACGCACCTCTACTATCGCCGAATTGTAATAGGCGGAGGAAGATATCAAATCATAAATGCTGACAAAAAAAATGAATTTAAACTTTTCATCAACAAAAACGTTGCCCGTTTTGTCAAGATTTTCTGCATTAAGCGAATTTTTAACTTTTTAAAAAATGCCATGCAGCAGCAAAAACAGCAACAGACAGATAAGACATTATCGATAACCGCGTCACACGCGCGCGTAATAAATCATCAAAAAATTATACATACATTATTTTGTATTTTTGAATAAAGTTTTAAACATACAAAAAGTATAATCAGAAATATATTACTCAGATCCGGTCCTGGTCGAGGTGCGATCCCTATCTACTAGATGTGTCCATATGAGGAAATTCCAGTGAATTCTCAGTTTACTTTGTGATTATTGGGAGTATACTTTCCCCTATACTAATGTTTTATAAAAAAAAACCATCCGCAAGATCGGACTTTTTAGTCTATGAGGCGGTGTGCATTAATATTTACATTGAAAAAAGTAGTAATCACCTGAAGACAGTCCATAAAGGACAAGCCCAAAATGGAACTTCAAGAGAGTTCATCCACATAGATGGCAATAGTGACACTAGTCAAATTTTGAGCATTTTTTGGAGGTACGGTGAATCTCCGTCATCTAGCCGAGGGGCAGATACCCACTTATTGCACTTTATCCATGGTTTCTATAGAGTATAATAGTAGTCAATTGTTCAATAATTACAATAAAGTTCCCTGAAATCGGTTTTTTTTTCAGACGCACGCTTCTGGGCTTCACCGTTGAAATGTGTCAATTTCTAATAAAAATAAATGCAAAACGTCCGTGCGCCCTCCATCGAGTACATAAACCATAATATAATGAACTGCTACAGTAAAGCAGCAAATGAGTGTTATCTTTCCTGGGGTGTAATATTACATCCGCTCCTGCCGCTGTTTTTAATTCATTTAGTCGCCCCATTACTGCACGCAGGAAGTGGTGTGTCGGAAATAAAGGAGTAATTCTGAAGCCTCCTCGAAAAGGCATTGACCACAACTAATATACATATTTGCTGACGTGACCGCGTCAATTCAGCAATTTTATTGTATACTCGAGCATAGGGCCCACAGATGAATCGCGTCTAATCGACGCGGGTTTCATCAGTGCTGCATATTTGGGCTGAATAGAACGTTGATAAGTTTTTTTTTCGAGTTGTGAGGATATCTGCAAATTATTAACTCCTATTGGAGGTTACCCTACCTAGCCTGGCACGCAAATTTATATTGGAGACATTTACTTTTCGATTCACGATAATTGGTGCCGTGTAAGATATTTATAATTTATTGCCAATATATAATTTTTTGGATGAAAGGAAGCTGAATAGTGCTATAGTTGTGTTTACACTTTAAGAATGTGAGTTTTAGAGATAACAGACGAGTGGTGTTAGGAGAGTGGTCGTTTTATATAAAATAAACAAAAAAAAATATTGCACTTGGGCGAGATAGCCGAGAGAATTAGCATTTAGCATTTTAGGCATTTTTTTAAAATCCCCAAATATCATCAAAAAGTTCTCTTTGTTGGGGCATTATATAATAATTTTTTTTATCTATATTCAAATTCAACCTTCTCAGTGTGACTTCTGATTAAAGATCTTAATTTTCAAAGTAACACTAATCTGTCCGTCTATAAGTGTGCTTATCAGTACAGGACCTTGGTCAGGCTGATTCAACAAAATCCAAAGAGTGGCGCAATGGAAAAAAGTAAATAAAGTAAAAAGGTCAATAAGAAACCTAATTGAGACAAAATTTCATATTTTCTTCAGAATAATCTTAAAAAAAACACTAAAAGATATCGGCATTACCTGTTTATGGAAGTTTCAACATACGGCCATTAAAAATGAAATTTGGATGTATAAATTTCGACATCCTTGTCATTTTCCTATGAACAAATGATAGAATTGAGTGACTTCGAATGGAAACAAAAACTTATGCAAATCTCTTACTTTAAAAAATACTCGAATAACTGAACTTTCTCTTTTGCACTCGGACATAAAGTATAAAATTTTCATTAAAAATTTTGGAATAATATATTTCTCATCATGATTACATTCGAGTGTAATAATAGAACAGTAGGGCAGGACTAGAGGCTGGATAATGTGCGATTTCCTAAGTATTATCGCAGATTACGTCCGCGATATCGATATTCGATTTTTCGTTCGAACACAACGATATTAACTGTCGAATCAATCCTGACAGTCGTTCATATTTTAAACAAGAACTTGTTAAGTGAACTATAGATTTTCATTTTCATCGCGACGAAATGCAAGATCAGATTTTGTGAGGGTCACTATGTCTTGACCAAACATCCGATTATATATATGTACATTAAAAATAAGAAAAATTAGTGGCTCTTGGTGTGAATTAAAAAATACACTACAAGATATAAATATTTCTTATATTTGTAAATGGGACAAGTTTAATAATAGTATAAAAGGGATATGTTTGTATTTTTACAAACAAAATAGTGATTCGATTCCGATTATAAAAAATTATTTCGAGAATCAGAATTCGAATTCCAAATGATTACGGTTGTCGGCGCCAGCCCTATGCCAAACTTCATGTGTAAATATTAATGCCCCTTTGGACATAATATGAAGAAAAAATGCACTGAAAGAAAGAACATTTAGAAATTTTGATTAAATATCAACTGATTATACGAAAATTTTTGTGACGTGAAATAGTACTATCAATAGTTAGACAATTTTAGTATAAATATTTTGGTCTTTTTTCGCATTATGTCGAGCTTTCCCTTTGTAGGTAAATAATCGAAAATGTCGTTATGGAATGAAGTTGAATGTAATCAGGCAGTGTTTTTTCTGATACTAAAACAGAGTTTCTGTTCTGAGTATCCGCAATATAAATATCTTTCGTGTAATACTTCTGAAGTAGACTTATATACTTGGTCTACTATACATTGTTTTCTACTATGGGTTCTATAAAACAAGGGCGAAAATTAGGGTGTGAATATATTATGGCAAAATGTTGTCAAAATATTTCATAAACTATAAAATTTAGTGTATATTTTGGTATTGGTGCAATTTTTTTGTAAATTGAGAGAGGAAATCGAACTGGAATAAACGCAAATGTGAGACGTATTGTTCTCGTTTTCCTCAGTCGTTGCTAATAAAAGTAAAAATAGGGGCGAAGTATCAATATACCACCCTAAATCCATGTCTCTTGCCTAGGTAAGTACTTTGGCCCCAACCCCCAGTTAAATATGCGAAATTTCAAATATTTTCAATTCAAATAATCTAAACACTAATTCCAATTCGTGAGGCGCCTTGCCAACCTCCACTACAACTAAATAGCCACTGATAACAGTTTTCGTTAATATTATACCTATTATAATCCATTAGGTATTAACACTAGGCAGGAAAGTTTAAATAGGTTATCTAAAAAACAATGATGTAAAGAGATATTAAAAAATTACATTCAATTATATTATTTATGCTATTCTTACTTTACGTCTTCGCGACCTAGACTTACATATATAATCTGTTTCTAAAAATCCTGCGCAGACACTTTAATTTTTGTCAACTTAAAACTAGAAATGACAGTAAAAAACGAACCTTAGCTAGAAAACTACGTAAAATATTAACTACGGTAACCTAGTTATCTAACACTGTCAAGGTTAGTAACCTAGATTGAAACGCTCCAGGTAAACTATGGAAATCTTTTTATCTATTTTATTCTCGCATTTAATGGGCGTTTTCAATAGAACGCAAAGAAGGAATGAGTCTACTTACTAAAAAAATATATTTACACAATGAATATTGATTTACACCATACTTTTTAAAAAACTAAATTACCTTACTAGAGTTTGGTGAATCCTGAGTAATCGGATAAACAAAGTAAAAATTAAATAGTAAAATTAGGTAAGAAAGGGTAAAGAAAGGTGGTATTATTCACATATTTACCTATAAAGTCACTACTTGATTGAAATACAGCGCAGTTTAAAGATCTAAGATATAACTTAGATCATACGCTATCTAGATAGGGTTTGGAGGAGTCAATTTAATCAGTATTGGAGCAGTGGGGTGTTTTATTCCTTGATAGAGGAGAGGAGGAAGTTTATAAAAAATAAGGGTTATTGTTATTAATACGTCATAATTATGAGTTGAGAATTTCCGATTCATTGATTTCGATCGGTTTGCGATGCCAAATTTATTCGAAATCTTTTTTGTTAAGTTAGAAATTCTTCTGTATTATATTAAGGGGAATTTGCCCATAAATGATTCTCTCGATAGCTTTTAGTATTGAGTAAATATTTAGTCCGTAAACGAATTAAAATACTTTTGAGGAAATGTATATTCTTAGTACATAATAAGCTATTTATTCTTGCCTGGAACATTGCAAAAATAATATATTATTGGCTGCTATAGGCTGGGATTCATTTGCATTCGGTGTTGCGAATTCCGAGTTAAAGCGAATTTTTTCGAATTAATCGTGAGTCCTTCATAGGAACAAAAACTTGTTAAGTGAACTAGGATTTTTTTAACGACGAAATGCAATCGATTTTGGTCAAATTTGACCAAAATCGAATATATTTCTTCGTCAAAATATGAAAATTGTAGCTCTTAGTGTGAATTGAAAATATACTATAAACTATAAATTTCTTCAACTTCACAACAAGGCGAGTTAATATAGTAAAAACGGGACATTTTCTATTTACGTAGAATTAGTGATTCGATCCGATTCAAACAAATTATTCGAATCAGATTCGAATTCCAAATGATTCGGTTTCGTCCAACCCTACCTGACAGTTTCCATTGTCACTCATTAATTCACTACATTTTGTTTTTGTGACTAAAACTCTAACTCAATTTGATTAATATTGATGATTGTGAGTCTGTTTCATAATCTCAAACAATTCTATTGAATAAAGAAGAATTACGGATATTTGTCAACACAAATATCATCCTTCCACCTTTTCTAAGATACAACCATGTCTAACCCAGCACCACCAGCTGCCTATGGATATGACGGAAACGTGGCGAGGGTAAAAAGTTTGTATTGTTTTTTTAGTTAGGAGTCGAAGAGAGAAGCGAGTGAGATTGAGTGAGGAATTGTATGACAAAGTGTGATACCAAATCTTAAACAATAAGCGATAAAAATCAAAATGAGGCGCGATGGCCTAGTGGTTGAACATTTTGGCATCGCAGTTTGAATATCTCGGGTTCGAGCCCGGCGAATCCGGCTCGCTTATCTAAGCCACACTCAACACAGGGTGTAATAACTTGGGTGGATTAAATCGAACAGGTAAATATGATATCTTTCCAGTAATTGTAACCATGTCCGTCTATAAGTGGCCGCTGTTACAGGGCCTTGGACAGGGTGATCCACTCTAAGAAGTGGCTATAAAAAATGAGATGAAAAATATAAAGTGCAATGGAACCTACGAACTTGAAGCGCTCAGAAGATTATTTTTGTTTCGACAGATTTGGAAACAGTTTATTATTTACTTGCACTCCGTCTGAGAGTCAAAATGTTTATTTTTTAGCGACAAAATACAATCGATTTTGATACAATTTAATCGCATTCTGTCGTTAAAAATCAACCTTCCAATCCTTTTAGCATTTTTTGTTCCTATGAGCCAATCACCAATAATTCGATTATCAGTGCTTCGAATCGATTAGAATTATTGAATTATATTGCACATCACCGCATCTGACCGACTCGACCGTTTATGTGAACAATTTGCGCTTTGTCTCATCGAAATCACCAAATGAAATTGCTTAGCCTACTTATTGACCCGAATAATTTGGTCTTATTATCGTCACTAGCGTATTTAGGGGGCCACGGTGCCATGGCCCCACGCTGACCGAAAAAATCGAAAATGCTTTCAAAATTTATCGCGCGGCTTCGGCGCGCATACAATATTAAAACTTTCTTAGGCTATTTTAGGCGCTGAAATCGACTCCGGCGAGATTTTTGTTTTGTTTTACAGCGATATACAATGAACGCGCTTTTTGCGAAGAGTTTTTTTGCGATGCCTATTATGACTAGGGCTGGGCAAAACCGAATCATTCGAAATTCGAATCTGATTCGAATAATTTTTTGGGATCAGATCGAATCGGTAATCCCGTGTAAATAATGTCCAAGTACAAATATCCCATTTATACTAATACAACTTATCTCCATCCCGATTATCAAGAATTGATAGTTTGTAGTGTTTTTTCAATTCACACTGCATTGTCTGAGAGCAACAATTTTTATATTTCAACGGCAAAATACCATCGATTTTGGTCAAATTTGACCAAAATCGATTGCATTTTGTGGTCAAAATGAAAATTCTAGTTCATTCAGCAAGTTTTATTCCTATCAAAAATGCATAACTGATTCGAATAAATTCTGCTTCGAATCGATTCGAATCAACGAATCGAATTTCTCAACTCTAATTATGACGTCATAATTTCATTTGATTTTTTTTAAACTTCTTCCTCTCCTTTTCAAGGAAATAAATACCCCACTGCTTCTAATCCGGAATTAAATTGCTCAACCCCCTTTCTAGATAGCGTTGTTATAGTTATATATTTGATCTAAATGACGAACTCTAAATTACTGTTTGCAATTCTAATTCGAATCTAATTCGGATAATTTTTTCGAATCGGATCGAATCACTGATTCCATAAAAATAACAAATACGCTATTTTTATTACTACTATTATTGTCTCCTTCCTGATATTTAAGAATTTCACAGTTCCGAATTACAAGTATTAGCTTAAACAGACTCAGAAGCGACGCAATTTCAATTACACTCCGGTCCAAGGGCGGAAATTTTCATTTCAACGACAAAATACAATCGATTTTGGTCAAATTTGACCAAAATCGATTGCATTTTATTGTTAAAAATGAAAAATTTCACTTCATTTGGCGAGTTTTTGTTCCT
>OZ023148.1:18088028-18109932 GCA_963675895.2 Styela plicata
TAATGAGGAAAAAAATAATTTGAATTTTCATTCTATATCGGTCAAATTCTTTGGTTTTAAGGTTAGGGTGGATTTGCTTAAAATAGTGCTAAATTTGAAATGGAAGTTTCCGCATTCTCTAGGCATGAGACAAAGCAATCCATCAGTGGCGCATTTGACACGAGAAACGTGACAATGGGTGGATTTAGGCCGAAATTCTTAGGGATTGGTTATAGAAGACACGTAGTGTGATATCTTTATATGTATCGAGTTTTGTGTCGACAGAGGTGCCGAAATAAACTATATAAATATCTACGGGCATCCGCTGTAAGCACGGTGCGAGAATAAATGTAATATTGGTTCAATTAAGATTTAAATTACGCGGACTAGCACACAAAGCAGTTGATCAATGTATCACAGGTTGAGATGAAAGTAGAAAAATTTCGGGCCATAATTAACACTGGCATTTCTCAAAAATCTTTCAATTTCGATCGTTCAAGGTTAGGTCACAGACGGCATATAAACATTGTTCAACTCTGGTATCGCAATAATGCTTGTTTTCGAGGTAAATCAGATTCCCTTTATAACTTCGCTTGTTGGGATGACATGATTTTTATGATTGTACTTCACTGCGAATCAGACAGAACAACTGGAAAATTCACAGGTTTCTACACACTTGTGGAAACAGTTGAATTTTTTTTTATCAACTGTCAACGGCTCAAACTACGACCATCAAGCCAACTGATCTAGTTGCAAATGCTGCGAGTTATAGGACACGATTTCATTTTTATCCTGCCGGAGAGGAAAGATGAGAATACGGCCTAGACATATAGTGAACTACGATTTCTCGTGCAGACACCAGTTCGCAATCGGAACGGAAGGTTTTCGCTTAACATTTTACTCATTGTTCCTGTGCATGGTCCTGGTTGGTGGAGGAGACCGTAAGCTGTTCTTACGTAAACCACCGTGATCTCTCACATATAATCATCCCTCTCAGGATTAAAACCTATGTCGAGTGGATCAAAGGTGCGTATTTCCAAGCATGCCTATCACTGGCAATTCGCAAATGGCCTATCACTGACAATTCGCAAATTGAGCTAACCCCACATCCGTGTATACCTTTAGCAACATCTGGATGCCTCACAACATCCCACTATCACGATCTTTATCAGAATTATCTATTCCAGGAGCAAATTTTATGCCCAGTTTCTTTATTTCAGAACAAAGTGATCGAATTTGAACATCAACGATCAGTCATTGTGCATAGGTACAATAGTCCTCGCCTTATACAGAAAAACATAGCATCGGCAAGAACAAAACAGTAATAATAAATTAGGATATAAGCAAATGAAAATAATACATTACAATAATACAGCTATAATACGAAGAGTTCCATATTTTCATCAACATAATCGTCATCCAATAATGTACATAATGCATTAAATTGAATCATAAAAAAGAGGGAAATTAGCAGATGAATATAACCATAGTCGTAAATGTATATATACACACAAGTCATAAGCATTTGTATATAATACCTAGTTCTTTGATGAAATAAGTTGGTCTTCTCAAATTTTCAATATTAATTCTGCATTTCAACGGGTTTTTTACTTTTGACACTCGGCACATTTTTCTGAATTCGGCAAGAATTTTACTTAACCCAAACCTCAAAAATTCTCAGACTCAGCGGCCCTGCAGAAGCCGCCATAGCACCCTAGCGGAGAACTAACCTACACGACCCTAATCCCATATAAAAGTCCTATCAAACTCATCCCTCAAATTGGGAACAAAACAGGTTTAAAGCATTTATTGCACAAAATCCGACACATCCATGTAGAATAATTTTACTAGAAAGTTGATGTGAATTCTTCCGTTTGACATACGAAGTTGATGTGATTTCATCCATTTCACATACAAATGACAGTTCTGCATGGAAGTCCTTTTTTTAGTGAAATTCGTTAAAATTTTATTGAAAGGCTGGAAGCAGTTTCAAAAGGGAACCAACCAACGTCCCTTGTATAGAAAAGAACTACTAAAAGATGCAGTATCATCAACTGCACTCTATAAGAAAATATCCCAAACGGAACAGAACCGTCATGGTAAAGTGCAGCGAGTGGTATTTGCCCTGGGTGATGGTAAAACCACTATCACTTCTTTTCTTCCTTTTAGTCGCCACCTACGACACGCAGGAAATATTTCAGGACTGTTCTAAAGCACGTACGTACAGGGCTGCGCACAATATTTCAAATAATGTCCAAATTGTGTAGAAATCGAATCGACAAGGTTAGTCGAACCACAAACGGAACTCCTTGGAATAACGGCATCATCATTATCCGGCATCAAAACCATGCAGATAGATAAAGCATAGTATTATCAATCTTAAAAACAAGTATCCCACCAATCTTTATCACCCATTATTCCACCAGGATAGCAAACCGAGTCCAGAATCAGTTATTGATGCCTGTAAAAGAAAAGTATTCATATGTATCAATTAAATAAAAAGATGGGATATCATTTTCATCCAAAGGGTCCATCCAGATCTTATGCACTAGTTTGAGTAGGGAATAGAGAGAATATTACCTGACCAGCACTCAAGTATTACAGATTACACTCAACAGCGGTCCTGTTTGGGATATTTCCACTCAGAGTGCAGTTGCAATATTTGTTGCACCTCTTATCAAAACTACAAATCTCCCACCCCGACTGTTCAATCATAAATCGCCAAAGAAATTGAATTCGTACTTCAATAGAATATGGAGTTTTACTCTTCGTCTCTTCAGCTGAAGTTTCGGCAGTAGCAGGATCACTAGATGGCGCTGAGCTTGGAGTGGTATCGACAAAGGTTTCTTCTACAATACGAAAACGTATCTCTTCCCCAATGTCCATAAATAACTCATGAGTGCCATCTTCTGTTTCATATTCCCAGACCCACACCTGAACATAAATTTTTCTTTAAATGAAGAGCATAGGCGGTTTTGAACAACCTATCACCATATTCTGATCAACCTGGCCTGAAACGTTCTGGAAAATAATATTTGGAGATAACCTGAGGCAAGCAGTTCAGTTATTTTGAGTGGTTTGATGTCTTAAGATGGATAATAACCCAGTATGAAAAAATTTGCCCAGAAGAGCTTTCGTCAAGTATGAGTCACTGATTGATCGCGCTGCTGAGGCTTGGTCCATATGTGGCTCATGCTTGACAAAATATAATTTCTGACGGGACCAAATCGACTAACAAGAAAGCAACAATTACATGAAGGCAGTTTTAAAGTAGAAAAAAATGTAAATTGTAGTTTGAAGACGAGAAGGCCAAGAGTGGATATTTTCATCCATCATAGAAATGTTCTTATTAATTTTCCTACAATTATTTAAAGATACTTCTGGCTTTTGATGACGAGGAATTAACATGAATTCCTTATTATTAAGCACCGAAATGAAGGGTGTAATACCTCGAGTAGGCTAAGCCGAACAGGAAAAGATCATATGTTTCCAGCAATTGTAATCTATAAGTGGCCGCTGTTACAGGGCCTTGGACAGGGTAATCCACTCTAAGAAGTGGCTACAAAAATAAATGAATTAAAGTGTTTTGATACTCCTAAACAGCAAGAGCCCTTCTCTTGGGTGAGCTGATGATACACACCAATATTAAGTCGATTCAACCGCTTTCAAATTAATAAAATTCAACCTGCTCGGCTTCATCAAATTTTGACGGTTGTTGTAGATTTTCTGGTGGAATAAGAATATCATCAAAGAAACCCATTGTAACTGTAAAAGCAAACAGAAGAAAACTATTTGAGAGGAATTAAATAACATGACGAAAAAAGATAGATAAGATAGCATTCATCATTTTAATCATGTGGGAAAAGAAAGCGGGGAACATGGTTTAACCATAGGGCGAACCCCAAACTCTCATCCAGATAACAGTTCCAAGTTCGGGATGAGGTTTTCCCAGTCGTTTACAGATTTTTCCTGGACATGGTTTGTGGAGAAAGCTGTATTAATTATCGGTTAATATTAATATCAGTTAACTTGCCCCGCGCCAGCCCAGGATCGACGCCTTTCCCTAGTGGTTAGTGTAAACGCTATCCAAAATGGTGGCATCGCCAGGTTGAAGATATCGGGCCTCTCGAGCACCGGCGACCCGTTCTGCCAACAAATCGCTTTATACATGACTCACAATCTCCAAAAAACCAGGGTGTAGAACTTGGGTAGGCTAAGATCCGAACAGGAAAAGATATATACTTTCAGTATTTGTAACCTGTCCGAATAATAAGTGGTCTCGCTGTCTACTGGGCCTTGACTACAGGCTGTGACCTGAACCCACTCCAAAGACGTGGCTATAAAAAAAAAAAAAAAAAAAAAAACTGTTGATACAGCTGATATCAGTTAATATTAATCATCGAGTCAAACGCCGGGAAGTTGTCCAGCAAATCTCTTGCATTTAATCATCCCGTACAGGGATCAAACATTAGCCGAGGTTAGTGTTTCAAGCACGACTTTCGTAATACATTTATCTGAGACTGAGCTCAAATGGGCACTATAGTGAATTGGCGAGCCAACACAACAGCAAATAACATTATGATTTTTGATACCATTCTTCTACTTAGCTCTGAAAGCCGCTCAATATCATTTCTGATAAACGTTATTCAACATTACCCTGCTGATGAATGTGAAACAGCAAAAGCGGGTAATTATCCTGCCGGCTTTCTCGTAGTGATCCAATATTTTTCTCTGAACAGAATGACTGTTAGGATTTTTACTACTGCAGCGAGAGGAAAGCAGATAATGTGAAGTGGCTTTATTGGAAACCATAACCCCATACCCCTTTCACCCCCCCCACTCTACCTCGCACCCAAACATACCCCCTACACGCCCTGCAGTCCAACACCCTCTCCGCCTCGTCCCCCCTCCGCCGCTCGATGAATATTTTGACTCTTGACTAAGTCTCTCGCATTTTCCCTGTGAATGGGGATGGACCTGGTGGAGGACAGCTGTAAGCCGTCACCTACTCATCGTGACTTCCCACCCTCCCACATGCACAGGAACGAGTATGTATAGCAGACCCTCTATGTGTGCAAAAATTAAATAATCATCCCTAACACAGATTTTGAACCTACATCATGAGATGATTTATAAACTGATGATAAAGGTTTGAAGCATTAGTACGCAATGCATTTTGTGATGATATTGATCGAAGATATTATTATGATGCAGCCCCAATTCAATCTAATTATGAAATCATCAATCCCCAGACCGAACCCCACACACCTCACGATCCATGTTGTGTTTGTTGTTGATTTGTTCATGACAATTTCTTGGGTTATGTGTAAGTGATGAATCATTAACAACTTAAGGGTATATGATTAATTGAAATAATCGAATAACCTTATCCATTTTGTAAAATAAAAAAAAGAGATCTTATAGACATGAATAGAAAGTTAGACTAACATATGAGATTTTCGTTTTCAGGTCGCCTACAAAACTACATTTTAATGTATTTGTTAATATATATAACTACTTTTTTTATTATATCTACATTCCCAAATTAATTTTCTTAAGAAAAGATTTATTATAAAAAGTTTTGTCCAAAGGTCAAAGTTTTTTTTCGATGCGAACTTTTATTTCACATAGTTTTAATTTTTCATGTTGGCTCTTGTCTTGAGTAACAGATGTTTAAAACAAACAACACACACAAAACCAAAACCCCAAACCCACCCCCCCCCCCCCCCCCCACCCCCATCTTTATTGGTTATAATCATGTTGTGTTATTTATTACACACCACCCCCACCCCCCCCCCCCCCCACCCCCCCCACCGCTCACCCTCACAGTGACGCCCCCATTTCACCCGCCCAAAACCACGACCCATACCCCCCCCACGCTCCCATTCACCTTAAGCACAATCTGGTGTGTGTTTTTTGGTGAAAACTTTTAATACACATTTCATGTCTAAAAATAAAAGATATTACGTTACTTCCAGACATAACTCGCATTTATGTATATTATTATATATACCCCCGCCCCCCCGCCATCCATCGGCTAAAATCTACACCCCACTCCCCTACACACACTGCTCCTCATCACATCTATATAACGCTCCTACATTCTCTGTACCAAAAACCCCATCTTCCGCTCCTGCAAACTCTTTATCTTCCACTCCCCTTCACATACGCACATCTGATATAATACACAGCCAACCACTCACACCCCCCACCATCACCCCTCCCCACTATATCACCTAACCCTCCACCTTGGCCCGAAACACACCAACACCAAAACACCCCTCCCCAACACTACACACTCACCCACAACACACAACACCCACACACACACACAACACACAATCACAAACCCCCCAGAGACAAATGACATATAGAAGATACATGTGGAACCCTAATCAGGAACAAAGTGTACCAACAGAGAATTAAAAGATTTTGACAAAGAACTGAGAAGGTATAACAGAACCCACATCATACGCAACAGTAACAGTCACAATACAATATCTCGTTGCCGATACGCTGAACAACGCATATCACATATTTACTCCTCAAAATGCAAAGCCAGTAAGCGGGATTAAGGCAAATGTTTATGTATGAGAATTGTGTGATAATATAAAGGTAAGATCATGATGAGGTTATCAATTTCACCTCAATAGCCAGAGATGAATACTGGATTTAAGGTGTCTTAAGATAAATTATCAACTAAAAATATAATCATCCAACCTACAACCCTCTAATCTTATTCTAATTAGTTAGTATATAACTATTTCCTCTGTGTGCTGGTAACTATTTGAGTTTTGTTGTATATTGTTGATTATATGTGAGTTATAGTGAGAATGAGACTAAAAGAATTATTAATAAGAAATTCGTTAGATTTTCCTCTATTCGCCACAGGGCAGGATACCGTCCATGGACATTACATTAAGAGTTTTGTTCCATTCTGGAGATGTTTTATGCGTAGAGTGCCAAATGCTGCGATACTATATCTCTTTTAGTTTGCTATGTTTTTGGTTAAGGACGTAGTCGGGAGAGTAGTATATATATTATGACGTGAGTTCGTGTTTTATTTCTATTGGATAATGCTTTTAACGGCCGATTATATATTATATTTTGCCTTCTCTATTTGTAAATATAGTCGAAATACTTTCGAAACTTACGTATATAAAAAAAAATAAATAAAAATATTATAATGGACTCCAACCTCAATTAAGAGACAACTATATTTATAAGACGAAAAAAAAAGACATTCCAATCTGAATCTGAACCAGATGATCTATAACATGTGTAATGTTAGGTTGAACTCGCTACAGATATCTAGAACTTTTTCATAATCAGTACTAGAATTGGGCACAATCCAATTACAATAATAATTCGCTATTTATTTGTTTTTAGTTACCTCTTGATAGACTAGCCAAAAATTACAATAAAATTTAAAAGAAAAAAAAATTAAAAAAACTAATTACAATATAAGAATGCCAAACGGCGAACAAACTAACTTGACATCACGTCACATAAATTAAGGAACTTAAGTGGTAATGGTGCTGGTTTCAGCCTTTTGGATTAGTTGGATCGCGCTTAAAGCTGTTGGGATTTAACCTCGAGCAACCTAATCTCTGATCGTCATGAACGCGGGTTCAAGTAGACACATACAACGAAAATGACAGCTAGGGGATGATGATATTATATTCGCAGAGAGGGCTCTTACCCACTCCCGGGCTCCCCACTCTTCTCACTGAGATGCGTACGTAAGCTCGTGCTAAGCGTTGTTTACGGCTTCCTCCACCCAACCAGGGCAATGATATACACAGAAAAAATTTGAGATATACGATAATCCAATTACCTTAACCCTGGATTCGGAACAGCCACAACCCCCCCCCCGTCGGTCATGGTTTCATCTTATGGATATGCCTGTATTCTGCTGCTGTCCTCTCCCGAGTATAGAGCTTGATCATATGGTGAACCACGAACATTTCGTGACAGATCCCAACCCACCATCCCTGAATTTGGGTTGTGAAGGTTTTTTGGATTACTTTCACAATTCCCAACGCAAACCCTAACAATTTTTTGGATCATGTTCTGGATATTTCTAACAGCAATCACAGTGCAAAGCTTGCTAGCAAATCATCCATATGTATTTTTTCCTGTGCATGGATACTAGTTGGCGGAAGGAATGGTTGGAGGAAAGGGCTCTAAGCCGCAAGTCAGCGTCTTAACTTCAACACAACCGTGCACTCAACGAAGGACAAGGTTCCAGCAGAACTTCTCGATCTATTTATTCCATCAACCATCACAAGATTTAAACTGCCTGATGACAATTCAGGAGATGCGTTGCTTGAAGCGTTATTTACCCAACGCTTTGCGATTGAGGCGTGAGCTAACCGGATGGTTTTTCTTTCAAGTTTAAAGGGGTTTACACGGGTTTTTTCTATTAATAGGGGGTTTTTCCCAGAGGTGTTTTCAAATATTGTTTAGAGATTAGAGTACAAACCGACCAGAAATTCAAAATAAAAACTTCAAATTACAAAGTAATGTTCATTTAACTTTTCGAAATCGAGCGGCCACAAAGTACACCAGGAAATAAAATGTAGGAATCTTCTAAGTTTTTCAATACACTATATTCAAACAAAACAGATACTCCAAAGTCCAAACAGTATAGACAACATAAAAATAAGAGTGCTCTGTTCCTGTTAATATTGGTATGTCATTATGATTTCAAGAATTTTGTCCAGTGAGGAGAATTGTAAGCCATGTATTACAGTTTAATGATATGGCAAAACAGGAGACTTTGACGTTGTCGATGCAGAAACCTGTTCAATTTGAGGATGAGAGTTCTTATTAGCAAGTTGCTGGGGTTTCTTTGAGCTTTTTGTGCTATATCTTGCCCGCTAATCAGGCACTGTGAAATTTGAAATAAAGCTATGCAAAGAGATTGAACATTGTAAACATTTTGGTCGCCCAAAGTATATTATTTTTTGTTGTCATTAATTTTCTTGGATTGTGGAAGGGGTATTAATGGCTTACATTTTAGCAGCCAGTATGTTAGAGCCCATGTGTGGAAATGCTCCTTTTTCATGATTTCAAACAATAAAACGAATATTTGAAACCAGAAACAAAGCAAGAATTCGAACCTTAGCGTAACTTGTTTGTTAACATACTTGTTTGATAAATAATATTTTTTTTTGAACTTCAACTTTTCTTGGATTGTGGAAGTGAGTTAACTCAGAGGCTTACATTCTCAAGCCAGTAATAGTATAGAGAAGTGGTTCCCCAACCTTTGGTCCGGTATCCGGTGCTGTGGGTCAGTTGTTGCTCGTCAGCACAAGGGGGGAACTGTAATATAGTGTGGGAATGGTCCTGCGGGTACCCATTTTATCACATCATAACCTTGGTTTATTCAAATTAACAGCCCTTGTTATGACTGAAGTTCTTGAATTGTTATTCTGGAGCGTAGGGAATGTGAGCCCGTATTCAGCATAAGTTTTTCCTATTCCAATATCCCTTGCCCCTTCATAGGAGGGCGAAGGCCGGATGCCCGTTTACACCAATTATACCCGGCATAACGTTCCAACGAACACAAGAACCAAAAGAGTATGCTTTGTTAACATTCAAGTTTTTTTTTTTATGGTTTTTATTTTTCACAGGTGGGGGTTTTATAGACCAGCTATTACTTCTATCTAAGGTATTATTTGCCGAGTGTTGGCGGAATACATGGTTAATACGGATAAATATTGTTCACCACCACAGCACTTTATGCACATATTCCAATTTCCAACATCATATATGTGTGGAACACGGGGTTTTCTTAGAATGGCAACGTCCCAACCAAACAATAACAATCAAAAACAAAACAACGGAATAACCTGGAAGTTACGCAAGACACTTAGGCTGTGCATTATTTCCTATTTATCCACAGATTGAAACTGTCTCAGTTGCCAATGAAACAAGCTCAGGGTTATCATTGATTTAAAAGATGGATTTGAATATTTTGCCCAATTCTAAATCCACTTTAATATTACGTTTTTAGTTTCAAACTTTATTTTATTCTTGAATTCATGTTCAAATACACGTTAAATGAAAACCAATTGCCCCCCTTATCCACCCGTCCCTTTAGGCGTGGGCCGTAGCGTATGATTATCAGACGAACGAGACAAATTGGTCGGTGGACGCCACTCGTGTATTGGAAGACCATGTGTCTTTCTTATGCCTAACCACGGTTCAAAAAAATAATGAAACCACCTTATTAGCCAGTTTTTATTTAATTCCAAAGATATCGCATTCACGGTTGAGTTTCTCATTTGAAACAACCAAGGTGGATTCTTGGACAGTTGCTCTCGGTCATTCTCGACAACAAAAATAACATCCTCGATTCTAGTTTTTTAATAAGTTAATTAGTAATCTATTTAATTAGATTGTAACAATTCGGCAGGATTAGGTGGGCTGATTTAAAGGTTTTCTGAATATCTCTTTCTGTGGTTCTAAATACAAGGTCTAAGTGTAAAAATTTATCAAATATGGTGTTATATGTTTTCCAATTTTATTGTCAAAATTTGGTAGTCCTGTATATGGTTCCAACATTACTTTCATTTAAAATTCATATTCTGTTTCTGATAAGATCAATATTGTATTTATTGCCTAATTCACTCTGAGGCACAACGTCAGAGGGGCAGGTGCCCAACAAGGAAACCAACTAATGGACCAACTTATCATAGCGAAAGACGCTACTAAAACGAGATACGCAAAGTTGAATTATATCCCGGTTATCGATTTCTGCAGGTCCACAGCTAGAAAAACAGACTAAATTTGTCTGTACAACGATTATTCTATTTAATTGAGGTACAAGGTTTTTCATTTATTTATTTAAAAAAAATAATTCATTCTGCGACCATGGTAAGAACCCTGCGCCTGAAAAAATACAAAACAACGGCCACTTATAGCATAGAGCTAAAATGACATGTAACTACCAGCTGCAACTGCACTCTAAGCGGAACCATTTATTTTGAATGGAAAACCGATTATAGTAAAAGTGCAGTGTGGCAGTATTTGCCCCCAGCCCGTATGGGTGGGGACTAAAATGGAAGATGGATGGGAGAATGGCAGACTTAAAAAGATTTAATTTATATAAATCAAATATGCCGAATTGGTTAAATTAAATTACTGAAAAGTGGATTATTTACAATCAGGTTATAAAATGAAAAATTCAAAGTCTTGGTGTCAAATTGTAAGATAGTTGTGGATTTGCGCGAGTGTTTTAAAACTATATAAAATCACTTTTAACAATATAAAATTAAACAGATGTCCTGACGAGATATTAACACTCTTGGTCATATCCAATACCAAAAAAACTTATCAATTCTTTTTTAAAATATTGATGTGAATTTATTTCTAGAAATCTATTATTGGTAGGGCTGTTCAAATTTAGGCTTCATAAGACAGCTTTGGGCAGCCAACTTTACAAAGATTTTGGATAGATTTGTATATATGTCTCAAAGTGACCAAATTTCAAATTAAAACCTGATGAATAAAAAGTGCAGTGGCAACACAGGTCTTGACGTACAGTGAACTGTGATTTACTCGAATTTAATGCCCACATATTTTAAGGGAATGATCTTTTTTTAGTTTCTTAATTCAAATTCATGGGGGGGTAAGAGGTTTGAATATTTGTACAGATCCATTCAGATAAATTTTTCCATTCATCTATAAAACTAGAATCAATTTCAGGAAAGTTATGACTTTGAATTTTGATTGAACAATTGGAGATGCCAACCTGAAAGCTAGTTTAACTTAAAATATGAAGTTAAGCATTATCGTTTACATAACGGGGATGTACAAAACGAATCGTAATATAAATTCCATTACAGTAGAAGTTCTCGACATTATGATATTATTTCAAAATAGTTTACATGTGATAAAATTTCGTTTTTTAGTAAAAATATATCTAGACAGAAATAGTTATTTACAAGATCTGTTTTCTGTTTAAAAAAACTCAAAAAAAATGAAATTAAAGTTGAATAAAAATATTTTGAATTAGCCTCGCAAATATTTTCTACATTTTTGCTCTTATCAAAATATCTTACATTACCAAAACAAAACAAGAATGATGCTTTTCATCTAAAAAACAGGTTTGGAATTTAGATAAATTAAATAATATATTTCGGAATGCCATACTAAATAATAAGTAAATTCTTCGGCTTCGGATATCCCGAATTACTGAATGTGGATATTGTCATTTAATTTTTATCAAGGTTGATCGCCAAGTGGAGTTACCACATCGTGGCCAATGTGCAAGTTTTAAATTTTACTTGGTTTCCATTTAGTGTTATATCTTTCCTTTAGGTTGTATGTAGATGTCCAGATACTTGTACCATTGTTCCGACCATCTAAAACCGCAAGGGAGTTTCAGCAACTTTAAATGTGCAGAAACTTGCTCTGGTCAAAGCTGTACAGGGTCCTGAACGAGCGCCTTGGGAAAAGCGAAATAATCTATTCGATTTTTTCCTTTCTTGAGAATCGCTTTCGTTCTACTATTTTTTATTTCTTTTTTAGGTGCTATATTTATAAATAAAAGATTTCGCTTCCCAGTAAAAAAAATAATAGATTTTGATGTCAAAGCTTTTTTTGTTAAGCTATGTGTCATTCAGATGTGATCAAGTTCGATGAGACGTCGCGTCCATCTGATGGCCTTATGACACTTGACAAAATAAAGAAAACTTAAATTTCCAATTAGAGTTGTCACATTGTATATGTCCGATTGACCTCGATTTGGTTTTTATTCCCAATTGTTACATTGACAAAGAATGAGAAATACCATGACAGTCCCCCCCCCCCCCCCCCTATTTTTTCGACCATTTATGGGAGCTCTTATAAGATCATAAATTAAATTCAATAAAGCACTATTTTTAAGGATCAAGGCTTAGGAATATTTATAAAAATACATTGTTAACATAACATAATGCAAAATTGAAATTTGAATATTGTTTGATCAAATTCGATTTTCCACACTAGCCGATACAGAATACAGATCTCCATATGCATCAGCCACCAAACTCCTACACAAAAGACAAAAGCAAATATTGTATTTTAAATAAAGTTAATTAAACTCTAAAATATTTAATTAGAACACTGATGATGAAACACAAAAAATTATTTATTGATAATAATGAAATAAATTGTTTTGTAAATATGGTGTTGCGGATCATAATTTGGCACATTACTCAAATAAGGTTGGAGGTACGAGAGTAGTAGAACAGAAATTAAATGGTCCTTATAGTCTGCTGACTTCATTAGGGACACCTTAGAGCATGAGGGCTTTCGCCAGATATGAATTTTTCACAAAAGAACGACTTTCAAAAATTTGTATAAAGCAGCTTTTTTAATAATTTATAAAGAAGTTATAGGATGGTTTTAACATCTGCTCAAATTATCACTCACCTGGCACTTTTACTATAGCGGTTATGAGTTCTTATTTGCGGATTTTTCCCGCTTAGACTGCAGTTTGACAAGTCCACTAAATTTCGTAGTTTGCTCTTTGCTATCTTAAGTGGATGACTATGTTGGTTATCTACTTGGACACTATGGTGACATTCCGGCCTTTGCTCAGAAGGTGAATTTCAAAATAAAGAATAAGACATTTTCCCTCGGGAAATCGCCATGTTGGAAATGGAAATTTATTATACATTCAAACATGGAGCGGTCAAATCTTGTATCTTGGTCCTGAAAAAATGTTCTTTCTATCTCCTTCATACATATAAAAAATGCAATGTAAAACATCCAATTCCTATAATTCCATATGAATTGCAAATGATCTTGGTGTCGAAGTTTTCGTTGTTATCACGTGGATAACTACTTTATCCTTCTTTCATGGTCATTTGCGCTTGAGTGGATCCAAACCATTAACTAAAAGCAATTGATGATTGAGAGATAGAATAAACTACTGGACAAGAAATTTGAAGGACGTCGTTCATGCCATAGTCAATGTATATGAAAAAAATAAAAAAAAACGGA
This sequence comes from Styela plicata, assembly GCA_963675895.2. NCBI lineage: Eukaryota > Metazoa > Chordata > Ascidiacea > Stolidobranchia > Styelidae > Styela > Styela plicata. Next base: position 18,102,006 of record OZ023148.1, read on the forward strand.
AGAAATTTCTTTTGTTTAATTCAAAAGATACACTAAATTAGGCAGTGTTGATGATTTGTGAAAGCGGTTATGGCCGAGTTCATTTCTATTATCTAACACGATTATGAGAGTAGTTGATCGCACTCCAAGGCATTAACCACTCATTCAGTTCCAGGTCCAGCTCAGACGTGTAAGTAATCAGAATTACGGGTAAAGATGATGATTGATTAATTAAAAAAACTTTCAAGTGCAAGAAAACAATTTGCTGTAATGGTGTTGATGATGATACTCTGTACAAGTTGATTGATATTAAATTATGAATCCAACCGGCAGAATTTCAGTCTGCTGTGCCCTGCTTATGGAACACGCGAAGAAGATAGCTGCTATTCTATATAATTTCTGAAGTAAGTGTAGTAAAGATAGTAACAGAAAATTCTAAAGTGCATTGGGGGCCTTGTACAAAATATATACATAATATGTCAAAGACTTTTATGCTAAGACAATTGTGTTACTATACATTTTGTTGTTTATATTACTATAAGGTGTTATAGGTCCAACTCATGTGAACAACCACAAATACATCGGATACACGTTGATCCTAGGCACTTTAGTTAAAGAAGGCATCAACGGTGTATTACTTTGGCCAAAAATTTAGTGGGTTTGTTAAGAAAATGATTTAAATAATAAAATGAAACGATTAATTTGGGCTTTGTGATACTCTCATCAATGGCAAAATTTTATGATCTTTGCTGAAAGAAATCATGAGCTTAGTAAATAAAGCCAGTTGATATCTTCTGTTCACGATAATAATGTGTTGTGTTCTGAAGCATTCTTTTAAAATAATGAAGCTTTCTTTAAATTTACTGTTGCGGGAAGGGACCGGAATGTTTTTAGCCTCCTAGAGTGGAATGGATATTATGATTAGAAATGCCTGAATGGGAGAAGTTTTATTTTTGATATTTTTTTTTTTTATGTCTTTACAAAAACTAAAAAACACTCACTTAACACAATTTTGTCAATAAGTTCATGCAGTGATGGCCATTTAATACTTTTTCTTGGCCCTTCAAATAATAAAGGTAGTTCAATGAGAGGGGCATTTAAACCTTTTTAGAAAGACAATTAATTTTTTTTCTCGCAATACACGGCGCCTTTTTTCCACATCGGATAAATTTTTTTCATTCCCCACCGAGTACTACCATTTAAATTGTTGGTCGAATCTCTCTTGTCAGATTTGCCTTTGTCTAAGGTCCAGAGCAACGCTGCCAGAGTAATTAGAGAATATATTTTAATGTCTATATTTTTGAGTCAGCAACAATTCAAAATTAATAACTATATTTGTATTTCATCATAAGCTATACAGATTAGTTCAGTTCAGCTAGTTAGTTCAGTAACAGGCAAGTATATGTTTTGACACCGGACAAACTATTGAATTTGTATGTTATCTCCACTGGTATTTGTCCAGGTATATATTCCACCATGTACACAACACACTAGGTGCTCGAACATCAATCTCGACTTGCATCTTTGTTTTGCCGAGTGAAATGGTCCAAACGGTGAAGATGTCTCACTTTTTCCTTCTGAAACAAAAAGAATTAATAACTATGGATACAAAATTCCCTAAAGTCAACTGGTTTGGACGATCACGCCTTTCACTACATTTTTATTTCTTCTTTCTACTAACAGCTGCCTGAATTATTTTGTGTGTGTGTTACTGTAGGGTTACGTTCTCAAAGCCAGCCGCCCAATGACTCCGACTCTGATCGCCTCGTTATGGACCTTGCGCATTTCTGTACTGACATGCTCCCAAGGCAAGTATATGTCATATTAATATGATGATAAAAAAATTTATTGACTTTTTTAGGTCTAGAATAGTCCAATTGTACTTTTCTGCGTGTATAGTTAGAGGCGAAGGTGTTCGGCGAAAAAAATAGGATAACAGAGTGTGATGGATGGTTTTTACTATTGCCCAGGGCAGATACCATAAACTGTCATTATACCCATTATAGTAGCAGTTCATTTTGTATGTTTTCCATTTAGGAATGAATTTGCTTATACTACATCTCGTTAATAGCTGTATAACAGCTTTTTCGTTGGTTCTATTTAGTGCTCTGCTTCTGAGAACTCGTTCAGAAAAAAAAATGTTGTCTGTCTGTATCTCTCTTACTCACTTGAAATGATGGTTGATTTTAACTAAGGTTTGTCAATGAATATAGTTAACTTGAGAAGAGGCTCTTTGTCATTTTAGTCGCAATTATTCTGTTTCCTTCTGGTTTAGCTTCCACCCTTTGTCGGTGAAATTTAGAATAAAAAAAAATATAAAAAAAAAAATAAAAAAAAAAAATAAAAAAAAAAAAAAAAAAAAAAAAAAAAAAAAAATAAAGGACCACAATTTCCAATATTGTTGCAAGCCGAGGGAAAAGCAAGAGAAAATCCTTAGTCTAATTCTACAAAAATGTAAAGTAAAAAAAATAACCTTGCACCAGACTCCTTAAATGTTTCCAATCTATATTCTTCATAAGTCTTCCCAATTGTCAAATCGTTCACTCTGGCAAAAAAATACATATAATTCTCGTAAAACAAGATTCGCAACTTGGATATTCTCCATTAGCGCTAAGAACATATTGGAACGATACATTGTGCTCCATTCGCTCATTAACAAAACTTCTGTAAAGCAATTTGTAAAGCAATTCCTGTTTTTATGCAATCGATCTGCGACCGATGAAGTCTGCCACATCAAATTATTGACTTGATATTTCCTGGAAAGACCAATTTGGTCTTCCATTACATGATGTAAGGATATAGGGATTTATGCTGCAAAAAAATAAAATACTGCATAAGACGCAAAACAATAAATCTCAAAATATCTGTTTGCACTGTATATAAATATATATATAACATGATTTGTTGGAATGAAAGTAGATCTGGAATAATGAAACACAAAAACTAAAAGATTGGATATTAAATTCCAGACAGAAAACCTGAATTATTCAGATTTAAGAAAAGAACATAAGAATAAGAATTAAGTAACAACCCCTAATTGCAATATATATATTATGAAATCTCTGGATGTGAATAAGAAAAGTTTACATATTGACATGAATTCATTGAATGAAATTATGAATGAAAAAACTTAATGCTGAATATCTGGAATGAATATAATATATAAAAAATGCAATATATGAATCGTGTTTTTTCAAGGAAAATGTAGGCAATTAACAATTCTATTTGTACCTATTTGGTTGTTTGATTACTGAGAACCAGAAACTCAGTAATAAATAGAGGGGGGAGTCCTAATAAGAGCAGATTTAAAAATAAAAACTGATAAAAAAAAAAAAAAATTATGGTTTCAACGACATACATTGAACATTGGCGAAGCACAAGCATTTTTCGCAGGATGTAGGGAGTGTAGAACTGGTTAGAATAGCACCAAGGGAGGGAGTATTCTGCCTACTTAGGAGACATTGAATAAACAAAGCAACTCAGCATGATGGGGCAATTATGTTCATGATTTGTGTCTATTGCCCTATAAGATTTAAAATGGGTGGGGAATCTTGTGAGAGTCTGTTAGCTAATCAAATAAAGAAAAGTTCAAAATCTTCAATTGCTTGCTATTTCATTGCATGGTTGATGGTTTTTTATAAACTCTTTGACCATCCTAACAAAATGAGATGGAATATTTCAGAACAAAAAAAACAAGATTCTTCTATCACCTTGCAGTGGGATGTATACATGTGTAATTGAAAAAATCCTTTCGAGACAGTCTTGATTCAATATTGGGTAAGTCTTTATGATCGTTGTTTGTGCATCACATTTCCGTACAGTAGTTACCGTAATCATACACCAAATTAATAAAATTCCTATGTTTGAAGCTGAATGTCTAAACAAGACATAGTTTGGACTGGCACCCTCTGAGTCTAAGGATGAATGAATATAAGGCTGAAAATAATATTCTGCATGTTTTTATTTTGATAACCTTACTAAATGCTTCATTAGACCAGATAATTTTGGGCACAAAAACAAAAATTGGTATGGATAATTGAAAGTCTTCTCACTTGTTACAACAAACTTATAAATGTATATAAAACTGGGAAATTCAATTGGCTTTATAAATGATATAAATGAATGGAAATTAACAGAATAATATCTTTTAAGAAATTTCAAAATTTAAAAAATACATAATCGATTATTTAGCATATATGAGCATATTTTTTGCTTTTAAAAATGTGCAGAGTAACGTGTTTTCTGTTATTCTGTTCTAGTTCAAAGGCACAATGAAAATCAACAGAAAGTTTGGAAATGCTAGTTAAAGTGGTGATGTAATAATAGAAAGAGAAGAGAAAGCTCGTACCTTTACTTCGATAAAAACTGATATCATAGAAAATATACTAAATGTTCAAATGGATAATGTGATTATATTCAATATGGATTATATCTATGTGACATGATATATCAATTTGCGATTATTTGGAATCGTAAATTATTTCGATTCTGGATTTCTATAACAATTTGAAAATCAATAAAAGAATAGTTTTGAATTTGTCCAAAAATATAAATTTGGATATTTTATAAACAAAGATTATAAGCCTGATAAATGGTTTGCTTTATGTTATGACTTATTTTTTTTATGAAATTCGCTCAGAGCCAGGGCCACAGGAGATGAATAAATTGGAATAAAAATTAAAACTTGGAAAATTCTCACTGAACCACGACATAGTGCTATAAGAAGCTACATGAAATGCTAGGAACTAGGTAACCCCCATCACTGAGCTAGATGTCTAATTATGCCGAGTTTTTAAAGCCTTTGTGGATCAACTACAATCAGGAATAGCAACAAGAAGGAAAGGAATTCCAAAGTTTAGAGATTCTTGAGGAAAAAAGCTTTTGATTTGTTTGAATTATAATGTTCGATTCTTGTAAATCCAAAAGATTCTCTGCTATCTGCTACCCTTATGAGCGATTGATGGACAAAGGAGAGCCAATTGCGATAATCACAAGCTATCACCATTATTTTAAATATAAATGATAGTTCTAAGTTGTTTTGTTTATTGCATGAATTAAACTCATTTTGTTTAAACATCTTCAAATGCAACAAATTTTGCCAGTCTCGCACAATGAGATTAGAAGGCTTTTTTCAAAAACTTACAGAATCTGATAGGTAGTTTCATCTATCATATATATATACTAAATATACCGTCCAATAAAATCTTTTGTGGACACCTGGGTCTATTTATCAAAGATTATATGTCCTTATTGCTCCTTATAAAATCACTCTGTTTCGCAAAGAATTTATACGTAATTGCGAATTAACTTATTTTTCATTAGCGAACTTCATTTTTAATCACTGCCCGCGAGAGGAAAGCTAAAGTAAGAATACAAGTTAAACCAGCATTGGCGAACCACGTACGTTAAAGTCTTTGTCCCAAACACCAGTTATTGTCCAGGCGATACCACAGCGGATATTGAATGAGTTTTGGCTCTAAACATTTTATACTCATTTTCCTGTTGCAGCTGCGACATGGGTTGAGTAGAGGGAGCAAGCTGTATTTGGCAGTGCCTTACGTGACTTCCTGCCCCACCATGATAACTGCCTGAGGGACCGGGTGGTTCCAGCCACACCGTTTGCACTGTTTTATATCATTCATCCATTTAGAGTTTCCAGAAATACCAAGGAAGTTAGTGATTTTCGCCTAGATAGCTTGATGCCATTTTTTTAATTCCCAACTGGCCTTTACGAGTTTGAGATAAATGCCTGGGCACTTGGGTAGCCTTTTGATTGAATTGAACAAAAAGGTAATAAAACTACTTCCAGATACAGAAGAAAACAAGATATTTATTAGCCTAACACGCGATGACAACTCTTGCTGGGCTAAGATTAATAAAATGTTGAATGTTTATGTTAGTCCGTGATGTATTTTAATTTGATTATTTAATATTCCATGTATTTATTATTCGTCTTTTTATTGAGTTTCCTTTTAGCCAGATGCGAAAATTGCTATTAAGTTCTGTTCTCTTGATTATCTATCCCACCATTTCACATTCCTGCTTGGAATACAAGCAGACAGCCAAATTCTAACTTAATCATAAGCTTTTTTTTTGGGCAGAACAAAACCAATTGTGTAAAATTAATTACTACCACATTTCCGCCCCCCGCCTCCATGTTTTTATGCCATGCCTCCGTTAGTTAATCGGGTGTTATGTTTTCCATATGCTATTGACTGTGCAGCTCGCGTAAAGACGTGTTTATTCATTATGCAAAGATTCGCCACTGAATTTTCCTGTGATTGCAGAACGCATTTGCCGTAAGCAACATTATTACGCATCGAAAGATTTTCAAAAGCGATAGGTTTCTTCCAAAAGCGTCTTGCGTACATCAAGATGTTGTTACATTTCTAGCCATTTTAGAATTAAAATGCTTTGATATTTTTTTTTTTATTTTTAGACATATAAACCTAATTTTAACATCATCCATAACACATAGACAGTGGCATATTTAGAATCTCAAAGGAGAGGGGAGAACTGCATAACGGGACCGCAAAAATAATTACTTATTTCTACTGTATGTCAGGGTAAAACAGCATGAAATTCGAGCACGAGGTGCAAAACATGAGAAATTGAGATACTCTGAACTAAAAAAAATATTACAAATACTGAATGACTAATGCTGAATGTGTGGTGAAGGCGCATGGAAATTTTGAGAATGGCCTACTGTGTCTAAATGCTTGCAATTACAGGCAATTTTGCATTCCTTTCACAGTTTCCTTGGTTGGCAATAGAGTGGGTCCGTATCATAGACCCATTTCCCAAAAATAAAAACACTGAAAACGGAACAGCTCTTAACGGAAGTTGCTTGTTGGCAAGCCGTTTCCTTTATAAACTGTGAAGTTATGAACAAGCGGCAGGGCAGCAAAAAGAACTTTGATTTAAGAAAGGCCGTAAAGCAAAATAATTTGCAGACTGCAATACAGAATACCTCTTAACTGACAATACTGAATATTTTTATTTAACTAAATGTTCTCATAAATATAGACCGTCAAGTTGTCGACATATCTGAAATAAACAAATCTCATTATAATTTTATATAGGCTAATCTCCTGTTTAACTTATCTAGTAACTATACAGGTCTATAGAAATATAAGGTTAAGCTGAAACCTGATACCGGTACCGTAACGTTCTACCTGTCATGCCATCCATCACGTCCACCGGAAATATCTCTGAATATAATCTTTTTTTTAATATAACCTTTGCTTTGACGTACTGCACACACCGGCAAACAGGAAATCTTATTTAAAGAGCATTTATGTCAGATCGAGCTTGGCCCATCCTAAACTACAGCAATGCCGCAGACACGCCGCAATTTTTAACACGTGACTTGAGGTTTGCATGGTTACATGGTTCAAAGGTCACGATGCACCAAATTTAAATTCAGCTGTTCGTTTGCTTCAAGAGTAACCGTAAACACCTAATTAATGAAGTACCGGTAACTACGTAATGCGCTAAAAAAACGGAAAGCGTTTATAATGATTCATTCATTTTATTTACACGGTAACAATCTTGCAAATTCGTGCTAGAAAAGGCGACAGACTGAGTTAAACGACTTATAGCGTCTGAACCTAAACGTGTAATTTTATGCATTACTGTACGGTAGTCATTTATTTTTATGTACCGGTACCGGTATTCTGGTTGATGAATTCAATATACTCTCTCTCTCTCTCTCACCTAAAGATTGGGAACAAACCTTGCTTAGCATGAAAAATATCATTTTTTTAAAAATTAATAATAATGAGAGGTATAAAACTTGTTTTACTAGAGCAAAAGCTACAAATGGAATTAATTTGCAGTTGACAGTTCTTTTTAAATGCTCGTCTGTCCGAGTCAGACTTTCTTCAAACGTTACAGAAATAAATTTGTGTAAGTTTGAAGCAAGACTCTGAACCTCTATTGACAGGTT
>OZ023148.1:18110032-18148643 GCA_963675895.2 Styela plicata
CGAGCCCCGGCGAGTCTGACTCGCTTATCCACGCACACCACTCAACCCAGGGTGTAATAACTTGGGTAGGCTAAGTCGAACAGAAAGAGATCATATCTTTCCAGTAATTGTAACCCTGTCCGTCTATAAGTGGCCGCTCTAACAGGGCCTTGGACAGGGTGATCCACTTAAAAGAAGTGGCTATAAAAAAATAAAAAAAACGACTGACTTCTAAGAAAATTTAAGAAAAAGTAACATTCCACCCCATGAAATCAAAGTCCAGATTATACGAAAAGCTTCAAAATCATCAACACTGCTATTTCATAGCAGTGTTGATGATTCTGAAGGTTTTTACTTCTAATTAAAGTTCTATGAAAATTTTTGACGCAAGCTTATATCATCGCAATGAGAAAACTTTTACTCCCAGAAAAAATACTGTATTATCCTCCATTTTTCCCGATGTTTACAAAATATTCGTTTCATTCAGGAACTTCGATACCAAACTACTATCTGGTTGTGGAAGGAGTTGAACATACAGTTGTTCTTGACTTTCTTCAGGTAAGAAGTGATGACCCAGGGCAAATACCACTCACTGCTGTTCATCATAGTGCTTTAGCGCTGTAACATATATGCACATTATGATTTTCCCCTAGCTTCGTGATTTCCTCCACTTGCTTTGTGATTCCTCCACTTACTTTGTGATTTTCCTCCACTTGCTTTGTGATTTTTCCACTAACCTTGTGATTTTCCTCTTACTTTGTGATTTTTCCACTAACCTTGTGATTCCTCCACTTACTTTGTGATTTTTCCACTTACTTTGTGATTTTCCCACTAACCTTGTGATTCCTCCACTTACTTTGTGATTTTCTCTCTTACTTTGTGATTTTTCCACTAACCTTGTGATTCCTCCACTTACTTTGTGATTTTTCCTCTTACTTTGTGATTTTTCCACTTGCTTTGTGATTTTTCCACTAACCTTGTGATTTTCCACTTACTTTGTGATTTTTCCTCTTACTTTGTGATTTTTCCACTTACTTTGTGATTTTCCCACTAACTTCGTCATTTTTCCCACTAACTTTGTGATTCCTCCACTTACTTTGTGATTTTCCCACTAACCTTGTGATTTCTCCACTTACTTCGTCATTTTTCCCACTAACTTTGTGATTCCTCCACTTACTTTGTGATTTTCCCACTAACTTCGTGATTTTTCCCACTAACTTTGTGATTCCTCCACTTACCTTGTGATTTTCCCACTAACTTCATCATTTTTCCCACTAACTTTGTGATTCCTCCACTTACCTTGTGATTTTTCCACTAACCTTGTGATTTCTCCACTTACTTCGTCATTTTTCCCACTAACTTTGTGATTCCTCCACTTACTTTGTGATTTTCCCACTAACTTCGTGATTTTTCCCACTAAGTTTGTGATTCCTCCACTTACTTTGTGATTTTCCCACTAACTTCATGATTTTTCCACTAACTTTTTGATTCCTCCTCTTACTTTGTGATTTTTCCCACTAACTTCGTGATTTTTCCCACTAATTTCGTGATTTTTCCCACTAATTTTGTGATTCCTCCACTTACTTTGTGATTTTCCCACTAACTTCGTGATTTTTCCATTAGCCATGTTTTTCTTTGGCCCAAAGTGTTCCACTCAAATGAGTGACCATAAAAATAAATATCAAGTCTTGTTCCAAAAAAATATTAGTTAATTGCAAGCTTTCGTTAAAACATGGTCTAACTTCCTCAGACAAGATTAAAGTCAATTCCGTCTTGTCTGAATAAGTTAGTCCATGCTTCAATGAAAAAAAAATTTGTGGAATTTTTGTATATCCTTTTGGATTCTCTCACGCGGATCTAGGGTTGTAATGAAACAAGGAAGGATAGGTAGTCCACTGCAAGAAATCAATGAATTACCTAGTGGTTAGGTAAATAGGTGGCTAGACTAACGTTGGGCAATTCTTTACTCTTTAAAAAAAATGAAAAAAAGCAAGTCTACAGTGCTTTCGCAGGCAGAAGAAAGCGACCTCGGGGATTACGCCGTGCTAGTGACGTCATATTCACCATTCAACAATCAAATCGAATTCCGCATCCCTACCTAGGTATAGGTCATTTGATGCCACATAAGCATGTCACATGATTGAATAAAAACTTTTTAACAACTAACCTAATCGCCTGTGAGTTCTAGTATAGAACAGTCCACTTATATGAATGACTATGAAAATCGAAGGGCTTTGGTTTCTGGACTCCCCCTGAACAGATCTTCTTTACCTTGAATGACAAATTGACAATTTTTAACAACAGTAATTTTTTATAGAAAAAAAGACAAAGTTTTCATTTTGCAGGTAGAGAAAAGCGACTTTGGTGATTACGTCATGGTAGTGACGTCATATTCACCATTCCACAGCACTCTGATGACAAATTTCACGCTGAGCGAATCTGCTACAATCTCGTCAGTTTTAACACCGGGAGATGTCGCTGCTATAATTCTCTCAGTTCTGATTGTCACAGCTCTTATATCAATAGCAGTGGTGTTGATGATTCGAAACATACGGAGCGGTGGAGAGATAAAGAGCACGAATGCTGTAGAATTTAAAACAGGTTCGCATTTATTATTCTTTATAATTAAGTTTGTTATTATATATTTTTATTATTAAAATCCAGTATAATCGAGGACAAAAGCAGCGTATACAACAAGCGAACCGCCCGGTCACGTAATTAAAAGATGAAACACTACTAGCAACGTAACTTCACTTAAAAGGGGGAAACATCCCAAATGGGATTGATCGATGATTGGTTGCTTAGTATATGTCCTGGACTATAATAATACCATCTACCGTTTTATATTATTTCTTCTTAGTCAGCTCTCACCATTCGCGTATGTCAATTATAGAGCCCAGCATACTGGTATAGTAGTTTCAAGAGAATTTCATGTATGAAGCCTCTTGTGCAACTTTGCTTCGAATTTTGATTAAAAAATTCTCCATCGACATTCATTTTCACAGATTGTCATAACTATGAAGATATCAAGGACAACAGAAGTGGTGACATTATGCAAAGGTGGCATGCAAAATTGCATATTACTGTTACAAAAATTCGGCAAAGACAAAAAATATTCTTCTTAATCAAATTATTTTACGTCTTCCTGCAAAACAACCGACGTTGAGTAGCTTTGAGCATATTCTTAACAATGTAACGCCGACTGAATTGCCTGAGATGGTATTTCTTCTAATTTTTGTGATAAAGTTTAAGGGAAAAAGTAAATCATTTCAAGCGATTCCATATAGTTGAAATAAAAAAATATTAAAATATGCGCACGAGTTACCATTCCTAATACATATTTTAGTCGGATGGACGCATATTTCATGTTTTGCTTTTTGTCGTTGACGCAACTCCCGATCATGATCTCATTTAAATGAAACAAGCAAGTTATTGCACAATCGCACACTCCAACAAAGCTAGAAATGGGTGGGGGAGGGCGTTATTTAATTGAAATTCACTCTGAGCAAGAGCGGAGCCAGTGCCTCAAAGGAACCAGCTAACTTTAGCTACAAAAAGTTGTAGTACCAGCAACTGCACTCTAAACTGAAAACATCCCAAACGGAACTGAACCGTCATGGTAAAGTGTAGTGAGTGATATCTGATAGTTTTTAGCAAAAATTTTTTTGTGTGTGTTGCGATGGCATGACATCATAATTCTATTTCAATATTTCTATTCACAAAATTTGCCTCGTCCACATATTATGAATACGGAACTGATCTCACAGATATATTTGAGTAAATGATTTCTCGATAATTTTACCCAGCACATCCAGTGATTACGTTGACATGGATTTGGGAGCGACTCGGTACATATCAACACAAGCAACAAACCAACTTAGTACGAATGCGTGGATGAAACCTTCAACAGATAACACAAACAAGAATCCATGGAGAGAAGGGAGAAGACCGACACAAGAAAACGTTTATGGATATGATAACTGAACATTATTGACGATTGAGATGTAAATGACATTAATAACGTTAAATACTGAAAAACAAATGAGAAAGCGGACCTGGATACAGAAAGTCATGCGACGAATGATCCTTTGCTCATAAAAAAAAAATCTTATTGAAATTACAGAAAAATGTGATATTTTCACACGATGCATTCTTATGACGCAATATATTTGAGAACCTAAATCACCTCTGACCCAAATTTTCTCCGAAAATTCCTGGATCCGCCATTAAAAAATCATAGCTTAGAGAGGATGTGAGTGAGGAAATATATGTTTTATTTTGTTTTTTGTCCGCTGAATTTATTCGTAAATTGCTTTTTATTACTCATTTTTTCTATAATATCCTATTATTGATTTATGCTCTCGGACTATTTTGCACAAATGTGTGCAATGTTATTGTACTTAAGGAGAGAAGATCGGGTTAACACTAGGGCTGGGAATTCGATTTGTTATTTCGAATCGATTCGAAGCAAAATATATCGGAGTAAATCGTTAATCGTTCATGGGAACAAATACTTACTGAATGGACTAGAATTTTCATTTTCAACGACAAAATACTATCGATTTTGGTCAAATTTGAACAAAATCGATTATATTTTGTCATTAAAATATGAAAATTATTGCTCTTAGACAAGGAAATGGTGAATTGAATATGCACTATAAACTATAAATTTCTTGATTTTCACAATGAAGCCAAGTTGTAAGAGTAAAAATGCGATATTTGTTATTTACATTCGTGATTTGATCCGATCCGAAAAAATTACTCGAATCAAATTCGAATTGCAAATGATTCGGTTTTGCCCAGCCCTAGTTGTCACCCATAATCGAATATACGAAGAGCAGCTGTTTAAATGCTTTTTAATATAGCCAATCACATGATTTTTCACAATGGGTAAATCCACTAATTGTCAAATTAAGGCTCTGGAATTTCATTTTATAAAAACTAATTTAAAATATTTTAGGGTTCAGGTATATTTGAAATAACAATACTAAACTTTTTTCTTTTACCTTCTCAAGAAGTTTGCTATTTACATTCTCTCAAACACACAAGTTCAGCCCTTCCCTGATTATTTGCGCTAGAACAATCTTCAGTGGTTGATGTAATATGAAACTCCTTTAAGCACAAACTCTAATAATAAATCTAGTCTTATCCAACCCACCCGCGTTGTGTCAATAAAATTTTAATATATTTTATTCATAAAACTTCATTTGGGACGTGTATGTTAATATTTAATCGAATGTTCTTTGTACAGTGAACAGAAGGGCTGACTATTGATGAGTAACGCAATGCGAGTGTTTTGTGACTTTTTTATGTGTAAATGAAATAGATCCGAGAGCAATCAGTTAAGATGTGTGTTTAGAAAATTGCATTTATTTTTCAATTAAAAGGTTTTTAGTGTAGAAAAGTAAGCATAAAAATATGCGGGGGCTGAGTTAACGAGCTGGATTCTACGATACGATAGTACGGTACGATTCATTTTTCAATTGTCGTACTTGGTACGGTACGCTACGAAGTTTATGTTTATTTCATACCGTACCGTATTTTTTTTCCTGCCTACGCATTACACCATATTCCTATCAACTGAATTAAAAAAAAAAATTATTTAACATCTATACTGTTTCATAACGGGGCGTACATAATATAGATTGTGTTTATCGAATAATTTTTTAAAATAAAGGACGACTATAAATGATTTGAAGCGGCGCAGGTAGGGCAACAAAAATGCAACTGATTCACTTGAGCTGATTAGATGAGCTATTTCAAATATCAGTTTTACTGTCCCTCGATTTTAAACCAGATAGCATAAAACTGTACCACTTTGATCTAAGATGTTGGTGATGTTTCTTGCGGTGTTTTAGGATTTACAAATAAGGTTGTTTTGGACATTGGAACATTGAACATTCATATTTTATATAAAATTGAAGATTTGATTCATTTAAACAAATGAAAACTCATTCACATTAGCATATTTTTGTTTGTACTCCATGTGTATATGCTTCCATCTAATGCCATACAAATGGGTGAGATTATGTAGCAAAGTTACTCTTCTGCATCGGTAAATAAGAATGCCTAAGCTGCATACACTGGGGAATTTAGGGTGAGAGGGCGGGGAATTCAAAAATTCCTATAAAATTCAAAAATTTACGCGTGCTCGAAATTTGTCCATTATAGGCCATGAAATTCGATTTTCAAACCTTTTATCGCACCTCCGGCGCTATTTTTCATCTGGGTTATGGTTCTATACAATAAAAATCCCATTTTTTGCTTGTTGAACTGATTTTGATGTCATAATTTTGCCCCCGACGCCTCCCACCCTTTTCTAAATACGTCGCTGGCAGTGTTTTTGCCTAGTATATGTTTTATTTTGCCAAACATGAGCCATGGAAAGTTTCATACGGCCTACATTTGATTATACATCTGTGGCACATGCTCCGCAGAACATGGGTGAAAACAAGTTCAATGTGAAAATTTCTTTGGAGTTTCATTCAACCATGAAATGTGTATCCGGTCAGCAATTTTACCCTGTCAAGCATGAGCCGTAGATAGATCTGTCCTAATCAATGCAAACCAGTCTGAAAATATATTGTTCCAAGTATGATTCACCGATGTCTGTGTTTTATGCTTGACAAAAATACATGCCCTGTAGATAGGGGATTTAGAATAGGACTAATGTATTTCCTGCATGTCATAAGAGGCAACTAAAAGGAAACAATGAAGTGGTAGTTAATTTTACCATCGCTCAGGGCAGCTACCACTCACTGCACTTTACCATAATGGTTCAATTCCGTTTAGGATATTTTCCATTCAGAGTACAGTTGCTGGTACTACATCTTTAAATGGCTCTTTTATATTGAGTGGCCGTTGGTTGGTTCTCTTTGGGAGCTGCTTCTGGTCTTGCTCAGAGTGAATTTCAATAAAAAAACGCTTATTTGGAATTTATCAGTGACGCATTGCGCATACCCGACGAGGTATAGTCAAGGATATAGTGTGGATATAGAATATAGTGTAGTGTCAAAGATGTGTGGATATAGACTCGACTTGTAGACTTGTTGTTTGCGCGCAGGTTGTAAGACTTCATAAATTTCAATAATAGTTCGCTATTTATTTGTTGGGCAGTATGTAGTATTAATATAAAATACTTAACAAAATTAGTCTTGCTTCGATTTATCATGTCATCCCAATCAGAAATTTTATTCATTTTGAAATATGTTCATTTTGAACCCTGTGCAACCTTTAGGTTATGGTTCGCTGGCTGTGTTTAACAAAGTGTTGAGCAGAGTCGAGATTTTCAGAATTCAGTAAACCGCATGTTATCATTTATTGTTCAGTGAGGTGGGCACTGATCGTTGATGGCACGCGTGGAAAAGTTGTGGCTCATTCTGCAAGAAATCATGTTTTGTTATGATATTGATAACCTCAAAAAACATTTCACTTTTTAAACAAAATGTGCACTTATTTTTGCGTAGGACCAGTAGGGCCTCCAATGCGGGACCATGCTCATTTGGGTCCAATCCGCCGTCCCACACTACCTCCTCTCCAAACAGGTCATTCAATGCAAGCCTATTTACAAATTTTTGTAATGCAATTTTGGGGGCTAACAAAGCTTTTGAAATTTTCAGGTCGACTTCTAAAATAATGTTGATGCAGAACAAGTAAATCCGGAAATAACAAGAAAACCACACTAAACCCAGAAACCTGAACTGCATCAACCTAAAATTTGATCAATCAATAGATGACCCAAGCATGATCATCCCATATATCATCAACCATGGCATAATTCTCGATCATGCTTGATCAATCATGAATTGCCCACTTTCCCGTTCACAAGATACCTCACATTGTCTCAGTAGACAACAGCAGCAGCACAGCAGGAAGGCATAGACATATTTATTTCGATTTCTTCAAATGCAACACAAATACACTAACATGCTAAAGTAAACTGATGAGAAAATACTGAATACATATGAAGAAAATCTGGAACGCGATTAAAACCTTAAATAAAGTTCAAAACGTTCGGGACTCAATCACTCGCCATCACACAAACAAACGAGACTGAAAAGTAAAACACGAAGTAAACACGACTGATTTCGACCTGTCGGGCGTTTTTTCGTTCAATCATCGCATATTGCGAGACAGTTCAGGCATCAAAATAGGCGTTAAAGATATACTATTCAGTTGTAAATTAATACAGACTTCCCGAATCCAACTGTTTTAATGAATAATATCTGACATTGATGCCTCAGGAAACCGATATTATGACCCCAATAATTATTTATTTCATTGCTTTCCAAATTATCCAATATTCATAGTATTCAAATTCTCATTGATTTGTCTTTTGTGATGTGATACTTTCTATTCCAACCTATCGACAACTCGGGTTCATCTTCTTTTTACTATTTATTATAGTGTGTGGCGCAAGAACTTGGAGTATAAAAACTATAATTAATAAACTAAAAAGCTTAGATTAAAGCAAACTATAATTTATGTAAATTATTGCACAAAAAGAATTATAAATAAGAGAGTACTGGAGGGGTGCACAGTGGGAAAGCGTTGATAAAAGTGTTATGAACACGCATTACTAACATCCTGAGTTGGAATCCCAGACTTGGAACTGGTATATGCGTGACAGATCGGGTTCGCCAGGTAGTGTCTCAGCGGAGTACAAGCACATGGAAGCTTTGCACTGCCAGCTATGAAATTTTCCACGCTGTGAGAGTGCGCTCCTGCATCCTGGCTTAACCCAGTCAAAAAAGTTTGTTCAAACATCTTTTGTTAAGTATGAGTCACTGATGGATCACGCCGTTGAGATGTGTTCCATCTGTGGCCTATGCTTGACAAAAGGAAATTTCCGATCCGTAACTCTGCAACGCTGTATCCTAACTATCTCTAGGCAAAAAATTATGTTGCATACAGGGATGTCTGAACCGAATATATTCGAAATTGAACATAGTCGATATGGTTAAATTCTCAATATAAGATATTCCAGGCAAACTGAAAACATTTTTGCTCTTCAAATTGATACACCTGCTCAAAACAAGGGAAATCGTGGACTTTATTGATAGTTTTCTAGATTTTGTAATTTGTATTTTATTTTAAAAGGGTTTTTTTATGGCTGATTTAAGAATGTATACGAAATAGTGGAATATTCGGTTCAGGTAATAATAGCACTGTAATAATTAACCTTAGTTAGCAAAGTAATAATTAACCTCAATTTAACATATGGATTTTCATACAATGCTGATCTAGAAATGAATCAGACATATTTAACCAAAATTTCAATTTTGAAATTTTTTATTACAAACGACGGTGCTACGCTTGTCGTGAATTGCTTTAACCTCATGTTTGAGTGACATGCCATCTTGGCAGACATTTCTTTACCTATTTCAGAATATTTATGAATATATAAGTCGATATAGAGTTAAGGCCCTATTGATTTATTCTAGTCCCTTGTAATTGAATATCTTCTACAGACACCTGTAATCTATGATAGCACCACTTCCTGTGAAACTTTTTCATAAAAATCATAAAAAGATACTAACTGCATAGTCGTGATTTAAGTGCCTGGTTAACTTAAACGAATAAGCGTTGGGAATATCGTTTGAGGTTTGAAACTTGTGAGGGATAATGATTATATGCGAGATATCCTACACCAGATACTTTGGCTCAGGGGCACGCTCATTAAAATATAGGTACCGATCTTCAGGAATTTTTTCTTTTAGATTTTCACATCTCCCCATCATAATGTAGACATGATAAAGGAGACAAGGGTATCTTGTGGCGAAGAAATTCCAAAAATTATCAGACCCACTGCTGAAAACTAGTTTGATATCTTCGCTGTCTTCGTATATGTGGCTGTGACGATTTCGAAAAAATCTCAAAAGTTCATATAGCGATTCAGCATCATATTTTTCTGCCTCCTTTTTTATTGTTTCTCCATTTATTTTCTTCTTTCCCTTGTTCAGTTCATTGACCTCATCGTTAGATATTACAAGATCCTTAACCCAATTTTTTCCAGTAAAAACTTCACTTGCATTCAGTCCATGTTTTTTGTTTATAAACTTATCAGCGTCTTTCACTTTGCCATCTTTAAAGCTGTTTTCTGTTTTAATGAAACTAAAAATGTTGCATAAAAACAAACATTTTTTGTACGAAGTCCAGAAAAATGGATGGCGAAGCACAGAGTCAAAATTTAACTGCTTGTGATAAAGCCTTAATATCAAATCAACAGCTAAAGCAGGTTCTGACGAAACGCTCAACAACTGGGTCAAAGGTTTTACGGTCATTTTCGATAGTTCTGTGGAAGAACAAACGTTCAAAAAATCGGAGCAGTTCAAAGTGTTTGTATGATGAAAATGTTTCACAATTTCTTCAATGTCTTTGCAGTTTTGACATGTTACTTTTTCATTTATTATTCCTCGAGAAAGAATAAATAAAAATACTTTTGCGAGACATTTGGAACTATCCACTATCTCTGCATTCCTTGTACTTCCCCCAATAGCAATATGCTTTTTGTCATGACTGATGTAGATATGCGAAGAGTCCATTTCACCAGGTTTTACATTGTTTTTGGTCAATTCATCCAGATAATGTGTGACTTTTAACAGCAGTTTGGTGCAAAATCCAGCAGGTACTCCACTTTCAATGGGTCTGCGGTTGTTTTGTCCATGAATAGGAGAGCTTGTTTTCCTGAATAAATGTTTTTCAATATAGTCTTCGATAGATTCACTGTAATCTACAATACATTTGTCTTTATTGAGAAATGTAAAAGAATGACAAGCTAGTTTTAATTCTGATTTACTCGTTAATTCTACTCTTCCGTGCACTGAGCAATCACGTTCCATTTTTCGGTCTTCAGCATGAACATGGTTGCACCAAACTCTTTATTGTTGAGGTTCACATGGTATTTTCATTAATGCATTGTTTGTATACGAGTTATATTCTGTATTTGATTTAATATTATAGAATTTCTAGAATGAAATTAAATGAATATATTACATAAGTTAAGTACATAAATTTAATACAATAAAATTTGTTCAAAATACTAGTAGTGCATAGAAAGAGTGAAGCTTTAGATAGAAATGTTCAGATGGAGTGAAGTACAAAAACAAGCAGATTTGAAGTAAAAAAAAAATAACAAAAATTACTCAGTTCTGCTTGATATTCTCTCCTTCAAATTTAAAAAATTCAATTTCTACTTGGATACAAAAATATGTCAATAAATGCAGAGATAAATACATTCAATCAGAGTAAAAGACTCTGTTCAGGGTCTAAAATATTCATGTCATAATTGGATTTTGGAATTTATATTAAATATCTTCAGCACAGACAGAGTTTATGTTCAATTTTCAGTGATTTTTTTTTCTAGAATGAGGAATTTTCCAAACAAAAAGGCTCCTTTAATGAATATAATTTTAAATTGATTTCAATGAAGTGAAAAAGTAAAGAACTGTATAGTGAGAACCTAATTAAATTCATTAAAACGAAACTGAAGAATAAGCAAAACAGAAATAGAAACAATGCAATTAAATAGAAGATTAAAATTACTGAACTTTGATATTCATAGCTTCATATAAACATGCATAGAAAAGGTAAAATATACTTGAGGAATAATCATGAAGGAGTACAAAAATACACATAATAAAACTTGCATTCGTTAGTAAATTTAAAAGCTTTTTGTTCATGTTCACGGACAGTCAAAAGTTAGTAAACAATTAGGCAAAAACTTATCAGCCCAAGAAGTCGTGGTTTGCTGTATATTTAAGCATATTCGGCTTTCCTCTCCTTTTTTTACTGTATTAAAAGGAGCATTTTAATAAATAATTTGTTTCAAATAATGCAACTTATGCTAGTAGTCAAATTTCCTTCTGATAAGAGCTATCTTCTTTGGGTGTCTGACCAGTAAACATTACGCAAGTCCGCCTAACAATTTTGACCTGCAAAATGGTACAAGCGGGATGTCAGCTACTCAGACACCTGAAGAAAATGGGTTTTATGAGATGATAATTTACAAAAATAGGCAGTATTTTTTATTTCTCTAACCAGAAGATTATAAGGTCTCTCTTTAGAGTGGAATCGTAAACTGATTCGCCATGATAAAATACAGTAAGCGGTATCTTCCCTGGGCAATCACAAAACAATCTCCTGCGCTTGGAAAAACAGAATACTTTAGTCTGTCCAAAAATCTTGTTAAGTATGAGTGACTGACGGATCTCGCCACCCCTCTTCGAATTAACAGAATACTTGAGTGACCTGGTAGTTTTGCTCTGGGTGCCCGGTTAGATCAGTCGGTAAATGCGTTAGGAATACACTTCAAGCTACGCATCTCTGATGTCCTGGATTCGAATCCTGTGTGGGATGATTATATGTAAGGGTATTGATGGACACCTTGCTAGTGCATGGTGGTTCACAAAACTGATGGTTGAGCTTCCCTCCACCAGCCATGTCCATGCAGAGGAAAATGAAAATCCATAAACAGTTATATCATCCCTGACTTGGCCCTGGTATCTGCACGAGAACCTGGTTCGCCATATTGTTGAGCGATATTCCCGGCTTCTTTCCTCCCCCGTAGGATAAAAATGAAATCCAATTCTCCAAGTTTAAATGAAACCTTTGGTCATGTATAAAACAACTTGACCATTAATAAGTTCGTGACTGATTCCGTTGCTTTTCGTTCATCTAACGATATCATCCTCGAAGACTAGTGTTGGTCTCTGTAAAAATAAATATTACGAAAGTTTATTCAAAGTGAATATTGTATGGCTCTTTAAATTATCTTGGCAAACCAGCACTGGTAAGAAATCGCCTAGTCTACACCGATATAACAAAGAACCACACGAAAGAAGTTGTAAGTGGTTTTATCATCACCCAGGGTAGATGGTCTTATCATCGCCCAAGGTAGATACCACTCACTGCACTTTACCATGGTGCTTTAGTTCTGTATGACTTTCTGCATAGAGTGCAGCTGATGACACTTTATGTTGCAGTCAGTCTTTGGCGTTTGAGTGGCTGTTAGCTCCTCTCGGGCACTGCTTTTGACCTTGCTCAGAGTGAACTTAAGAAAAAAATAACAAAACAGAAAATGTAGCTTAAGCACGGAACATTCTGTACCAAGCAAAATTGTTATAGTATATAGGTATATAGGATTCACAAAATATGAATCCATTTATCTGCAAACAAAAACGCACTCACACAAGGAGAAGAGTTTAAAAAATCCCTTTTTAAACGTACGATAAAATCTTACAAGTCTGGCAGAATAACATAGCTGTTATTACAAAATTTATCCGAAAATGCAAATTTCAAGATATTTAACTTGCATAAAGATAAAGGAAGCAAAAAGGTGGTAGATGGTTTTTCCATCGTTCAGGGCAGATACCCCTCACTGCAATTCACTATAGCGAATCATTTTCGCTTGAGATGTTTTAGAGTGCAGTTGCTGGTACGACATCATTTAGTAGCTCTTTGTTATTAAAAGGCTGTTGGTTGGATCCTTTTCTTTCTGGTCTTGCTCAGAGCGACTTTTAATGAAAATATATATATATATATATACATATAATGTTGTACAAGAGGCTTTAAAAACTTTTAACACTGCTATGTTATAGCAGTTATGATGATTATGAAGCTCGTTTATTCATCCAAAGAAATATATGGTGAAGCTTAAGACACTCCATGAGAAACAAAATTCTGTAAACCTGTTATCAACTTACACTTTTTGAAGACATATTTCCAAGTTTTTGTTCGAAGATTTTCCTAATTGAAGTCTCCATATGTGGGAACTTTAATATCAGCATATTTGAAGTGTGAGGTATCAGATCAGCCATCAACTCTGCATATTCTTGCTCCAAAACTCTATCCGTTTCACTCAGATTCAACAATTCAATCTGAATGCAATGACCTTTTAACATACGGGGTCTTATGACAGTATTTAAATATGCACCAACAGTATATGTGGATAATGATAGTTCGATCAGCAAGCAGCTCTTACTGAGACCTTTTTTTTATCAAAGTTCGCTAAAAGCAAGACTGCAAGAGACGCGTCATACTTGAAGTCTCCTGAAACCACTTTTGTGCAAAGAACTCTATGAAATGCAGGAATGGGGACTACTAAAAAATCCTCATCCCTGACAGATGTCTATTGATGCAAGTTTTTTAAGACATGCAGATCAACACGACCAGGATAGCGGTGGGAAGGCAAGTAATTCCAAAGTATAGAGGTTTTTCCGAAAAAACATCATGCATAAAACTGTTTGTGACATTGTGGAACCTACACAGTGAATTGGTGGAGGCCAATCGAGTTGACCGGTTGAATATTCTGTTTGCAGAACAAGAGCAGAAAGTTCCTTTGGAAAAACCCATCATAATAACTGTAGAATAAACAAAGGCAACATTGCGACAATGTGACAAGCTTTGCAGGCCAGAAGAAAGTTTGGCACATTGATCACACACCGTTGAACGCGGTCGAGCATGCCGAGAACGGTACAAGCGGCAACAGCCACAAATTTGACAGCAACACTCAATGAAGGGACGAATTAGTGATTTGCTTGCAGATCTAATAATTATAGTCAACATAACTGCTGGGACTTAAGCACCAGCTAATATTGCACTCCCATGAACAGCTTAAGCCATTAACTGCACTTTAAGCAGAAAACATACAAAGATGAACCACTGTAGTATAGAGTAGTCGGTGGTGATCAGGATTGCAAATTCAATGATTTTTTTACCGAGTTCAAGGGTACAAGTTGTATCAAGTTCAAGATGATTGAGCGTCACCCTGTGGCCAGATTTCATATTTACAGCAACTTGTCCTCTGCAGTTTCGCAGTTCATGCCAATTTTGAAAGTGCATATTCAGTAGCTGTTTGCTATCAAGTGGCCGTTAGGTGGTTACTGTCAGGCACTGCTTCCAGCCTTGCTCAAAGTGAATTTCAATAAAAAAGCTCAGCTGAATTACAATAAATTTAGTGCATTGACTTTCAACAATACGACTTTGTAGTTACGCATCATACTGAACTCGCATATTTTTTTTAGTTCGAATTTACAGAAAGTTACCAAGTTCATAAAGTTTACACTGACTTAGTAAAACCATCTATCGCTTCTTTGTTTCCGTTCAGTCATCTTAAACGCAATACACAGGTATGTTAGAAAAATTCAAAAACTTGTATTTACAGAGCTCAATTTGAGTACCATATTGATGAAAAACATGGATTGGAAATTACTTGGTGCCAGTCTCGAAGGTTGAAGATCACCATTTTAAATACAAGCTTAGTACTAAGCAATATATATTGAACTTACTCTAGCATGCTTGCCCAAATTATTTTTAAATTCTTTGACATCTCTGCATAAAAGTCTGCAATTGCTCATGTCTACTGACAGTAAAGGAGAGATGTTGATCAGACTTGCTACATGGATTGTTCCTTCATGCATTATGTGGTTGTCAGACACATTTAAAGCTCTGAGCTGTGAGATAGTAAATTACAAAATAAAGTAAAAAAATTGAAATTTTTATAAATTTTGAAGATCAATTCTGAGTAGGATGCGAAGTCGTGATCGAGTGAAATTGTCTCAGGAATACAGTATATTGAATGTAACAAAATAAGGCAATATACGTCTACATTACTTCGAGTTAATAATAGCTCAAGTGTCATCACAAGAAAGAGTGAAGTACGAATCTACATCGCAAAAAAGCAAGCACTCTTTATTAATTTGAGCAACAAACTTCTCGGTTGCATTAAAAAACGAAGAGGAAATGTATATGCTGTGTTGCTAGGTTGCTTATTGATTTTTTTCATAGCCACTTCATGGAGTGGATCACCCTGACCAAAGCCCTCTACCTCCAGGCACTTATTGACAGGCAGGCTTTGCCTAGAAGTAGTTTCCACTGAAAAAAAAATTTCTCACTTGTGAAGCTTTCTCAGTTGTCCGCATTGATTCAACAAAACTTTGCATGAGTTCGCTATTCAAACTGCAACCAGACATTCTTAAATCTCTAACTTTGAATTCTATTCCAAATACTCCAAGAGCTTCCATTCCCTCCACACCGAGAGATGCATTGTAGCTTACATCAAGCATCCGGATCTGTTCAACATAAAACATAACTAAGCGTTTATATTCCTTGAAGTCAAACCATTTTGGTGTTCCGTTAAGGATATATTTATGGTCAAGTCCACACACAGGAGCAAGGAGAAATATAACAAGCCAAAAACCCTGATATGGTACTTGGTATCTGGGCGGGAGGTCGTGGTTTGCCATATGATTAGGCTGTATTCTCGGTTTTCCTCTCCCACAGGATAAAATCCTATCCTATCCTCCTATTCTAAAAGGTTCACATACCTCGATCTTTTTATGACAAGATTTTAGCAAACTTATCAGCTTATCTTGCGTGATATCACAGCATCGTATTGACAACTGTAAGGTTTCGAGGCTTTCAATCCATTTGCCAATTACTTCAAAGCCTCTCGCTGTAATGTTGATATTTCCACTTATGTCAAGATGTTTGATCTAAACATAGAAAAACATTTAATGTAAGACATTATAGAAAATACTAGAAGGTAAATAAGCTGCTTATTAACCTACAAAAAAAAAATGAGGTTTCTTCATCCTAGCAGTATCAATAGTTTTAATGGTTATAGATTCAATTGAAATCCTACTAAAATATTTTTTGCAAATGAAAAATATTTTTTGTACGTGAGCATTTGTGCAACAAGTTTTATCAACAAGTAAGTCCATCGTGCCCAGCAAGTATGGCCCTTAAAAGGTTTGTAGCCCTTAGGCTTATTTCATCTATGGTACATACTTGGCAGTATGAGATTTCATATCAATATTATAATGCTTTGTAGGTATGAGCTACAGATTTGACTTATACGAATATATCATTAAATTCGATTGAAAGAAAGCGAAAAGTGGTAGATGGTTTCGCCCTTGCCCAGAGCTGACACCACTCACTGCACTCTATCAGTGTACTTCAGTTTTCCAAAATCGTATCGCTCAGGCTAAGAGTTGATATTTTACGCAATAGCACTGACCTTGTCTAGAGTGAATTCAATAAGAACTATATATATATTAATAGCACCTTCTTTCCGTACAAGTTTTGAAAAAATGCTCCAACATTTTCATCCGTCAAATAACAATTGAACAAAGTAAAATTTGTGACTGGGAGTAATTTAACAATTTCGGCAAGTGTTTTGAAATCTGACATTGAACTGTTGTGACTCAAATCGAAGATTTGCAGGCATTCATTGGCAATCTGTAATGAATAATATGATATATATTTCCGTAAGATATTTTTTTACACACACTCGTTTGTGTGGATTACCCTGAGCAAAGTTTTACCTTTTATATATTTTATTTCTTGCATGTTGTAATAGGTGACTAAAAGAAAACAAAGAAGTGGTAGGTGATTTTATCATCGCTCAGAGCAGATACCACTCATTGCACTTTACCATGGTAGTTTGGTTCTCTAGGAAATTTTTTCTTCTTAGAGTTCAGTTGCTGCATTTTTTTATTGAAATTCACTCCAAGCGAGGCCAGAAGCAGCACGTAAAAGGAAACAACTAACGGCCACTCAGTCGCAAAGAGTTATTATACGATATAGTACCAGCAACTGCACTCAAAGAGGAAAGCATCCCGCACAGAACTTGACCAATATGGTGAAGCGCAGTGAGCGGTTTTGCATTGGGCGATGGCGAGATCATCTACCACTTCTTCATTTCATTTTACTCACCCCTAATGACATTAAGGAAATACTTTAGGACTATTCATAGCCTATTCATAGTAGGTGTTTGCCATTGGAGTGGCTAGTAGTTGGCTCCCTTCGGGCTCTACTTCCGGCCTTAGAGCGATCTTCTATAAAAAAAGGATATTTCAAAATTTCAAAAATTTCTCAAAATTTATGAAGACCTCTGGCACACATGGATAAGTCCAATATTTGGATAGTTTCATGCATTGAGGAAATTTTATGCCTCTTATGCAATCCTTTGATGGCTTTGACTAAATTTTACCAAACAGAGCCTGTTCGTCGAACTTACCTTAATTAAAACATTTTTCATCTCTACTAAATCTCTCTGTTGCAGATTTACTGAATGTATCTCCAGTGTTTTAGTCTTGGCTTTTTTGACAAGAGTGAATAATGCTTTACAGTATATGTTTACATTTTCCACTCCCCAAACATGGATTTTAGCAATCTAGAAAAGAATTTGGCTTGAAGTGAGTTAATGAAAAAAAAATAGGGAACTAAGTAACAGATACTTATATGACAAATAGGTGCTACATTGTTGAGTACCGGCGACTGCACTCCAAGCAAAAACATCTCAAGAAGAACTGAGCTGCTATTACAAAGAGCAGTGATTGGTATCTACCCTGAGCAATAGTAAAACCATCAACCTCTTCTATGTTTCTTCGTTATTCACAGGACATGCATACAGGAGGGGAAAAAAGCTTGGCAAATGTGCAATCTATCAGTGACTCATACTTAACAAAACATGTTTTAAGAAAGTTTTTCTAACTGGGAGCTCCTACCTCACAGTCTGTATCTCCCAATTTCAATAAAAAACTGTTGAGATCTTCAGGTGTGCCACAGTATCGTAACTTGAGCTTATTAAGTTTGTTACACTTTGAGATAATCTTGTAAAATATTTCCATATTGTCATTGTTCAAGTTGTATTTATCGATGGATATTTCTTGTACAGATTCTCGGATGACTTTTGGAGATGATTTCATGTATTTGTACAAAATTTCCACAAGATCAAATGTGTCTTCTATCGCATTTAGACGTTCTTTGAAACCTAAAAATAAAAAATTGAAAGGGAAAATTTACGCTTAACAAGGTTAAAATTGCCGCATGAAATGACTCATAAAAAGGCAAAAAGCTACATAGATTGCAAAATCATGAGTGGAATATATTTTATAATAAACTGAAACCTTTATGACTATCAATTGACAAAACATATTTCAACAAAGTGTTCCTGAGTTTGACAAATTCAGTATGCAAGATAATATCTAATCAGAAGTATGAAGTGTAGATCTTTAATTTTACCCCTATCCATCTATAAGTGGCCTCAGGTACAGGGCCTTGGTAAAGGTGATCAACGCCAAGAAGTAGTTGTGAACAAATAAAAAACTTTTTCACAAACGTTACTGAAAGAACGATTCTCGTATAGGATAGGATTTAAAAATTAAAATGAGAGGAAAGCTAAGAATATGGCTTAACTACGGGACAAACCAAAATCAAAAAGGGAAGAAGAATTGCTTGATATCTTTTCGGTGCATTGTGGTTCATGTAACCGCTGGTTACGGCTTCTTGCACCAACCATGTCAATGCACAGGAAAAAACGGTTACCAGGTATGCAAAAATCTTCACCCTTATGTAACTTTGAACTGGTATTAGTTAGCTAGGGCTATGTAACGGTATCATGCTATACAAAATATTCGATTCATGCTTCGCAAATAATAAGATATTCGATTCGATTTTTCCAGTGATTCGCAGTCATCACTATCCACACATTCTATTCACAACGTAGCAAGCTACAATCTCAATGAAGGTTCTGAGATCTAAGGTGGCCTAAGGTGGATATTCCCGAACCAAAACGACTTTAAACACAACAGAGACTTAGGAAGGAAGAAAAGGGTTTAGACATTTGGATGCCTTATGCTTTGGATCTAGCTGAAAAAATATACATAGAGCTACGCATCACTATTACTTCACGCTCCAGTTTCCATTCAAAAACTGGCATTTAGTTTTTATATATTTTATATATTTTTCTTTTACAACGAACAATGAGGAATAAGTGGAAGAAGAAGCGTATGAGGAGATTGAAGCGCAAACGCCGAAAGATGCGAGCAAGATCCAAGTAGAGGATTGACATTATCCGCTGCCACTTTCTACAGAACACAAAATGACTTTTCTTGGGATTTTTCAATTTATCATATGCCTTTTCTCCTGCGAATTTCACACAAATCTGTTTTTACTGGTTCGAACAACTCATATTTAAATTATATTGAATATTTTTGACTAAGCTTACAGAAACATACATAAGACATTTGGAAGTGATATAACAATTTACCTGATCTTTTAGACTTGATTGGTTTTACGTCAACATCAACTAAAACAGTCCCTCTTTTCCGGGCTACAGTTGTTGAAAAAAGAAAAATGAAATTATAGAAAAGACTCATGACTCAAATATGTCCATTTTTAGGTAGTTAGGCAAAGTATAGCCAAGTTCTATGAATGTGAAAAAATGCTTTAAAGAGCAATACATGCAGGGTGCCCATGGGTGAGGCAGTGTAATCCACAGCCTTGGGACGATGCTCAATAACCTTATCAGTTCCTCATTGGTTCCACACTGGATGCAATAAAAAGACACAAGATAAATCTCGTAATCAGATATAATTGTGAAAATTGTTTATTACCTACTGTGAAATACAATTTATTTCTAACCTGGTGGTAAATACCGATAGCCAATCACATGGTTATCACGTTGTCATCACATAGTGGAAGTTTTGGGTTTTAATCTTGCAAAATTTGGTTCATGAACCAACGCTCATTTAACTGATATAGGTTTAATATTTTTAATCGAAATTGGCTCATAGCAATGTTGGAAGCAGATTGACAGCATACCAGCTACCCTTTTACTCAAAACTCGAAAATAAGGGTTTTATCAGAAGAAAATTCAGCAAATGGGTTATATTTCAAAATGTATTTTTGGCTAGAAGATTTAAAAGTCTCTTTTTGAGTGCTTGATAGTTTTGAAGCTTTTTTGTTCATTCGAAAAAAATGACATGAACAGTTTCGACACTCTATTCGCCCCGAGCGATGGTAAAACCATATACCACATCCTGAACTTCATGCAGCCATGAAACTTACACAGTAATAGTTTAGGATGACCATCTAGAACAGAAGATTTCATCTTTGGTTTAACTCTTGGTATGTTGTTCTCCTCCTGCAAAATTTTCTCTAAAGATCCATTTGAGTTTCCTGTGTCAAAATTGAATTCATCTAGTTACAAAAGAGAATCAATCAATCAAACTCATAAAATACACCAATCACATGCGAACACACACACATGCAACAACATTCATGCATCTCTAATTGCATCTAATCGAATCTTAGATGTAAGAGGATTGCTGGTGGTCCAGATGACCACGGTTGGGCAAAACCCTCATCCAGAACTGGAACTGGTATCTGCACAAGAGGCCACGGGTCATCGTATTGGTTTAGTGTTATTTTCGGCATACCTCTTCCGCAGCAAAAAACAAAATATTTTATTCTAACAAAGCAAGCATTCTGCAATCTGTCAAATTTGGATTGCAAACAACAGGAAGGACAGGCTTGGGCTAATCTTGGTATTCTGAGCTAATATGTCCTAATATGCAACTAAAAGGGAAGCAAAGAAAAAAGTATGAGGGGATGGATTTCCACTACCCAAGGCAGTTACAATTCTCTGCTATACGGGCTTTGTTCTTTATGGTTGGAATGTTCTCTATTGAGAGTGTAGTTTCGTTTAGCTTTTGTCATAAATTCGTGTTTGAAAAAATTCTTAATTTCAAAAAAGTGTTTTGACTGGCATATGTTTCAAACAGAAAAAATGTGAAAACAGACAGATATCTGTAAATTTGAATTTAAACAGCATCGATGGCTAAAATCAAACGCACAGTTTGACAAAACTGAAATGCACAGTTTCAGCGGAATGAGTTACTGTGTGAGTACCCACTTATCATTATTCCATCATTGCAGACTCTGGCCGAATTATTTTCTAGTTCTGATCATCTGCGTCTGCATTTTTTTCACGTTGAATATGATCAGATTTTTCTGCTAAAATGACTCAAGTTGAGACGAATAGCTTAACTGGAAACAGTGACTGATGGGGATTGACACATGTCTTCCTAACTCAGAATATGCATACCTTTTGTAGATAAATTATTGCAGTATTCTCCTATCCCAGAATCAATTGATTTGCTCTTTTCTGAAAAAAAAAAACAGATTTTTCAAGTTCATTTCCATATCAAAGATTGATTTGAATACACTTCCAATTCGGATCTTTTAAATACATTGCTGCAATTGATTTTAAGCAAAATTTTTGTCAAATTTATATGGAATTTGAATTTCTTTCCTAAAATGTTCCATAAAGATCAAGAATTTTATTTCGTTGAACACAAGAAACTCATGGAGCATGGTTATATTACATTATTGATTCATCAGCTCATACTAAACAAAACATGTTGAAAAGGATAAATTTTCGACTTTCTTAGTTTTGCTTCAACTTTTGTTATCAAATCAGATTTAGAATAGGAAAGAATAAATTTGAAATATTGTGATTCGGTAAAGGTAGGGTCCTGCTAAAAAAGTGGTAACCGCACTCAAGATATCTTTTCAAGGAAATTTCTCCATGCTGGTACTAGAACTAAGGCACATCATTGCACCACCACCTTCACTGTCTCTCTTCAAAGATGTGATAGCTCCTTTTACACGTTTTACCGGGTGCCCGATAAAGCATTGGGAATACGCTTCAAGCTCTCTGATTGTCATGATACAGGTTCGAATCCCGTGGGGAGTATTGATTATACGAGCAAGGTCTGCTGGATGCTTCGCCAGTGTACGGTGGTTCACATATGCACTACTTATGACTCCTCTACCAACCATGTAACTGCACAGAAAAAATAAGAAATATGATAAGCCAGAAAATCCCTCACCCGATTTTGAACTGTTATTTGGACAAGAGGTCTTGGATCGCCAAGTGATTAGGGTGTGTTCTCGACTTTCTTCTCCCGCAGGATAAAAGTGAAATCTTATCCTGCCTCGTAAATTAAAAAAAACATTTTATATACGCTTTTTCCTTGTGTTTTAAAAAACTTAAAAGATCATTTCGGAGTTTTCAAGTCTGTCTTGGCCGCACCTCTAAACACGCTAATGGACATAGAATATAATTACATTTCATTCTATGAAAGAAGAAAGTTGACAGTACAGAAAATGTATTTTCTCACCCTTCTTCAGTGGTACATGTTGTGAGATAGGAAGAGAAAGTGGTGAAATTCTTTCTGCTATCTTGAATCCTGGAATATAAGATATGATTTCATTTTTATCCTGCTAGAGAGGAAAGCTGAGAATATGGTTCAACCATGGCAAACTATGATCTCTTATGCAGATACTGGTTTCAAATCGAAAAGCAGTAAACACAGTCAATTTTACAGTATCTCTTTTTGCAATAATGATTTGAATTTTTACATTGATGTGGACTAAATAACAATGGCAAAACAGCGGGGAGCATCCAAGGCAGCAATATTTTAACCAAGCTTTGAAATATTGTGATTCGGTAAAGGTAACCAAAGTTTGAGCCACTGAAGATTTAACATGCTCCGCTAATACCTATACCAGAGCTGGGGAGACTTGAGCCAATGACTCGACTCGCACTTGAGTCATCAAACCAATATAACTTGACTGGTACTTGACCTGACAAACTACAGATACGACTTGACTCGAGACTCTAAATTTAAATGTTGGTAACACTTAGGACTCTTGTGTTCTTCGACTCAACTTGACTTGCGATTCGAATTGAAATGACTCATATTCAGTAATGAGTCCCATACTAGGATTATCCCTTTACGGAATAATCAGACATCAGATATTTGATTGATTCATTTTGCAGTAAAATCAAGATACGATATTTGTCAAATTTTACATTGTAAAATTTCAAATAAATCATAACAAAATGGGCTAAATATAGTAAAATGTCTGCAATTATGTTTATGCGAAAGGTGGAAACATAAGAGAATTATAAGTGGAATCTTTGCCATCATTACTGGATGGTTCAGCGTAGGTTTGTCTAAATAAAGAGAAAAACAACATTTTGTGTTAATAATTCATCTAGTTCAAATTAGTGAATACAAATTTTTAGGTACCTATATATTGCTTTATGACATAAAAATTTAGGCTTGAAAAATCAATTGATCAAATACGGTATTCAAGAAAAGCACCAAAATCTTTTGAAAAATTATTTATCACTGGCATATTTCGAACCTTGCAGAGCGGAGGATCTTTTTTTCAATAAAATTTTAGGTGATCAAATTATAACTTTACACATGAGGCACTGCAAACTAGTAATTTATCTAAAAATTAGCATTTTCATCGTATTCAACTCATCTCAAAATTTGTGCAAATGGTGTGAAAAATATTGAGAAGATGGGATTTCAGTGATTGCGAGATGGAGGCGCAAGAAAATTTTGCCATTTTCTTTTAGTCTGAGTCTGGGTCATTGAGTCTGGCTCTTTAGTCCATGTGAATGGCTCTACTACACAGGGTGTAATAAATACGACAGGATTATTCAAATGGAACAGGACATGGGTTTTCAACAACACTAGCCCTGTTTCTTATCTACTTATAATCTGACCATAGATAGGGCTGGGCAATTCGAATCGGTTCAATGCACAATTCATTCAAATGAATCAAGAATCGTTCATAGGAACAAAAATTGCTAAATAAACTAGAATTTCCATCTTTAATGACAAAATAATATCGATTTTGGTCAAATTTGCATTTTGCTGTTAAATATGAAAATTGTTGCTCTTTGAATTGAAAAAACACTATAAACTATCCATTTCACAATTTATTATTTTAAAGTTTATTTAGTAAGAAGAATCATTTTTATTATACCTTCCAGTGTTTGAGTTGTGCCCGACTTGTCTATGGAATCAGATGACAGTGATCGTTTAGATCTTGCTATTGTTGAAAGCGAACCATATTCTGAAGTTGTGTAAAATGGAACAGTATAAAAATCAAGATATTTCAAAATATAATGTTTAAATAATAATTGGTTTTTTGTTCGATTGAAGTTTGCTCAAAGTATAGATAGATGTAGCACCTAAAAGAAAGTGACCTTTGATAATGTCTTGTTTAAAATGACCATTTGCTGGACTCCACCGAGTGACTGTAAAAAAGTTTCAACATATCTTGAATGAGACCATGATCATCCGATTTATTTTTTACACAGGAAATCGGCTGATTTATCCCGCAATTTGTACTTATCGTTTGCCAGAAACATGCTTTTGCTGAAAGATAGACAAACTTGAAAAATAGTGGGATTTTTAGAGGCAATTTATGGCAAATTTTTATCCAAGATGAAAAATTAGCCAAAAATAGTCCATGGCTTATAAAAAGTACATTAGGCGAGACAAATTAGCCAAAACTGGTTTCCTGTGTATACGAAATGAAATGAATCATTTTTATTATACCTCCCACTGGTTGAGTTGAATTCAACTTGTCCAAGAAATCAGATGATCGTGGTCGTTCAGATCCTGATATTGTTGAAAGCGAACCATAATCTGAAGCTGAGTAAAATAAAACAGTATAAAAATCAGGATGTTTTGAAGATTATTGTTTAAATAATAATTTTTTTTGTTTGAATCAAGTTTGCTAGAAGTATCGACAGAAGCAGATTACTTGCCTTGCATGTTAGCCTAGTGGCTACGGTTTCGAGTCCTGGTGAGTCTATGCGAAATTGAAATCGGTCAGACTCTAATTGTAAAAGAAATATCTGATGAAGATATTCGCATATTACATAATATTGTCTGGTATGGATTGGATTTCTTTTTTTGAAAAAATTGTCTATCACTTCTCTTTGTTTCCTTACAGTCACATAAGAAATATTCTAAAGTACATCTATTCTGTGGCACTTTTTCAATTATTATTTTTTAGTCACTCACTTGAGTGGATCCCCCTGAATAAGGCCCTGTACTGGCAGCCAGTTATAGACGAACAGGGTTAGTGTTGTTAAAAAGATATGGTCTTTTCAGTTCGGCTGACCCTACACAACTTATTACACATTGTGGTGGGCATGGATAAGCAAGCTTACAATGGTTTTACCATTGCGAAGAATAAGTAATAATGTTCTGCCCAGGGTGCAGTTTCAGTTTTTGCAAATTCATTTTATATATCCTTCTGTCATCTGCCAACCTGGTGGTGGGGTGTTGCT
This sequence comes from Styela plicata, assembly GCA_963675895.2. Classification (NCBI taxonomy): domain Eukaryota; kingdom Metazoa; phylum Chordata; class Ascidiacea; order Stolidobranchia; family Styelidae; genus Styela; species Styela plicata. Next base: position 18,135,966 of record OZ023148.1, read on the forward strand.
CCTGACTCACTTCGAGCGAATTTAAATTAAAGAAAAAAAGGAATAGGCTCTCCATCCCTTATGTAGAGCTGCTGCGCATGCAGGTATGACATAAAATACCGGTATTGAGTTTTCAAAATACTGTTTCGCATTGATCCTCCCAATGCCTGTTTGGAGTAACTCCAGGTTTTTGTGGCATAATAGTTACAGGTTCACCTAATATCCCATTAAATAACAACCGATAACTGGCCTATGGTCCACTTATATCGGCTGATATGCTTCATTTAAACTTTTGCAATGTTATGAAACAACAACCCACCCACATTTTGGAAATATGCATCCCCCAAGGGTGCAGGGTGAAACGGCTCTTAGAAATGGAACAACTCCACGCAATACAATAGCAGAAAAAGATGTGACATATCAGTAAAACCGACATTTTGGTGGTGATATGCTGGTAAAAAATGAAATGAAATAGCAAATGTTGATGGTTTTGAAGCTTTTTGTCTACAATTCAGACACCAAGAGAAAACCAGGATACTGCCACCCTGGTGTTGAATCAGATGAATACTAAATGAGGGAAAGAATGTGACACATTCTTGATTTGATTAAATTCTTAAATCTACTGCTTGGATAATGCCAATCAAACATTACCTGTTTCTAGAGTTTTCGTAACAATGTCTTTCTTTGATTTATGCAATGATGAAATCCCTGAAAAAAATATGGTACTGGTCAGGTTCTTCTATTGTTTTTTCTGCATTTTCATCATTTTACTTTGAATATGTGAGGTCTAAGTGCAAAGAAACTCAAAGCAAGAAGGGACTTCTGTCTTTTTTTTATGGCCACTTTTTTAATCTAGGGTGGATCGATCTGGCCAAGGCCCTGAAACAGCGGCCACTTATAGACTAATAGGGTTGCAATTCCTGGAAAGATATGATCTTTCCCTGTTCGGCTCAAACTACCCTAGTTATCACACCCTGGGTAGAGTGGTGGGCATGGAATAGCGAGCCGGACTTGCCGGGACTAGAACCCGAGATGTTCAACCTGCAATGCTAACATGTTTAACCACTGAGCCATTGCGCCCACCAAGATCAAATTGAAAAGCGTTAAATCTGTATTATCAGGTTTTGATTAGACACAGTTGGTGAGATTAATTAGTGGGCAATGCCAATACTTTTGAACTTGAATGCTCATTGTGGTTCCATAATTGATTAATTTATTTATAATTAATTATTCGCCATGTAGGATTGGTTGTTAGAATTACTCCAATGTATGTTCTGCGTGTTAAATGAGATGATTAAAAGGAAAGAGAAAGTGGAAAAGAGAGTTTTACCCTTGCACAGGGCAGATATCACATATTGCCTTTTTTCGGATATTTCCAGCAGTTGCCGCTCTTTGAAATATAAGTGGTCTTTATTCTGTTCATTTTGAGCACTGTATCTGGTCTTGTTAAGAGTAAACTTCATGACAAAAATTATTACCAAGTTTCAGAGTATATCTCAGGCTCAAGGCAAAAAATGTTAAATAATATTCCAAATTACCAATGGAATCTTTGGTCTTTTCACTTTCTTCTGGAAGTTCTTTGTTGCGTTGAACACCTTGGTCAAATATAATATTTGCAGTTCCCTGGGACTGAAAAAGTGATTTTTATAAAATAAAAATTGGCTCAAAATAGGGTCTCGGAGAACTTTCTATGACAATACCATGACCCTTCAGTGTATTTACTTTTTTATTTTTTATAGCCACTTTTTGGAGTGGATCACACTAACCAAGGCCCTGTATCGGCGGCCACTTATAGACAGGCAGGGTTAGAATTGCTGGAAAGATATTATATTTTCTATTCGACTTAACTAACCCAAGTTATTACACCTCGTGTTGAGTGGTGGGCATGGATTATCGAGCCGGATTCGCCGGGACTCGAATCCGAAACATATTAATCGCTAGGCAATCGCGCCCATTAGAATTAGGGCAGGGATATATCTCTCTTTGACCAAGTTTAGACATCAGGTCAGTCTAAACGCACCATTTAATGCGAATTTATTTGACAATGTCAATGAAATGAGCAGAAAATTTTGCTACCAAGGGGAAACATGTCAATCCCTTACAGAGTAAAAGTTAAAATTGGCAGAAGATAGGCCGCGCCTCCGCGCGATATTTTTTATGCCTACTCATCTTTTGTATTACTCATGATTGGGGATGCAAGTTCCGAATATTGATCGAATCGAAACCTTTTGCTTGAAATCTTTTGGCATATGATATTTTCGAAAAACTCCCCAAAAACACATTCGTTGTTCAAAGTCAAATTCAGCTCAAATTCAAAACCACTGGGTATATCAAAGCTGTGTATTAATTAAACGACTGAGTACAATAATACAAAAATATCTTGTTCTCATTCCACAGAGATATAAGTTTATTGTAAGCTTTCGTTAGAACATAGTCTAACTCGTTCAGACAAGATTAAAGTACAAACAAACAATTAGTAACAAACAATAGTAACAAACAAGGTATAAATTTGGTCATTTTCAGATTCATTGCACTTTAACCGTATCTGAAGAAGTTAGACCATGTTCTAACGAAAGCTTACAATAAATTTATATTTCTGCGGAATGAGAACATGATATTTTTGAGTACAATAAATTGACGGAAAGGTTGCATGAAATATCATCAAATACGGTAGTCAAATAATTATCAAATAATTACACTACATGTCAAGAGCAACAATTTTCATATTTTTAACGACAAAATATAATCGATTCTGGACAAATTTGATTGTATTTTGCCGTTAAAAATGAAAATTTCAGTTTATTTAACAAGCCTTTGTTCCTATGAACGATTCACGATTGATTCGAATAAATTATGTTCGAATCATCGAATCGAATTGCCCAGCCCTAATAGTAGTATAAGAAATATAAATGCAACTAATAGTTTTTTATATATTCAACGTTAATTTAATGCAATTTAGTATAGATAAGTATAGTATAGATGAGCAAAATTGTTTTTGAAGATTCATATCTTAAAAAAAATTTTTTTTGGATTACTTTTGAAGTCAAGGATGTGCAAGGATATCTGTTTCATGTTACTCCAACTACGAAAAACCTGGGGGCAGTTTCTCCCACATGCCCAAGCACCTCTAGGCAACACTATTTGAGCTACATCCAACTTGACAAATTTCTGTGTGATATTCTTACCCAAATTCTTTCAAAAAAGCTCGGTGCTGCTGCTTCTTGTAAAACGCTTTGTTGTTTGATTGAAATAGGAGATCCAGAGAGATCAAGGCAATCTTTGATTTTTTTTTGTTTTAAAAGCTCTTTGAGTTTTACAACACAGACTTCAGATAGCCGGCAATTACAGATTTTCAAGTTATCAAGCTAAAAAAAGGAAAATTGTTTAAACTATAAGCTAGATAAACCAATGAAAAGCCATGTGGACGAATTCATCAATAAATCTAGCTTTTACTCAAATTGGTCTGTGGCCCACTGCAAAATGTTTCCATGGTCCACTGGTTGAGAACAGCTGCTCTAGGCTGATCCGGCAGAAAATCATTTCAAACGTCCAATAAAATTGGTTTCGATCGACAGAAAATTAACCAAAAATACACTGTGATTAGAGCTGAGCATAACCGTATTTGGTATTGGAATTTGATTCGAAAAATTTTTTCGAATCGGATCGAATCACAAATTCGATGTAAATAACAATATTCCATTTTCACTATTACAAATTGTCTTCATTGTGAAAATCAAGAAATTTATAGTTTATAGTGTGTGTTCAAATCCCGCTACATGTCTGAGAGCAACAATTTTCATATTTTAACAACAAAATATATTCGATTTTTGGTCAAATTTGACTACAATCGATTGCATTTTGTCGTTAGAAATTGAAACTCTGGTCCATTTTCTAAGTATTTGTTCCTATGAGCGATCCACGATTGATTCGAAAATATCGTGCAGCGGAATCGATTCGATTCATCGAATCGAATGGCCCAGCCCTAATTGTGATACATCAACATCAGACAATAAAAAAGCTGCCCGAGGGGAAACCCTAGTCCTAATATTGTCTCCCTCAAAAAAAAAATCAGAATTAGTTATTAAATAATAATACTTAGGCACGGACCTTTGTGGTGACTGTGTATCTGTTCTATGGTACAGCTACCCGCGAAGTGCCTTGCTGAAGGACACGCTCGGTGGTGGAACGGTCAAGCATCGAACCATCGGATCACGAATACGATGTAAAAAACAAATATCCCATTTTCACAATTACAATTCGTCTTCATTGAAAAAATCAAGAAAGACACATATAGATAGATAATTTTCTCGAATCGGATCGAATCGCGAATACGATGTAAATAATAAATATCCCATTTTCCCAATTACAATTTCTTCATTGAAAAAATCAAGAAATTTATACTTTATAGCGTATATTCAATTGACACTCTATGTCTAAAAGATGCATTTTTCATATTTTAACGACAAAATGCAATCGATTTTTGTCAAATTTGACCAAAATCGATTGCCATTTGCGGTTAAAAATGAAAATTCTAGTTCATTTAGGGAATATTTGTTCCTATGAACAATTCACGATGGATGGAATATATTGAGCTTATTCTAATATATGTAGCCACAGATTGACCGCGTCTCATCGATACGATCCATCGGTGAGAAATACTTAAAATAAGGTTGCTTTGACAAAATGTTCAGAATGGGTTTGTTGCCCTTCCCGACACGCAGAAAAACAGAGTCACTACATGGAATGTAGGTGGGTAATAGAAATATTTTAGCATGCTCCCCAAGATGTTGGAGATTATTTCAAAATTTTAATTTAAAAGTATAATTTTTAGCACGCATCCGATGCAAAATTGATTTTTACACAGCAAAGAGGTGAATTTCAATATTGAGTTTTTGGACAGTCCCCCCCCCCCCCACCAAAATTGGACACCTTCCGCACCCACCGTATACTAGACTATTCGAGCACATACCACAATGGAACTGCTTAAAGTGGCATCAAGGATTTGTTCAACATCTTCTTGTGTAAATTTATCAGTAATCTTTAAAGATGAAATATATTTTTTCTTGATCAATTCCAGAAGTTTCTCTTTACAATTGCTATTGTATTCATTTTCAGATACGTCTAGTAGAAATAACTGTAAAAGTAAATAAAAAAAACTAATATTTTTTTGTAAAAAATTGTTAAAATTGTTGTAAAAGTCATGTTTACCGAATATTATATTACTCTTCACTAGGGCTGGGCAAAACCGAATCACTTGGAATTCGAATCTGATTCGGATAATTTTTAAAATCGAATCAATTCACTAATTCTTTCTAAATAACAAATATCCCATTTTACTATTACAAGTTTTCTCCATTGTCAAATCAAGATATTTACAGCTTGTAGTGTACCCGCCCACAATAATTTATTTTCGCCTTTCATTTTTCTGATGTGTTTTTTGCTCAGATTTCAGTTGCTGGTTCTACATACTGTAATAGATGTTAATAAAGTGCGGTGCTTCCGGATTTGCATAAGGCATGAAAATTTCAATAAAATAATGAGCATAATGAGTGAATGAGATATGATACATACACTGTGACAAAAACGCATCAAAATCACTCGTCTTTGACTGTAACTTAACTTGGCAGTATTGAAAAAAAATTCAAAATTAATATTTTTCGCCAAATATGGGGTATTGATGAAACACACCGCGAAGGTGAGGTCCATCAACAGCCCATAATTGGCATAAATCTCATCAACATGGGGTTTTTTTCAACTTTGGGAATATCCAAATACTTGCAAATGACTAGTAAATTTACGGAACTTTTGTTACAGTGTAGCAAACATCTATTTTTTTAAGTGTTCATTAATTTCAACAATAAAAATTGCATTGCGCAACCTCCTCAAGCAACAAGAAAATTAGAGAATATTTTTTTACTACAATTAGTATGCACACTTTAACAAAAATGCAGATAAACTACTGCTCTCTGACAACAACTTTACTTTGAAATAACACTGCAAAATTCACACTTTTTAGAAAAATTATTGGCCGCTGATGGAACGTACTGTCAAGTCACGGTTCATCAGCACCCCATACTTTGCATAAATCCAACAAAATGGCGAATTTGAACTTTGAAAATACACAACTACTACTACAAATTAACAGTAAATTTACTTCACTTTTGTTACAGTTAGGGCTGGGCAATTTGATTCAGTGATTCGAATCGATTCGAAGCACAATTCTATCCGAATCAATCAACAATCGTCCACAGGAACAAAAACTAGCTCAATAAACTTAAATTTTCATTTTAACCACAAAATGATATCAAATTTTACCAAAATTGATAGCATTTTGCCGTTATAACATGAAAAATGGTGCTCTTAGACAATGTAGTATGGATTGAAAAAACCTTACAAAGTATCAATTTCTTGATATCAATGATGGAGACAAGTTAAGTAATAGTAAAAATGAGATATTTGTTATTTACATGGAATTAGTACTTCGATCCGATTCGAAAAAATCATTCGAATCAGATTGGAATTCCAAATGATTAGGTTTTTCCCAGCCCTAGTTACAGTGTATGCCTGTATGCATATAAATAAAAAAAGAATAAGTAAAAAATACAAAAAAATATTTCAGTCAAATCATACTTTTAGCCTCAGGTTCGAGTCCTGGCGAGTCCGGTTCGTTAATTTTGTGGGCGAGGTGGCCTAGTGGTTAAACATATTAGCGTCGCAGGTTGAAAATCTCGGGTTCGAGTCCCGGAGAGTCCGACTTCTGAATCCATGCCCACCACTCGACCCAGGGTGTAATAATAATAATAATATATATATATACCTCAGATGTATAATCAAAGACGCATTTCAATATATCGTTGATATCTTTTTCTGATAACCCATCTGGCAATTTCAAAATAGATAGAGTTTTTTTTTCAAGTAATGCCACCAAATATTCTGTACAGTGCTTATTATATCCATTATCAGAAACGTCAAGAGAAAACGGCTGGAAAATAAAATTGGTATTAGGAAAATTTTCAAAAATTGATATTTTAAAGTTTCTGGTTAAAAACATGATTTCAGGTACATTCTTTGGTTGAAAATTGAAATTCACACACTGTATTGATGGCAGAAGATATAAAGTTTTAGAGGGGGCATAAAAAGGCCTCTAAGCAAGGTCGGAAGCAGTGCCTGAAAGGAACCGACGAACGGTCACTTAAAAGCAGAGAGCTATTAAAACATGTGGTACCAGCAACTGCACTCTAAACGGAAAACATCCCGAAGGGAACTGAACCGCCATGGTAAAGTGCAGTGAGTGGTGTCTGCCCTGGCAATGGCAAAACCATCACCACTTCTTTGCTTTCCTTCAGTCGCTTTTTACCACCGGTATATGCCAGAGCCTGAAAACTTATTGGGTTTCGGAATATAGACAATTTTTTGAATGTATGTTGACAATTTTGCCCAGCTTACTTTTTTTTGTGCATAATCCCAAAACTTTAGGGGTTCTGTCTCCTTTCATCTACCCCACCTGATTATCATTTTATTTTTATGGGGATTTTACTTGAGCAAAACAAAAATGGACATCTAAAAAGAAACAGCTACTAATATTATATCTTGCAAAAAGCTCTAACCATATGTAGCACCAGCAACTGTAACCCTATGTGGAAAAAAGTTGAAACACTATGTTAGAGTGCACTGAGTAGTATCTGCCCTAAATAATGGAACCCTTTACCACTTATTTTATTGAATTTTGGTTGTCTTTTACAACATACAAATAACATGAGCAATTTTTGTGGGCGCGATGGCCTATTATGTTCGCAACGCAGGTTGGAGATCTTGGGTTCGATTCTTGGTGAACCCAGGTCGTTAACCCAACCCAGTGTTAATAACTTTGGTGAGCTAAGCTTAATCGACCATATCCTTCCAGCGATTTCAACCCTGTTTATGTATAGTAGTCGCTCTTATAAAGCCTTGGTCAGGTTGCTCGACTCCAAGGAGTAAAAAATATAAATTTCAAAATTAACCTTTTTTCCATAGTTCCCTTTCAACGCTTTTAGAAATTGCTGCAAATCCTCTCCGCGTGTAAAACACTTGCAAACATTGACTTTCTTTAGTTTGCAATTTTCAGCCACAGAATTCAAAATTTTAAAGTTCTCATTTCTTTCGAGTTTATTCAGGTTAATTTCTACAGTAAGTTTTTTCAATTCTGCTCCACTTTTATTTAGTAATTGAGAAAGCTTCGATTCATCACTTATTACAGTCGTTGACAAAAACATGACTCAAACTCTCAGGCCATATGAACTAACTTATTATGTGCTGAAAAAGTTAGTTAGAACCAAACGGTATTCAATACAGAGTAAGAAGGAAGTCTCAAATCTGACGGGGGGGGGGGGGGGGAGAGAATTCCCAAGAGTTTTTCTAGGAGAACTTTGCGCGCCGAAGGCACTAAATATTAATGTGGAGGATTCTTAGGCAAAAAGCATATAATTTGTCAAATTTTTCATTTAATTTGGAAAGTTTTGTTTATCTTAATAATACTTTGTTGTTAAAGTTACAAAATCTCCGAAAGACTGCCCACCCCTTCTCAAATCTTAGAGAGTCAAGTTCCTCGATTCTGCCACCAGCATTCATGTGTCTTGGTGACGCGACGCACATATAAAGAAATGATGAAGGAGAGACACGTAGTGTGCATTGTCAAGTCTATCAAAATTATTGCATCCACACACGATAGTGTCGTAAGATCCTTGACATTGTGGGAGGGAATCCCGAATCACAGACAAAAAATTAGGTTTTGTGCCAGGGAATACATGCCCCGAATACTTGAAAGAATATTTTGATCTATTTTGCAAAAAAGAAAAAAATATTTTAGACTATACAACATATTCTATTATGATTTGTTCTGATTTAAAGGAACATCCCAATATTTAGCATTGAGACGGTCAGAGACTCAGATTCTGTGGTTTAGCCACCCGTGTCCGCAATCCCCACATATTTTTATACTCTACATTTCTAAACCAAAAACCTCTGTTGAGGAAGAATTGCAATTTTCCAAACACACATCTTAACTTATTTTCTCGGATCTATTTCATTTACACATAAAATGATCAAGAAAAACTATTGTTACCGCCCTGGCTTCACGCAATAACATCGCGTAACAATATCCAGCCCTTCTATCTACAGTACAAAGAAGATTCTATTAAATATTGATATTGCGTTTGTTTGCCTTCAAATTTGTGAAGTTTTATGAATGACATATAACACAACTTTATTGACACAACGTCAATGTGGGTGTAGCGGGTCAGACTTGCTTGGACTTGCATAGAATTCTGATTACAGCTTGTGCCTATGACAAACACTCAACCCATTGCGCAACAAATTTGGTAGGCTTGTCTAAACCACAAAGCCCTCGAAATCGAAAAATATTTGACAACCTATCTGTGGTTAAGTAAAGTCTCTGATGAATCCTGTCTCGTCCACAGCCCATGCTTGACAAGAAAATCTGATTGAGATAGGATTTCATGCAATACTATGGAAGTCAGAGTCTGACAACCCCACTGTTCTACCATGAATTTCTTCTGATTCTAACATCGAACCAGAAATAAAGCAGCACGGGGTGAACGAAAAGTCCATCTAAAAAAATGATGTTTTTAATAAAATCATACGTCATTCGCTATAATACCGCATTAGTGGTGTCTAGCGTGAACTCTTGCTTAGATAGACGAGTACAAAAAACTTCTTTTCAGAACACTGAAAAATTTTTATTCATTTTTTTAGATAAGAGATTAGGGGACAATGAAAAGAAGCTTCTGGAATCTTGTTGTACTATTGTTCTTTTCTATACCAAGCGAAAATTTGTGTAATAAGACTTGTTTGAAAATGTGAAATAAGATTATAGTTCTCTGTTTTATAAAATCGCTACTTCTTTCTTATTCAAAAATCCTTGGGACCAAATGTTACATATGGAACCATTTTCACAAGGGCAGTGGAACATAGGATAGACAGCTTGTCAAATGACCCCACAAAAGATATCCGGGCTTATAAAAATTGAAAGAGAGAATGGAAAACGATAATAAATAGTTAATTTCAAGAATTTTTTCATGAAATTCGTAAAACTTAATTAAAGCAATAAAAGCTTTCAATGTACGACACCATGTTCAATAAGCGTGTTTATTTATTAATGTCTGTGCGCTCGGTGGATCGAAAGGAAGCACGAATAGAAAATATAAAAGTAGCAATAATTATATAATAGACAAAAAGACAGTGAAATGTAGATTCATTATAGTGATTGATAAATAATGATCAATTAACAACTATCGCTGTGTATTGAACTGTAATATTGGTAAAGCGTTGGGAATACGATTCAAGCTACCCATTCTTAACGTTCTGGGTTCGAACCCTTTTGAGGAGTGCCGGGCGTTTCGTCTCTGTGCACGGTGGTTAACCGAAGTGCTGCACAAAGCTTCCTCTACCAACCATGTCCATGAACAGGAAAAAGGAGTAAAAGTTTAAGACAAAACTTCCACCCCAATTCGGAAGTGGTGTCTGCACTAGAGGTCGTGGTTCACCATATAGTCAAGCTGTATTCTGGACTTTTCTCTCGCTCAAGATAAAAAGAAATCCTTCCCTATCTTAATTCACTCGCAAATGACCCAGTGATCACCATTAATACAAATGAGCTATCGGCAACTGCACCTTGATGAGCAGAAATTGGAACAGAAAGTCCATAGTAGGAAGCAGTGAGTGGAAAAGCACTTTTGTGTCACTCTTTTCCACTTCAAGTCATCTTATATGACAAGATAGAAATAATAATAATAAAAATCAAATTTGACATTTCAGAAACGTGCATTGCTAGATTTCGGATAGTAGATAATAGGCACATACACGTTTAAAAAAAAACTTCAGGGCTTGACTTTTATTCCCTTTTAAATTCCATATTTAAGTTCTATTGCGCAATCCCTTATTAGAATTTTTTCTTCAGGCAATTAGAAGAATAAGGACATTGCATCTAAAATTGAAGTCGATATGGGAAAAACACAGTTTTGTGCGGTACTAAAAAATGAATGTTGAAAACTTAATCAAGATGAAAAAGTGTGTGCTACGAGTCTTTCTTTGATTCCACATTCAGAAACCTCTTGATGATATTGCATATGTCGTCATGTACCCTGAAAAGAGTGCAAATCATGATTCTGCTGCAGAATAAACAAAATATGTTAAATCTTTAATATAATACTAACTACAATATATTTTTTGTACTAAAATTCACTCTATAAGTAAGGCGGGAAAAAGTGACCAAAAGAACCTGACTAACTTCAAGCTACATGGGTTCGAATCCTGTGATGGATGATGATTATACGCAAGAGGCCTGCTGGACGCTTCACCTGTACACGGTAGTTCTCGTAAACAATGCTTATGGCTTCCTCCACCAACCATGTCCTTACACAGGAAAAATGAGAAATATGATAAGCCAGGTCGTGGCGATTGCGTCTAATTATCCGGCTCGTTAATCCATATCTTTCCAGCAATTCCAACCTTGTACGTCTATAAGTGGCCGCTAGTACAGGGCCTTGGGCAGGGGGAACCACTCGAAGAAGTGCCTATAAAAGGATATTTAGATAAATTTTTTCAATTTCAATTTATTATAATAAATCAAAAAATATTTCAGCTTCCATTATTTACAAAACACTGTTAATAATTCACACAAATGAAATTCGAAGTTTGAATATTGTTATTTTAGAAATTTTCGTTTGATGGCATTAATTTTTTAGAGTAGTTGAGCAAAAACATTCTGTTACATTTTTTTGTTTTTTTTTGGGAAAAGTCATCATTTTTGAGGGAAAACCACAAATGCTGTAACACACGCGATCACGCGCGACCAATTTGTTACAATTTTTTCTGATTATTAAGTATCACAAACAGTTGTAAATGAAAATTCAAATAAACCGTACCTTTTACTATCCGAAGTCCCACAACTAGTAATCTGATATGTATGCCCTTCTTCACTTAACAGACACACAGCGTGAACATCTTTGCCAGTGTATTTTATTCTTTCTGTCGATACTTTGACATCTGAGAGATTTGCAAGATCTACGACAACTGTACAGTTGTTGATTGAAAATGAGATAAATTTTAGTGTGAGCAAAGCAAGGTATTTTTAAAACGAGTCTAAGCAAGACTAGGATCAAAACATAAGTAAAACCAGTGGTCCTCAACCTTTTTTTTTTCATGGCCCATCTTTGTTGCACAAAAATTCTGTGGCCCAATAAATTTTTATAAAATCAAGAACCTATAAAAGAGATTTAGAACAAAAAACAGCGAAGCACATTTCAGAACAGACTATATATTCAATCGGTCGGTCGGATTAACACTATGTTCCACCCAAATCAAAAAATCTCAATTCCTCCCCAAGCCAATATTCCTGTAAAATTAAGTATAATTGCACAAATGAAACTAAATTCTTCAATAAATCGTTTTTTTTTAATTGGTCTGTGGCCCACTTCAAAATGTTTCCATGGCCCACTGGTTGAGAACCATTGAGTTAAACTGACTGATAGACGCTCACAACAAACGATGGTACCAGTACTGCACTATAGTGGAAAAACAAACCAAATGGAACTGAACCACTATAATAAGTGGTATCCGTCCTGAACAATGGTGAAACCATCTACAACTTTTTTGTTCCCGTTCCGCCACCTTCCTCGACCTACAAGGCAGAATCAATTAGTG
>OZ023148.1:18148743-18221032 GCA_963675895.2 Styela plicata
TCTCAAACAAAACTGAACCACTGTAATATAGTGCAGTGAGTGGTATGTGCCCTGTTGGATGTTGAAATCATTCACCGCTTATTGTTCTTTTTTGGGCACCTTTTATGACACTCAAGAAATTTGTTAGGGAAATTCTGAACCGCACACCTGCAGGGCTCACCATCTCAAACAGGTGCTCATGCTTCACAGCTAGGGGTGTCTATTCTATTCGTAATATTCGAATAATAAATAGTTCGATTCGATTTCTGCAAGAATTCTAAATTAACAAAATGATAATTTTGCAATTTTTTCAAAGGAAAGTGTGAATTTTCACACAAATTTTAAACCACTAAACGAATGTCATCGTTTGGTTATTATATAACTTCTGACTCAAATATTCGATTAGATTCGGGAAAATTATTCGAATCAATTCTGCCTTGTAGGTCGTAGAAGGTGCAGAATGGGAGCTAAAAATTGTAGGTAGTTTCACCATTGTTCCAGACAGATACCACTACTAGAGTGCAGTACTGGTACCATTGTTTGTTGCAAGAGTCCGTCCGTCGGTTTACTTAGGCCGTTCCATGGTGGGTCATGGAAACATTTTGAAGTGGGCCACAGACCAATTCAAAAAAAACAGATTTATTGAAGAATTTAGTTTCATTTGTGCAACTATGCTTAATTTTACAGGAATAATAGCTTGGGGAGGAATTGACATTTTTTAATTTAGTTGGAACATAGTTTTAATCTGACCGAACTGAATAAATAGTCTGTTCTGAAATGTGTTTCGCTGTTTTTTGTTCTAAATCTATTTTATAGGTTCCTGCTTTCATTTGGGCCACAGAATTCTTGTGCAACGAAGACGGGCCACGAAAAAAAAAGGTTGAGAACCACTGGTTTAACCCTGTGTTTTGATTCAAGTCTTGCTCAGTGACATTATTAATACCTTGCTTTACCCATACAATTTTTTTTTTCATTTTTAATCAACAACTGTACAGTTGTGGTAGATCTCGCAAATCTCTCAGATGTCAAAGTATCGACAGAAAGAATAAAATACACTGGCAAAGATGTTCACGCTGTGTGTCTGTTAAGTGAAGAAGGGCATACATATCAGATTACTAGTTGTGGGACTTCGGATAGTAAAAGGTACGGTTTATTTGAATTTTCATTTCCAACTGTTTGTGATACTTAATAATCAGAAAAAATTGTAGCAAATTGGTCGCGCGTGATCGCATGTGTTACAGCATTTGTGGCTTACCCTCAAAAATGATGAATTTTCCCAAAAAAAACAAAAAAATTTTTCGTGTTTTCAGCGTTGGATGCGGGCCAATATCAAGAGAGTAGGACACCCCGACCCTCCCTAATTCGATTAAAATTATGATATAATTTAAAGAAAAAGATAAATTCCCGCCCGCCTTGGGACTCTATATATCGCTTCCAACTGATAAATTAATTTCAAAAATTACTTCCTTACCTTCGACGAGTGCTTCATGTAAACTTTACACTTTAAAATGGCATAAACGTAACCATCAACATTGTTTGCAAGAAGGTTTTTGCTCAGCTACTCTAAAAAATTGATGCCATCAAACGAAAATTGCTAAAATAACAATATTCAAACTTCGAATTTCATTTGTGTGAATTGTTAACAGTGTTTTGTAAATAATGGCAGTTGAAATGTTTTTTGATCCATTATAATAAATTGAAATTGAAAAATTTTGTCTAAATAAACCTTTTATAGGCACTTCTTCGAGTGGATCCCCCTACCCAAGGCCCTGTACTAGCGGCCACTTGTAGACGGACAGGGTTGGAATTGTTGGAAAGATATGGATTAACGAGCCGGATAATTAGACGCAATCGCTACGACCTGGCTTATCATATTTTTCATTTTTCCTGTGCATGGACATGGTTGGTGGAGGAAGCTGTGAGCAGTGTTTACAGGAACCACCGTGCACCGGTGAAGCGTCCAGAGGCCCTTGCATATAATCATCATCCATCACAGGATTCGTACCCATGTAGCTCGACGTTAGTCAGGTTCTTTTGGGCACTTTTCCCGGCCTTACTTATGGAGCGAATTTTAGTACAAAAAATATATTGTAGGTAGTTATTACGATTTAACATATTTTGTTTATTCTGCAGCAGAATCATGATTCACACTCTTTTCAGGGTACATGAAGACATATGCAATATCATCAAGAGGTTTCTGAATGTGGAATCCAAGAAAGACTCGTAGCACACATATTTTCATCTGAATTAAGTTTTCAACGTGCATTTTTTAGTACCGCACAAAACTATGCTTTTCCCATATTGACTTCAATTTTAGATGCAATGTCCTTATTTTTCTAATTGCCCGAAGAAAAATGCTAATAAGGGATTGCGCAATAGAACTTAATTATGGAATTTAAAAGGCAATAAAAGTTAAGCCCTGAAGTTTTTTTTAACGTATATGTACCTATTATCTACTATCCAAAAGCTAGCAATGCACGTTTCTGAAATGTCAATTGGATTTGATTTTTATTATTATTGTTTCTATCTTGTCATATACTTGACTTGATGACTTGAAGTGGAAAAAGGGACACAAATGTGCTTTTACACCCAGGGGAGGCACCACTCACTGCTTTCTACTATGGACTTGAGGTGCAGTTGCCGGTTTTCCATTCTATAAGGCTCCTCCATCATATTAATGATGTTCACTTGGTCATTTCTAACTTTTCTGCGAGTGAATTAGGATAGCGTAGAATTTCTTTTGTATCTCACGGGAGAGGAAAGCTGAGAATACAGCTTAACCCTATGGTGACCTCTCGTGCAGACACCTGTTCAGAATCAAGGGTGAAGGTTTTGTCTTGACCCTTTACTCCTTTTTCCTGTGTATGGACATGGTTGGTAGAGGAAGCTTTAAGCAGCACTTCGGTTAACCACCGTGCACAGGCGAGGCGTCCGGCACTCCTCTTGCATATGATCATCCCTCAATGGGATTCGAACCCAGGAAGTCGAATCGTATTCCCAACGCTTTACCAATATTACAGTTCCATTCATAGCGATAGTTTTTAATTGATCGTTATTTTTCAATCACTATAATGAATCTTCATTTCACTGTCTTTTTTGTCTTTTATATAATTATTGCTACTTTTCTATTTTCTATTCTGCTTCCATTCGATCCACCGAGCGCACAGACATCAATAAATAAACACGCTTATTGAACATGGTGTCGTACATTGAAAGCTTTTATTGCTTTAATTAAGTTTTACGAATTTCATGAAAAAAATTTTTGAAATTGGCTTATTTATTATCGTTTTCCATTCACTCTTTCAATTTTTATTAAGCCCGGATATCTTTTGTGGGGTCATTTGACAAACAGTCTATGTTCCCCTGCCCTTGTGAAAATGGTTCTATATGGGACATTTGGTCCCAAGATTCTTGAATAAGAAAGAACAGAGAACTATAATCTTATTCGACATTTTAAACAAGTTTTATTGCACAAATTTTCGCTGGATTGTAATAAGCACAATAGTACAACAAGATTCTCACAATCATGAATCGTTCATAGGAACAAAAACTTGCTGAATAAACTAGAATTTTCAATTTTAATGACAAATGGCATTTTGTTGTTAAAATATGAAAATTGTTGCTCTTAGACAATGTGAATTGAAAAAACACTACCAAACTATCAATTTCTTGATAACCACAATGGAAACCAGTTGTAATAGTAAAAATGAGATATTTATTAGTTACACAGAATTAGTGAATCGATTCGAAAAAATTATTTTAATCAGATTCGAAGTTCAAATGTTTCTGTTTTGCCAAGCCATAGTGGCTTATGCTTGACAAAAATAGATTTCTGATTTGGCGACTCTGTGTGGATATATAGCCTCATTGTTTGTTCGCAAGTTCTAAGACTTCATAAGTTTCAATAATAGTTCGCTATTTATTTGTTGAGGATGATTTTACAACATAATATAGCATAGGATTTAATATAAAATACTTGTCAAAATTAGTCTCGCTTCGATTTATCCTGTCATCCCAATCAGAAATTTTGTTTTGTCAATGCTTGTGTCACAGATAATATTTATATTTTCGTATTATTATAGGCCTCTGATGCCGTACTATCATGTAGCCATGTTTATCAACAGCTATACGTGGTTTAAATAATATCAACAAAGCGATATCAAATTTGGAAAATTTACAATACCTGCAATACTTTTGTTACAGTATATATATATATATATGTGTGATCATCGATATTTGATATACTCTGACTGGAATATTTCTACAATTTCTTGCGATTCATATCACCCGTATGAAAAAAAAAATTGGTTGAATTTCGCCTTCAGCGGCGTGACCCATGCTTGACAAATCATGTTTCAACAAAACTTTTCTTACTGGTAAAGCACCCGACCTTACATAGAGCGAATTTCAATCAAAAAAGTTGGTATTTACTAAAATGGTTTTTTTGTGACTGAGATGTGGCAACAGGCAAGTACTTATTAGAGCTTAACGTTTCAATATTTGGCTATAGCTCTCCTTATTTGAATACTTACGTATTGTAGAATACAATAATTGGGCCTCTCCACACAACTGGTGGCGCTGAAGGCACCTCGCCAATGGTGAATATAGACATTCAAACTTCTATAATTATAAAAAGGGGAACATAATACCAAGACTATAATATTTAAGCTTCTTTTGCGCTATTTCTCACTATTTATCATACATTCGGATTTACACCAGATGATGAAGACCTTCCGTCAACTTTTTTTTTATTTCAATCTGTTCTCATATAGACATAGTTTATTTCGAAACAAAAGGCGATTCAAATAAAGATATCACATTACAGAGTTATCAAGAAAGCAAACAAAACCTAAAATAAGTGTTTTATTTTTATCTATGTTCATATTCCAGATCCACTATAACCCAACGGATTATGTAAAACCTCGGTTAGCTCAATCGGTAAAGCGTTGGGAATACGCTTCGAGCTATGCATTTCTGATTGTCATGACGCAGGTTTGAATCCCTTGGGGGGTGATGATTATATGCGAGAGGTCTGCTGGACGCCTCGCCGGTGCAAGGTGGTTCACGTACGGTAAGCACTGCTTACGGCTTTCTCCACCAACTAGGTTCATGCACAGAAAAAATGAGAAATCCGACGATAATCCAAAAAAATCTCCATCCCGATTCGGAAGCGGTATCTGCACGAAAAGGTTATGGTTTGCCATATGGTTAAGCTGTATTCTCAACTTTTCTCTCCCGCAGGATAAAAATGCTATCTTATCCTACCTATAGTATTGTTCGAAAACTGCACAGGAGTAATTGATTTCGCTTTTTATTCGCTTCAAGGCCGTAAGCAGTGATAAAAAAGAATTAATTAACGGCCAATAGAGGACAAAGAGGTGGTACAAAATGAAGTACCGGCATCTATACCTTAATTTGGCAACATCTTATGAGAGACTGAACATCATAATAAATAACAGTGGGTGGTATCTACCCTGGGCGCATCTCACGAAACGCAGAAAATACGTCAAGGCAATTGTGGATCCCACAGCATTTCAAGACTTTCTTCTTCCGCAGTGCGTTCAGTGGTACATACCCTTGGTAATGGTACAACCATTTCTCACTTCCGTTTTAGTCCCCTCTTGCGGCATGCAGGGGATAAGAAAATTTAAAACTGGCACATTCGGGGCTTAAATTCCCATCGTATTATTTTATACATGTTTTCCACAGATGTACTCCAGAACTGGGAAAAACCGAATCGTTTGGAATTCGAAAAATTTTCTCGAGTTGGATCATAATTTCCATGTAAATAACAATTTACTATTACAACTTGTCTACATTCTGGAAATCGAGAAATTTATAGTGTATTTACACTTCATGTCTAAAAGCAACAATTTTAACGACAAAATATAATTGATTTTAGTCAAACTTGATCAAAACCGATTGCATTTTTTGCCTTAAAATGAAAATTCTAGTTCATTTAGCGAGTTTTTTTCCTGTGAACTATTCACGATTGATTCGAATAATTTGCGCATCAAATCACGGAATCGATTTCCAACCTGTAGTGCGAAGTTGAGACCAGACTTTGTGGTTTGCAACTCAAATACATTAGGGTAGTGACGTCATATTCACCATTCCACAGCACTCTGATGACAAATTTCACACTGAGAGAATCTCCCAGAACCTCGTCAGTTTCAACACCGGGAGATGTCGCTGCTATAATTCTCTCAGTTCTGATTGTTACCGCTCTCATATCAATAGCAGGGGTGTTAATGATTCGAAGAATAGGGAGCGGTGAAGAGATAAAGAGCACGAATGCTGTAGAATTTAAAACAGGTTCACTTTTATTCCGTTGACGTTTTATTACATATAAATAATAATATATATAAATAAGAGCACGAATGCTGAGGAATTTAAAACAGGTTTGCATTTATTCCGTTTTTAATATATATTTTTATTATTGAAATTCATTCTAATAGAGCCCAAGAACGAACCAACGGGACCGGTCACCTAATTAAAGGCCGCGTTACACATTTGCATAGGTTGCGTTTTTTTTCTAGGTTCGTTTTATTTTACCCTTGCGTTTTACGCAAGCGCAATCAATGCTCTGCATGCATTTACTTACGTCTTCCAATGAACAGAACGGTTTGCAATGCAAACTAACGAAAAGTGCCCGTTTCGTTGCGTGCGTTTGTGCTTTGTAGGCATTTGAACGCGATAAACGCAAAGCAATACAGGCGTCTATTTCTATCCCAAAGAAGATTTAGCCGCTTAAATGAAGTACAATGATTAGTATATGTCCTGGACTATAATATTACCTTATACCGCTTTTTTATATTATCTATTTATAGTCAACTCTCACCATTCACGTATGTCAGTTATAACGCCCAGCATACTGGTATAGTAGTTTCAGTAGACTTTCATGTATGAAAAGTTTTGTGCAACTTTTCGTTGAGCGAATTTTGATTAAAAAATTCTCTATCAACATTCCTTTTCACAGATAATCATAACTATGAAGATATCAAGGACAACGTAAGTGGTAGGCGTGCAAAATTACATATTACTGTTAGAAAAATTTGGCAACGACAAAAAATATCCTTTTCAATCAAATTATCTTACGTCTTCCTGCGAAATAACTGTCGTAAAGTAGCTCTGAGCATATTCTTAATAAAATAACGCCGACTAATTTGCCAGGGCTGCGGTGGTATTTCTTATCATTTTTGTTAGTTTAGAGAAAAAGTAAGATACTTCCAAACGATTCCACATAGTTGAAATCATTTTCTCATTCAAATGAAGCTAAACAAGTAATTGTCCATACCGCGTGTTTTCCCATCATATCCACGCGATGCCAGACTTGTTTTAGAATTCATCTAAAACTCGAAAACTTTTATCATCTTACAAGTTTCCTAATAACTGATCTTTTCGGATCAAACAGCGCAATCGCACGCACTAGCGAAGTTAGGAATGGGGGGCGGGATAGGGGCATTTTTTTATTGAAATTCACTCTGAGCAAGACCGGAAACAGTGCCTGAAAGGAGAACTGAACCGTCATGGTAAAGTGCAGTGAGTGATATCTGCCTTGACGATAAAACCATCTACCATTTCTTAAAATTTGTCATATCTAGCCAGTTTCAGCCGTTGACGTAACAGTCTTTCTCGCGTCTCCGGGGCAATTTTAGAGCCTTTCCGACCCTGATTTTAGAAGCTTTTTCACTCCATATTTCTAGTAAAATTTTTTTGGTGTATTTTGCGATCATCATGGCATCATAATTGGACTTCAATATTTCTATTCACAAAATTTGCCTCGTCCACATATTTTGAATACGGAACTGATCTCACAGATATATTTGAGTAAATGATTTCTCGATAATTTTTCCCAGCACATCCAGTGATTACGTTGACATGGATTTGGGAGCGACTCGGTACATATCAACACAAGCAACAAACCAACTTTGTCCGAATGCGTGGATGAAACCTTCAACAGGTAACACAAACAAGAATCCATGGAGAGAAGGGAGAAGACCGACACAAGAAAACGTGTACGGATATGATAACTGAACATTATTGACGATTGAGATGTAGATGACTTTATTGACGTTAAATACTGAAAAACAAATGAAAATGCGGACCTGGATACAGAAAGTTAAGCGACGATTGATCCTTTGCTCATAAAATTGAGAAATCTTATCAAAATTACAGGAAACTGTGATAATTTCCATGCGATGCATTTTAATGACGCAATAAATTTGAGAACCTAAATAACCCCGACACAAATTTTCTCCGAAAATTCCTGGATCCGCTAATAAAAAGTTAAAGCTTAGAGTGAATCCCAGTGAGGAAATATATGTTTATTTTATTTTGTCCGCTGAATTTGTTCGTAAATTGCTTTTTATTACTCATTTTTTCCATAATATCCTATTATTGATTTATGCTCTCGGACTATTTTGCAAAAATGTGTGCCATGTTATTGTACTTAAGGAGAGAAATTCAGGTTGCCACTATAGGGCTGGGCAATTCGTTATTTCGAATCGATTCGAATGAAAATATATTCGAATCAATCCTGAATCGTTCATAGGAACAAATACTTGCTAAATGGACTAGAATTTTCATTTTTAACGACAAATACTATCGATTTTGGTCAAAATCGAATATATTTTGTCGTTAAAATATGAAAATTGTTGCTCTTAGACATGGAGTGCGAATTGAATATTTTTTTAATAGCCACTTCTTAGAGTGGATCACCCTGTCCAAGGCCCTGTAACAGCGGCCACTTATAGACGGACAGGGTTATAATTATCACCTTCTCCTGTTCGACTTAGCCTACCCAAGTTGTTACACCCTGGGTTGAGTGGTGGGCATGGATAAGCGAGTCGGATTCGACGGGGCTCGAACACGAGATCTTCAACCTGCGATGCCAACATCTTTAACCACTAGGCCATCGCGCCTCACAAACGCTATAAACTATAAATTTCTTGATTTTCACAATGAAGCCAAGTTGTAAGAGTAAAAATGGGATATTTGTTAATTACATTCGTGATTTGATCCGATGCGAAAAAAATTAATCGAATCAAATTCGAATTCCAAATGATTCGGTTTTGCCCAGCCCTAGTTGCCACCCATAATCGAATAAACAAAGAACAGCCGTTTAAATGCTTTTCAATGTGGCCAATCACATGATTTTCCACAGTGGGTAAATCCACTAGTTGTCAAATTTAAGGCTCTGGAATTTCATTTTTGGAAAAACTTATTAAAATATTTTAGGGTTCAAGTATATCAATTTGAAATAACAATGCTAAACTTTTTTCTCAAGAAGTTTGCAATTTACATTTTCCCAAAACACACAAGTTTAGCCCCTTCCCCGACCATTTGCGTGGGAACAATCTTCAGTGGTTGATGTAATATGAAACTCCTTTAGGCACAAACAATAATCATGAATCTAGTCATATCCAACCCACCCACGTTGTGTCAATAAAATTTTAATATATTTTATTCATAAAACTTCACTTGGGACGTGTATGTCAATATTTGTTCTTTGTACAGTGGACAGGATGGCTGACTATTGATGAGTAACGCAATGCGAGGGTTTCGTGATCTTTTGATATGCAAATGGAATAGATCCGAGAGCCATAAGTTAAGATGTGTGTTGGTAAGATTACAATTCTTCTTCAATTAGAGGTTTTTAGTGTAGAAGTGCAGAGTATAAAATATGCGGGATCGTGGACACTGGTGACGAAACTACGGAATCTGGGTCTCTGGCCTTATGGTGGCAGAATCGGGGACCTTTACAATTTAAGATTTGAGAATGGGGTGGACAGTCTTTGATCTGGCTGATTGCTCAACTTAGGAATTGATTTAACGAGCTGGACTTACCAAACGTCGAACACGAGATCTTTAACCTTCGATGCCAACATGATAAGCACTTGACCCTGTTGACCATCGCGCCCACAAATATTGCCCATATTGTTTGTGTGTTGACAACAAAAAAAGAATAAAAAAAGGGTGAAGGGTTTCACCATTATTTAGGACAGATACTACTCTCTGATTGGACAATAGTCGTTATAATGGTCAACAAATATGTTAACACAAGCTGCAATGGTTACTGCTTGGACTAGCAAAGGACTAGAATACTGGGCTGGCCAATACAATTCGCTTATTTTGAAACATTTTCAAGCAGTAGTTATTATAATTTATAGTGAATAAACAGAAAGAACTCGAAAATTGAAGTGAATCACAATATTTTAACAAAATCACAACCGATGTAGTATAGACTTTGGTCACAGTTATTTGTGTCTTTATAGATGAAGTAATAATTGACAAATTTGCCTCCACATACTCCCACTGTTTACTTATATCATTGTCGCGGTACTGAGTTTGTAGACACAGATGATTGATTTCTATTATGGGGAATAATTTTAGGGGATAGGAATTTAGCGTTCGGGTTTCCGCGCTTGACCCATTATATAGCTGGTGCAGTTATTGACAAATTATGTTGGTAATTAATTTAGCAGACAATATAGCTCGAGTATATATGTATCCCACTATTTTATTTCAACGCCGTGGAAGAATCCTTTACTGTCTTTACCTACTTTGTTTGTACTTGTTTGTTCTGTTTTATCTCGTGTCTACTATTTTCCATTCCTATATTTGAGGCCTATCTACTATATATTTAATTTCATATAAGGACGGTTGTTACTGAAGAATTGCGATAACCCTCAACCGAATCACAATGTGTGTTAAAAGATCTTGACATTCATAGTTTATATAAAATGGAAGAGAAGATTTGATTCATTTAAACAAATAAGAAATTTATACAAATTAGCATATTTTTTGGGGGGAGTATTCTGTATTTGAAAGAGTTGAAGTGAATTAACCGACAGAAAATCCCTTTTAATTAACTAGAGTATCTATCATTGATGTTACTCACCTCAATTCGTTTTGCATCAATTTCATGCTTCACACAAATCCGGGAACCAAAATGTTTCGCACAGGAATTAGAAGATAAAGTGACTGCAAGACTTGCCAACTTTCCTTTTTTGCACCCACTTTGGAGGGGGGGGGAAGGATTTTGGGTTAGTCCATCTTATTCATCACTTTTCACATCTAACTTGTACTTTGTGAAGGTTCTACATATTTAAATGAGAATACCTAATACGGTGAGAGGGGTAGAGTATGATACCCCACCAACCGAAAAAAATATATGGCCTTTAAATTCCCTTGATTTAGAAAATCTAAAAATTTTTGCAAACTCTCAATTTGCCCATTATAGGCCATGAAATTCTATTTTCAAACCTTTTATCGCACCTTCGGCGGTATTTTTTGTCTGATTTATGGTGCTATATATAAAAAATCCTATTTTTTGCCTGTGGAACCAATTTTGGTGTCATGATTTCGCCCCCGACGCCTTCCAATTTTTCAATATTCTAAATACGTCACTGGCCGTGTTTTTGCCAAGCATATGTTTTATTTCGCCAGGCATGGGTCATGGAAAGTTTTATATAGCCTACATTTGACATCTGTGGCTCATGCTCCGCAGAACATGCGTGAAAACAGGTTTAATGTGGAAATTTCACTCTGTCAAGCATGAGCCGTAGATAGGTCGTGTCTAATCGATGCAAACCAGTCTGAACATTTTTTTGAAGATATTTTGGCGAGTATGAGTCACTGTTGTCTGTGTCTTATGCCTGACAAAAATAAATGCCCTGTCGGTACCGGTTTTAGAATAGTCCTAAGGTATTTCCTGCGTATCGTAAAAGACGACTTGAAGGAAGCAGTGAAGTGGTAGTTGGTTTCACCATCACCCACGGCAGATACCACTCACTGTACTTTGCCATGACGATTCAGTTTTGTTGGGGATGTTTTTTGTTTAGAGTGCTGTTGCTGGCACTACATCTTTTAATAGATCTCTGCTATTAAGTGGCCGTAGGTTGGTTACTTTTGAGAGCTGACCTTGCTTAGAGTGAATTTCCAAAAAAAAATTCTGATTTGGGATTTATCAGTGACTCACTGCGCATACTTAACGAAGTATAGTCAAGATATTTCTGTGTGGATATTTATAGACTCGTTGTTTGTTCGCAGGTTGCAAGACTTCATAAATTTCAATAATAGTTCACTATTTATTTGTTGGTTAGTAGGTAGTATTAATAAAGAATACTTATCAAAATTAGTCTTGCTTCGATTTATCATGTCATCCCAATCAGAAATTTTATTTTGTCAAGCATGGGCCACAAATGGATCGCGTCTTAACGACGCGAGCCATCAGTGACCCATGCTTAACATAAGATGCTTGGACAGTGAGTGGTAACTGCCCTGGGCAATGATAAAACCATATACCACTTTTTTGTCTCCTTTTAATCCCACTTACGACACGCATGGTCAAATTTTACAATGTGAAATTAGGTGTGTATCATAATTCCACTGCAAAATGAATCAATTAAGAAATAATCCAAAAATGTAACTATTTTAATCAGAATTCAAGCATCCCTGAGTACTTAGATAAGGACATCTCTGGAAAACATTTCCTGTTATTTAAATACTACATTCTGGCATACGAAACAAATGAAGTAATTTTCATTTTACTCAACTTTATTTGAAGTTTTATATTAATTTACTGAAACCATAGGCTTGTGATTATATCTGTATTCAAGATTATGCCTGGAAAAACAATAGCAATAAAAGATGAAGATGAATTAAATGAAATCTTCAAGAAACAGTTGCATAAAAGCAAAAAGATCAAAGATGGTCTCAACAAGTTTGAGAATCGTGAAAGTTACAGAGTTTTGAATTCTGTCATGGTGGAAAGTTACAAACTCAAAAAAGTTAAAGTCAGGAATATTTTTTTTAATGATGAGGATTTGTGTACGTTCCTGGAGGCACTGTGTGAAAACTTCGAAAGGAAAGTAAGTTCAGTAATTGATTTTTTCCGAGAATTTGAGAATTTTGGACGATCTTGATGTGATTATTATATATTTAGAAACGCAATTTATAGACAAATATATTTAAGCAGCTAAATCACCAAGTTATGAGTAAGTAACGCTTTTCGATTTCTCAAAATAACTTGAAAGTATTACAGAGTTTATCAATTTATGACAAAGTACTTTGTGGCATCGATGTGCTGATATATTGTACAAGTCAAAAAAAAAATGTTTGCTGTGTATAAGTCACTGATTTATTGCTCTGCCCAGGCGAAGTTTCCGCCGTACCTCATGTTTGATGAAATTGAATTTCAAACCGGGATAGGATTTCATTTATATCTTGCGGGAGAGGAAAGCCACGAAAATGGCTTAACCATATGGCGAACCACGACCTCTCATGCAGACACCAGATCGGTGATTTGTGTGCCGCCGAGGCGTCTAGCAGATCTATCGCATATAATCATACTTCACGAGATTTGAACCTTTGTCAGGATTCTCTGAGATGCATGACCTGAAGCACATTCTCAACACTTTATCGATTGAGCTAACAGGGTAATCTCCAAATTTTTGTTTTGTTTTGAGGGTGAAACAATAAAAATCTTTGAAATAGACAAACTAATTTAAAATTCAATTATTCCAACATAATTCTCTTTTCTTCAAATCTATGAATACAATTTAATGCTTTCATCATGATCACGTTCATGTATGGTATCGCAGATTGGAGTTACATAAAAATTAAAAGTAAATTCTCTCATTTCCAAAAATATTCTTTTTTATTAATTTCTGTGTCTATCATTTGCAAATGTGAACCTTTATGTTCAAAGCTTATTAAAATAACAATTTAAATTTTGTTTTTTACAGGCATTTCCACTTGACATAACTGAAAATGCCTACAGCATAGAGTGTACAGAGCCTCTTTTAAGATTGATTGAGAACAAATCTTTATCTTCCTTGCATCTGCCAGAGGGAGTTCCAGAAAGTGATATTAAACAAATATTGAGTGAATTTCAAGAAAGTTCTGCTGAGGTACATGTGTAATGCGATCAACACAGGGGCTTTTCTTAAAGTGCTTGTTCACCTAGCATTGGCTCATTGATATGGTAGTTCTTGAGCTATTGCTCAAGCTTGCTCAGCTATTCGGTTCGATTCGAAAACATTATCCGAATCAGATTCAAATGCTAAATGATTCGGTTTTGCCCAACCCTAACTGTAGATAAGAGTTTTCAAATAATCACAACATATTTTTTTACTATTGAATGAGAGACAAAAAAACGAATAGGTGGTAAATGATTTCATTTTTATTATTTAGAAGTTTGCTCTGAGCAAAGCCGAAAGCAGCATCTAAATAGAGCTAACTAATAAGCGAAAAACCTGCCATACAGAACTAAACCAATATAGTGAGGTGCAGTGAATGGCATCTGCTTTGAGCGATGACAAAGTCATCTACCCCTTCTTTGTTTCCTTGTAGTCGCCTCTTATGACACGCAGATCGGATCGGAATCGGTATCGGCAATTATCGGCGATTTTCGAAGTATCGGCACTGGTATCGGAAAATTTTCTTCACCTATACCGCCGACACCAAAACCGATACCGATACCGGATACATCTTCACAACGGAGCGTACAAATACGCTTTATTTACTAATAATAAATGGAAAGGCCTCGCATTCCATTACTCTGAAAAATAATTAAAACGGGACATGTCTCGCGTGAACAATTTTATTTACACTTTGGGTTTTATTAAATGAAACCCATCAGTCCACTGGCTATATGCTTTTCTGATGCAGAAAAAGGTGTTAAGGTCGCACTACACGTTTACGTAGGTCGCGTTTTTCCTGGTTTGGTCTACGCAAGCGCAATGCTCCGGATGCATCTCCTTACGTTTGCCAATGAAACAGAACTATAAAAGCTGCCGCAGAGTTCTCGTTTCTTTTTTTGCGTTTGTGCTTTGTACGCATGTGAACACGATTAACGCAAAGCAATGCAGGCTTGTGTTGCCGTTTTTATTTTATTGCTCTAACGTAATGCAACGCATCGGTAAGACAACTTCATGTGTACTGTGGCCTTGGCCTCAATGGGGTTTCACGTTAGTTGTGTAACCACGAACATTTGTATTCAATCTTTGGACCCATGTATGCTTGAACACAGCAACAATTCAGTATATTTTCTTCCGTGAAAGTTTGCAGTCCAATGGATGCAAGAGTTCAAGGTTACAAACGTACGTAGGCGCACACATACGTGGGTGCAACTATAACAAGGGCATAAGTATGTGGATAAAAAATAGCCTTTAACATATTTAACAAAGTACTCGGTATCGGTATCGGAATAGAAATTCCGAAGGCGGCGCAAATTTTGGTATCGGCCCATCTCTATTTGGGACTTTTCGATGCGCGTACGTACAGGGTAGATACGACTAGGTTTAGGTTTTAGGTACTTCTTTAAGGCTTTGCTTTGAGCATACTTCGATTGTTGAGCATATTTGAAGTTCTGGGGTTGGGATGACTTGAGTCAATGAATCGACTCAAGTTGCACTCAAATCACCTTTTTCAATGGCTTAATTCGACTCGAGTTGTCTTAGCAAAGTACCTCGACTCGACTCGGGACTTGATAATATTCGCTAGATTTATTAAGAGGTTTGTTATGTTTGAGGCTTTTCAACCTTCTTGTTAATTTGAAACATCATAGTTTACTGTAATGTTGGGAGGAAGAATAGAATTTAATTTCCATTCTGTGGCTGAGTGGAACCAATAATACGATTCAACCATATGGGGAAGTACCCTGTATGGTTTTGTAAGATGGTGGTTCAGTTCTATATGTGATTTTTCCAGTTTGAGTGCAGTTGCTGTCCCTACATCTTTAGGCACTGCTTCCGACCTTGATTAGTGTGAACTTTTATAAAAGTTCCACAGTGTCACAAACAATTTTCTGCAAAATGTCTTTTCCTACACACTTCTGTGATTTGGAATTCATTGCCTCTATAATGCTTTCCCAAACATGTCGAAAACCAGTAGCTCTTTGCACAATATTGGTTTTGGGTAACTCTTAAAGCCTTGCTCTGATCTAATTGAAATAAAAAACAAAATTCTCCAAAAACCTGGAAGTCCTTTGCACTGCCACTCTGCTAGGTATGGTTCTTCTTTGAAACTGTTTGATTCATTCGAAAAAAAGGACGGAATGAAGATAATTCCACCTCAAAAATATACAAGAATATATCACCTCCATCCATCTTTTATCCTCCATATGTGATATTTATTCTTCTTCAAACATTTTTATATTTTGTCAAAAAATGAGTTCAGAAGAGATTTTATAAAGTCTTTTTTTACTGAAATTCACTCTGAGCAAGGTCAGAAACAGCAACTAAAACAAACCTCCTAATGACCATTTAATGGCAAAGAACAAAATATGAGAAAGTTATAACAATATTCTGTCAGTGTACACTACATTAGAAATAAACTGACACCAGTTTTTTTTATTCCCTCCTGGTCTCATTTTACAAAACACAGAAAAGTGATCCGAACATAATATTCTGAATATTTCAGATTGGTAGAATATCAGCTGCTCCATTGCGAGAAAATTTAGCAAATGTTCAATATTTCGTGTTCTCTTGCTAGATGATGGAAATGTCTCATCAGAATCATCAATTGAAAAACGTTATAAGAAAAAACAATATTCTTTGGCCCCGATTTCTTATCGAAATAACAGCATATAGTATGCTGTATTTGCTTTTGTGCTGTACTTATTGATATTTGTTCAGATGAAAGACCGCAGCACTATCACATCCGTGGAGGGGATCAGTCAATTTTCCCAATGAATACAGAATTTCTGAGCATTGATAATCGAGGTAGTTATATTCTATTGGATGGTGCCCGGTACGCTTCGAACTTCGCATCTCTGATCGTCATTACGCAGGCTCCAGTCCCATGAGAGATGATGATTATATGCGAGACGCCTGCTGGACGCCTCGCCGGTGCACGAGGTGGTGTCTGCACGAGAGGTCGTGGTTTGCCACATTTTTTAGATCCATTTTGTAAAAAACTATTACCACTATTTCCACTAAAAAGTATCTCCACTAATAACCGAATTTAAAAAATTATATTTTTTTAAGCCACGGCGCACTGGTCATCGGGTACGTTCATACTATGTATGATTACATTGCTCTTCCTGGTGCTGCTTGCTCAAAGCTCTACTTTGATTGCCATTTTCAGTTGTATTCTTATTGGCATTGTGTTGGGAGGTGTTCAAGGACTTTCTCAAAGAGTTGCGAGGCCGCTGTTTCAGTGGCTTAGAAGACTTCTGGAGATACTTGATGAAATAAATTGAATTTTTGGCATCAGATTCATGTGTATTTTGATGTTGTGATACTTACCCTTTATATTTTAAATCAAGTGATCCAAAACTTGGCATGAGAGCATGGATGTTCCTTTCTTATGGCCACTTCTTAGAGTGGATCACCTTGTCCAAGGGCCTGTAACAGCGTCACTTATAGACGGACATGGTCGAAATTACTGGGAAGATATAATCTCTTTCCTGTTCGGCTTAGCCTACCCAGGTTTTTACACCCTGGGTTGAGTGGTGGGCATGGATAAGCGAGCGGGACTCACCGGGATTCGAACTCGAGATCTTTACAGAGTACTGCCTTTTTATACATTATCTTCAGACACCATTTTCTCCAGGTTTCTGGGCAGGATAGTAACCTAAGATGGGCTAAAGTATCCTAAGATTATATTTCTATACTTGCATAATGAATCATGTCTTTTCTTTATTAAATAACTGGTTGGGAAATGCGTCGTTTCGCCTGAAATCTTAGGGCGCGGAGGCTAAAATCTTCGCCGTTCCATCCGATCTCTAACAGCAGAAATTTCGTTTTGGCAAATTGAAAATTTCGTTTTTTGAATCATTTTGAAAAAATTGTTTTAGGTGGCGGTAGCGGAAATAACAGAAACTCAGGCAAGGCTGCATGCAGTTTATCATTATTCAGGGAACTTTGTGTCAATGTTCCCGATATGGGAGAATATTTAGCTTGTGTAATAAGGTTGGTGGATAGTTCAAAAATTCTTATAAAATATGATTAGCGCGTGAGAGTTTTCTCTGGGAATCGGTGAAAGGTAGGCAGTTTCGAAGAAAAGTTTAAAATAATTCGCCACGATCAAGTCGCATATGAAAAATCTTTTTACCTCTCGCGATCATTTTGTATTTATTAAATTTAATAAGTAAATTTCGATCTTATAATGAGCATCGGGAGCCAAAATTTCCCTGGAACTCTTTACAAAAACTCGGATTAAAACAACAAAAATGGACGAAGGTGCGAATAAATGTTCTTTTACCAGTAATCTGAATTAAACGATCAAGATGGAAATATTTCAGGACGTGACGATGGGCTTCCAAAAATTCTACTACTGAAGGAATGACGTCATAATGAGCGGCGAAGATAAATTTTCAACTAAACATTTTACAACAACTTTGATTGAAATAGCATAAAATAGGCAGTTGGAGCAAAAAAATATATGTATATTTGCATCGTAAATTGGGGTTAAACATCAAGAAATTGCGCCGGAGACGCAAATTATTTTATAATAATTAAGTCATATTATTCACTGATCCGCGGCTGAGATGCGTGAATAAAAAAAAATTGTGCTAACCTACTTATGACGTCATAATCAACGCCGCAAGCTAAATAATTTTTTTTTTGCCAAAAGACTTTGCAGCAATTTGATTGATGTATTAAAAAACGAACTGATCGGGTGAAAAACTGTATATATTTACAGAAACTCGTACCAGCATAATCTGAAATATTTTAAAACATATTTCCAACTGACGCGGAGATGCGCAAGAGAAAATAAAGAAGTAATGAAATTATTACGTCATAATGAGCAACGCGAGTGCGAAATTTTTAGCGAAACTTTGATTGAATCCAATAAAAAATGTGGCGGTGGCACGAAAAACATTCATATTTTAGTAAATTTGGTAAACGTCAAAAAATAGGTACCGTTACTAGTGTCGGACAGGTTAAAATACAGCATTACCAGTGTCAGTGGGTCTATAGTACAGAGTACAGCGTTTATGTATAGAATATCAGAACCGGTACTAGTGCAGAGTGTCAAGCAAGTTAAAATACAGAAGTACCAGTGTCAAGCAGGTTAATATACAGTTGTACCAGTGTCAAGCCATAGATCATTGGTACTGGTACTACCGTACCGTTTCACCTAGTCGGCACTAGTAACAGTATTGATATTCTATTCAGAAACCCTACACCAGTGATTCTCAAAGTCTTTTTCCGATTCCTTCTTTACCAACCCAAACACCGTCAATTCCTCCAAAAAAAAATCACAAAATATAATTTACACAATGAAAGCTAAGCAATTTAATATCTAACTGTTCTAATAAACCTCATCTAATCTACCTTACTTCCTAGCTAGTTCTATCCGTACCTTACTGACAAAAAATAAGCCTGCTGTAAAGTGTAGGTAAATGGCTATTACTGTGAACAATAAAGAGAAAACAAACACGTTTATAACGTCAGTCACTGCAGTTATGGAACCCGTACTCGAGCACTATTGTAGAAATCTAACAACCTCTCTGAGCGGATTTTTCTGTTGCAAATAAAATTAAAAAATTAGGGTTTTTCATCTTGAGTTTTTCCTCCCCAATTCCTCCCTGAAGCAAATTTCCTCCCTGAAACTAACAAATTCCTCCTTTAGTGAGCCAAGTGGCCCGGTTTGAGAAGCACTGCCCTGTACTATAGACCCACTGAGGCCAGTACTACTGTAGTTTCACCCGCCCAACACTACTGGTACCGGTATATATATATATATATATATATATATTATAATATGAATATTAATAAAAAAATCTACATCATTATATTTTACTAAACTTTATTTCCAATTACATGTTATAATATTATATGGACTGCCGGCGGACCCGAGAAGAGTGAAAACATTTACCTCATTTTGTGCTAAGGAATTTTACATACAAAAGGGCCGGAAGTTTTAATTAGAAAAAGTAGAAGAAAATAACATTATTTTTTCCTTATTTGTGCCTCCCTTCAAGATTTTTAAGACTTTTGACAGTATTCGTTATTTGTACTTGTATTTGTTATTATAAATATAATATATTTTTCTTCTTATAGCGACAAATATTTCGACTTTTATAGTTCTATCAGATATGCACAGTCGGTGAAAACGAAATAATTTACCTACGTTTCGAACTTCTATTCAAAACGGTGGCAAATTGTTTTGTTTTTACCGGTCGTGCATATCATATCAGGGCTATAAATCTACTTGGTGGCAACCTTTTGCTATTGAATCTTTTATAATTAGAACATTTGTATTCTTGACTACCAATATCATACACATGGCAATAGCCAATAAAATTTTGGAGATGGCTTGAATTGAAAGACAGGAAATCTAACGTTCCATTGCCAATGTGCCGGATCGGTGGAAACGTTCAAGAACATGGCGATTCATCAATTCAAGGACTTATTTCAACATGAATTTAAGATTTTTACATTACTCATATTTTCAATGTTCTAATGGATGATGATATTGTCACGATATTGTATATTTATACTAAAAACCGATATCGATGGGAAGTGGTTTGTGCTTTTAGAACAGCAATGATGTAAATACTGTTGAACGACCGGGAGATGAAGTCAAATAAAGTTTTCTTCATCCATACATTGAGCATATAGCTTCACCAAACAAACTTAATGGCAGCTCAAATTTCCAACTTCCAGAAATCGAAATACAGATGTTATTTCCCCGATGAAAAAAGTGATCTGAATGTAGAGAATAACATTGCGTAAACGTTTAATTTAAAAATTTTCAAATAGGTATATTAAATATCATCGCCATTCATTTTAGACAAACTTACTGTGTATTTCCTGTCTACTTCAATGAAGCGACGGGAGAGGAGTAAATAGGTTTTCCTTGGTATCTAAAGCAGGGTTCCAGCACCAAACATAGAAATGTGAAAATGGACATATTGAAGATAGATGGCGGGATTTAAAAAGGATGAGAGGTTTTCACTAAAATACATACCAACTCCTTACTAAGTACCCAAACTAGCTCTCTTTGTGAGCATGTGGGTAAAACCAAACTGAATTTGCAAAATCGTGGTCAGCTGTCGAATCCGTTTTTGCCGCCAGAATCCCATTGGAGCTGCTTCTGGCCTTGCTTAGTGAATATCAATAAAAAATAAAAAAAAATTCTGATTTGGAATTTATCTATTTCCCGAGGCAACTTCGAATGCCTTCAAACTGAACTACAATTACATTCCTAAGTGCTGTGTTGTCTAGGCGTGGTCTAAGAGAAATTTCTCAGTTGATTTGCTCAAAAAGAATAATGACTTAACAAAAAATGAAAAATTGTCAAGTCTTGTTTCAAAAACTCGACATTCTGGGAGTAAAAAAACATATTTTACTTGCACATTTGCATACATTACAATAATATTTTCGTACAAGATCCTAAGAAAATACATGTCCAACCACCCTGGTTCCGCCACCACTGAATGTAGCATAAGACTTTGAAAAAAAATTATACAGTTGAGACATCCAAGTATGTCTGTTTATTTTGTACGCTGTAGTTCAATTATCATGGTTGAACAATCATATGCTCAGACGCAGCTCTGTGCCCCATTTATAGGCTATCAGTTGATACTGTCAGGCTCGTTACCGCGCTTTTAGGAATATCCCCGTGTTTTCCGGATTTTTTCAGTTTTCTCTAATTGTAGGACTGTCAGTTGATATTTCGGTGTTTAGTTAATGCCGATATATATTTAGATATGTTGGGAAACTGTATGTTGTCTAATTTCTACTGCCAGTTGGTGATCTTTAGTCTATAATATGCCAATTTGTACTTGTGTATAAATGGTGATTAGCACTCTCTGTAACCTAACGTTAGATGCTGTAATCTTTTGTTTTTCATGTGAATTTTGTTATTTATTGGTTGTATTATTATTGAAGTATTCGGTTGTATTAAGTTTCAGCTCTAATATTGAAGTGTACCATAATCTAGATGATCTGTGGTGAACCACGAAGACTATGTGATCCATCTTTTCAACCTGTGATTGGTTTCTACCTCCACCGTTCCGTATTCTTCGGGTGATTTCATCTCTCAATTTGTTCGTAAATCGTATACAAGTGGTCTCAATAACTATCCACCATCGAACTGAATATATTTAGTTGTGGCTAACCTCAGCTCCCATTTCAGGTAAGCCACACAGTGCTATATGCTGATACAGAATGCCAATTACTCGGAAACCCAAAGAAAAGGGCTGCTATCACGAAGAAAAGTAAATAATTGGACAATATTTCAGGATATATCTAGGACTAGAAAATGGAAATGTCTCCTTTCGAGTGTCTGGTAACAACAAAACTGAAGATAATCACCTGAACATATCAGACATCCTAAACATTTCGCACACCAGGTCAAAGGTCCATCTCGGCCACCATTTTCATGTTTTCGGGTCTCGGATTTTTTCGGTTAAGATGAAGAGACAATGCCAGATGCTTGCAGCATTGGCGCCCTTTAGTTAGAATGAGAATATGCTTCTATTTTTCATTTTGATGACATTCGGGAATATGTTACGGTATTAAATTTCACTAGACCTGATTTTTCTATGCTCAATGATCATTCGACTTGATGATCTCGTTCACTGTGTGGATAACTCTAGTTACAACATAAAACTGTTAAATGTTCACTCTACTCAAGCCGCATGGTAATCTGTTCGTTCTGAAATATTTTTCAATATCTATATTCAAAGCAGTTAGGTATTGGCGTAATGAGAGCATGATGTCATCATACAACTCCGGATTCGTTTTCAAAAGTTCTCAAGTTTTTCTTGCTTTGTCTTCAGCCGTTTCCCTTACGTTACTGTCTTCTCTCAGTCTCCATTTTTCTTTCAAATTTAATGTTAGAACTTCAGCAGAAAGATCCCTGATTTCGCTTTTTCGTTATTGAAACCCGCTGATGTTTGTCCTCGTCGCTCATTATTGGGAAAAATATCGAAGGTATAAATAAAAGAAAAATTTTACGAATCCTTTCATAAGACAGAAATAAAGCCGTATCTTATCCAAAAACAAAACGATAACCGCGGAAAGCCGTTGTTGAACTGGTGAACATAATCCCTGCTTTGTTGAAAATATGTTCGTTTTCAACCCTGTGCAACCTTTAGGGTATGGTTCGCTTGCTGTATTTAGCCAAGTGTTGGGCAGAGTCGAGAAACCAGTAAACCGTATGTTATTATTTAGTGAGGCGGGCACTGGCCGCTGATGGCAAGCGTGAAAAAGTCGTGGGTCATTCAGCAGAATATCATGTTTTGTCATGATATTGATAACCCTAAACAGCATTTCACTTTTTAAACCAAATATACACTTATTTTGCTTAGGACCAGTAGAGCTCCCCACGTGGGACCATATTCATTTGGGTCCGATCCGCCGGAGTTCCTATACCTTGCAGGCCTTCATACAAATTTTTTGTAATGAAATTTTGGGAGCTAACAAAGCTTTGAAATTTTTTAGTTCAACTTCTAAAATAATGTTGATGCGAAACAAGTAAATTCGGAAATAACAAGAAAATCCACATTGGACCCAGAAACCTGAACTGTATCAACGTAAAATTTGATCAATCAATAGATGACCCAAGCATGATCATCCCATATATCATCAACCGTGATATAATTTTCGACCATGCTTGATCAATTACGACTTGCCCACTTCCGTTCACAAGATACCTCACATTGTCTCTGTAGACAGCAGCAGCAGCACATCAAGAATGCATAGACATAGACATATTTATTTCAATTTCCTCAAACGCAACACAGATACACTAAAATAAACTGATGAACAAATACTGAATACATATGAACAAAATCTGGAAAGCGATTGAAATCTTAAATAAAGTTCAAAATGTTCGGGACTCAATCACCAACCACCAAACAAACAAACGAGACTGAAAAGTAAAACACAAAGTAAAGACGACTGATTTCGACCCGTTGGGCGTTTCTTCGTTCAATCATCGCATATTGCGAGACATTTCAGACATCAAAATAGGCGTTAGAGGTACACTATTCAGTTGTAAATTATTACAGACTCCCCGAATCCAAATGTTTTAATGATTAATATCTGACATTAATGCCTCAGGAAACCGATATTATGGTCCCAATAATTATTTATTTTATTGCTTTCCAAATTATTCATGGTACGCGAAACTCATCGACTTGTCTTTTGTTATGTGTTTCTATTCTAACCTATACGTGTATAACCTTTTTCCTCTTTATTATAGTGTGTGGTGCAAGAACTTGGACTATAAAAACTATAATTAATAAATTAAAAAGCTTAAATTAAAGCAAACTATAATTTAGGTAAATTATTGCACAAACAAAAATTCTAAATAGGCAAGTACTGGAGGAGTGCACAGTAGAAAAGCGACGATAAAAGTGTTATGAACACGCATTACTAACATCCTGGGTTGTAATCCCCGACCTGGAACTGGTATATGCATGACAGATCGGGGTTCGCCATGTGGTTAAGCTGTATACGTGGCCGTATTCTCAAGCTATGTAATTTTCCACGCTGTGAGAGTGCGCTCCTGCATCCTGGCGTAACCCAGTCAAAAAGTTTGTTCAAACATCCTTTGTTTAGTATGAGGCACTGATGGACCACGCCGCTGAGGCATGTTCCATCTGTGGCCTATGCCTGACAAAAGTAAATTTCCGATTCGTAATTCTGCGACGCTGTCTCCTAACTATCTCTAGGCAAAAAATTATGCTGCATCCAGGGATGTCTGAAACACCAATTGAACACATTCGATACTAAACATAGTCGATATAGTTAAATTCTCAATATAAGATATTCCAGGCAAACTGAAAACATTTTTGGTCTACAAATTGATACACCTGCTCAAAACAAGAGAAATCGTGGACTTTATTCATAGTTTTCTAGATTTTATAATTTGTATTTTTCCCTAAAATAGGTTATTTTTATGGCTGAATTAAGAATGTAATCAATATTTCATATTCAAAATTATTTTTTCAGAATGTATTCGAAATAATGAAATAATCGCTTCTGTTCATCCCTGGTTGCCTGGATGAAATTAAATGAATATATTACTAATATATTACTATATTACAATAAAATTTGTTCGAAATACCAGTATTGATTGCATAGAAAGAGTGAAACTTTGGATAGAAATGTTCAGATGGAGTAAGGTACGGAAATAATTAGATTTGGAGTGAAAAAATAATAAAAATTTTACAGTTCTGCTTGATATTGCCTTCTTCAAATTCAAAAACACGCATATGAATATATTTTATTTCTACTTGGATACACAACTATGTTAATAAATGCAGAGATGAATGCATTCAATCAGAGTAAAAAGACTTCTTTCAGGGTCCAAAACTAAAATATTCATGTCATAATTTAGAGCTGGGTGGCATGTCGGTTTCCCCCCTCTTGGATTTTGGAATTTATATAAAAATATTTTCAACACAGACAGAATTTATGTGCAATTTTCTGTGTTTTTGTTTCTAGAATGAGAAATTTCCCAAACAAGAAGGCTCTTATAATGAATGTACTTTTAATTGATTTCAATGAAGTGAAAAGGTAAGAACTGTATACATGCTGAACCTAATTGAACTCATTAAAACTAAACTGAAGAATAAGTAAAACAAAAATAGAAAAACATGAAATTAAATCGAAGAATAAAATTATTGAACTTCGATATTCATAGCTTCATATAAACACACATAGAAAAGATAAAAATACTTGAGGAATAATCATGAAGGAGTACACAAATACGCACTGCAAAACTTGTATTTGTTAGTAAACTTAAAACCTCTTTGATCATGTTCATGGACAGTCAAAAGTTAGTAAACAAACATCTGTGACCTACGCGTGACAAAATGAAATTTCCAATTCGTAACTCTAAAGCACTGTCTCATAACTCTCTAGGCAAAAAATTATGTTGCATACAGGGATGTCTGAAACGAATTGAATACATTCGAAACTGAACATAGTCGATGTAGTTAAATTCTCAATTTAAAATATTCCAGGCAAATTGAAAATATTTTTGCTCTTCAAATTGCTACATCAGCTCAAAACAAGGGAAATCGTGGACTTTATTCATAGTTTTCCAGATTTTGTATTTTATTTTAAAAGACGTCTTTTTTATGGCTGAATTTAGAATGTATCCGAAATAGTGAAATATTCGGTTCTGGTCATAGCACAGTAATAATTAACCTTAGTTAGCAAAGTAATAATTAACCTCAATTTAACATATGGAGTTTCATACAATGCTGATCTAGATATGAATCAGACATACCTAACCAAAATTCCAATTTAGAAATTTAATATTATAAACGATTTGAGCCTTTTTAGCAAGAATGATTACAGAAGCTAGCGGCGCTACGCTTGTTGAATTGCTTTAACCTCATGCTTGAGTGACATGCCATCTTGGCAGACATTTCTTTACCTATTTCAGAATATTTATGAATATATAAGTCGATATAGAGTTACGGTCCTATTGATTTATTCAAGACCCTTGTAAATAACTATCCTCTACAGACACCTGTAATCTATGGTGCGGGGACGATACCACTTATGATAGTACCATACCACTTCCTGTAAAGAACTTTGTCACAAGAAGACATTATCTGCATTGTCGTTTATTGGCTCTTCTTTGGTTTGGAGTGCCTGGTTAACTTAAACGATTTAGCGTCGGGAATACTCTTCGAGGCTTGAGACTTCGAGTCTTGAGACTTCAGATACTTTGGCTCAGGGGCACGCTCATTAAAATATAGGTACCGATCTTCAGGAGTTTTTTCTTTTAGATTTTTACATCTTCCCATCATAGTGTAGACATGATAAAGGAGACAAGGGTATCTTGTGGCGAAGAAATTCCAAAAATTATCAGACCCACTGCTGAAAACTAGTTTGATATCTTCGCTGTCTTCGTATAAGTGGCTGTGACGATTGCGAAAAAATCTCAAAAGTTCATACAGCGAATCAGCATCATATTTTTCTGCCTTTTTCTTTATTGTTTCTCCATTTATCTTCTTCGTTTTATGGCTCAGTTTTTCGACCTCATCGTTAGGTATTACAAGATCCTTAACCCAATCTTTCTCAGTAAACACTTCACTTGCATTCAGTCCATGTTTTGTGTTTATGAACTCATCAGCGTATTTCACTCTGCCATCTTCAAAGCTATTTTCTGTTTTAATGAAACTAAAAATGTTGCATAAATACAAACTTTTTTTGTACGAAGTCCAGAAAAATGGATGGCGAAGCACAGAGTCAAAATTTAACCGCTTCTGATGAAGCCTTAATATCAAATCAACAGCTAAAGCGGGTTCTGACGAAGCGCTCAGCAACTGGGTCAAAGGTTTTATAGGCATTTTCGATAGTTCTGTGGAAGAACAAACGTTCAAAAAATCGGAACAGTTCACATTGTCTGTTTGCTTAAAATGTTCCACAATTTCTTCAATGTTTTTGCAGTTTTGACATGTTGCTTTTTCATTTATTATTCCTCGAGAAAGAATAAATAAAAATACTTTTGCGAGACATTTGGTGCTATCCACTATCTCTGCATTCCTTGCACCTTCCCCAATAGCAATATGCTTTTCGTCATGACTGATGTAGATATGAGAAGAGTCCATTTCACCAGGTTTTACATTGTTTTTGGTCAATTCATCCAGATTATGTGTGACTTTTAACAGCAGTTTGATGCAAAATCCAGCAGGTACACTACTTTCAATGGGTCTGAGGTTGTTTTTCCCATCACCAGGAGAGCTTTTTTTTCTGAACAAATGTTTTTTGATATAGTCTTCAATAGATTCGCTGTAATCTACATTACATTTGTCTTTATTGAGAAATGTAAAAGAATGACAAGCTAGTTTTAATTCTGATTTACTCGTTAATTCTACTCTTCCGTGCACTGAGCAATCACGTTCCATTTTTCGGTCTTCAGCATGAACATGGTTGCACCAAACTCTTTATTGTTGAGGTTCACATGGTATTTTCATTAATGTATTGTTTGCATACGAGTTATATTCTGTATTTGATTTAATATTATAGAATTTCTAGAATGAAATTAAATGAAAATATCACATAAGTTAAGTATATAAATTTAATACAATAAAATTTGTTCGAAATACCAGTATTGCATAGAAAGAGTGAAACTTTAGATAAATATGTTCAGGGTAAAGTACGGAACACAGTCGATATAGTTAAATTCTCAATATAAGATATTCCAGACAAACTGAAAACATTTTTGTCCTTCAAATTGATACACCTGCTCAAAACAAGAGAAATCGTGGACTTTATTCATAGTTTTCTAGATTTTATAATTTGATTTTTCCTTAAAATAGGTTATTTTTATGGCTGAATTAAGAATGTAATCAATATTTCATATTCAAAATTATTTTTTCAGAATGTATTCGAAATAATGAAATAATCGGTTCTGTTGCCCTGGTTGCCTGGATGAAATTAAATGAATATATTACTATATTACAATAAAATTTGTTCGAAATACCATATTGCATAAAAAGAGTGAAACTTTGGATAGAAATGTTCAGATGGAGTAAAGTACGAAAACAAGTAAATTTGAAGTGAAAAAATAACAAAAATTTCACAGTTCTGCTTGATATTCTCTTCTTCAAATTTAAAAACGCATATGAATATATTCAATTTTTACTTGGATATAAAAATATGTTAATAAATGCAGAAATGAATGCATTCAATCGGAGTAAAAAGACTTTGTTCAGGGTCCAAAATATTCATGTCACAATTTAGAGCTGGGTGATATGTCGGTTTCCCCACTTGGATTTTAGAATTTATATAAAAATATCTTCAACACAGACAGAGTTTATGTTCAAGTTTCTGTGTTTTTGTTCCTAAAATGAGGAATTTCCCAAACGAAAAGGCTCCTTTAATGAATATAATTTCAAAGAATAAGTAAAGAAGAATAGTAAAACAAAAATAGAAAACATGAAATTAAATCGAAGATTAAAATTATTGAACTTTGATATTCGTAGCTTCATATAAACACACATAGAAAAGATAAAAATACTTGAGGAATAATCATGAAGGAGTACAAAAATACACATAATAAAACTTGCATTCGTTTGTAAATTTAAAAGCTCTTTGTACATGTTCATGGACAGTCAAAAGTTAGTAAACAATTAGGCAAAAACTTATCAGCCCAAGAGGTTATGGTATGCTGTATATTTGGGCATAATCGGCTTTCCTCTCCTTCATTTTTACTGTATTCAAAATGAGCATTTAAATAAATAATTTGTTTCAAGTAATGCAACTTATGCTAGTAGACAAATTTCCTCCTGATAAGAGCTATGTTATTTGGGTGTCTGACCAGTAGGCATTACGCCTAACAAAACTGAAACATTTTGACCTCGGAAACTGGTTCGCTATAATAAAATACAGTAAGCGGTATCTTCTCAGGGCAATGAAAAACTATTTCTTGCTGATGGAAAAAACAGAATACTTTAGTTTGTTCAAACATCTCTTGTTAAGTATGAGTCACTGACGAATCTCGCCACTCCTCTTCAAATTAACAGAATACTTGAGTGACCTGGTAGTTTTGCTCTGGGTGCCCAGTTAGATCAGTCGGTAAATGCGTTAGGAATACACTTCAAGCTACGCATCGCTAATGTCCTGGATTCGAATCTCATGTGGGATGAATATATGTGAGAGTATTGATGGACACCTGGCCGCTGCGTGGTGGTCAAGGCTGGTAGTACGGTACGATTCATTTTTCAATTTTCGTACTTGGTACGGTACGAAGTTCGGTATTTATTTCGTACCGTACCATTTTTCGTACCTTCGCATACACTTCATTCTTCTTTAATTATTTCAAAAAAATAGTTTCATTCAACATCTATGCCCTTTCATAACCGGGCGCTGATAATATAAATTGTGTCTATCAAAGATTTTTTAACTAAATGGCAATTTTAAAATGATTAAAAGCGGCGCAGGTATGGTAATAAAAATGCAACTGATTCACTTGAGCTGATTAGATGAGCTATGTCGTATATCGGTTTTACTGCAGTGACCTAAAACTTTGTGATGGCGTGGAAATACATATAGGTCGCTGATTTATGACGTCTTAATCTGAATGCATTTTTCTGTAATAACGAAAGTTGTGATAGCCCAATTAAAATCGACAAGGTAAGCAAAATTCATAATACTAAAAATCGCGGCGTAGTTTCTGAAGATATCATTAGCATCGCCGATTTGCTTTGACCGGTTTTTATTTAAAAATCCACAATGGCGTAGGAAGCACTACCCGAATATACAATTTACTGTGGCGGATCTAGAATAAAATTTAGGGGGGGGGCACATTTTTTTAAACATGCAAACATAGACTTTCAAATTTACAAAAAGATTAGGGTGCCGGACGCGCGCAAAATTTTATTGAGTACGAAAAAAAATACATGTTTTAAGAGTGAAATAAACACTACCAGACAGGAAAATGTACCTGAGCGTCGGAAACCCGCTGAAATTTCTGTAAAAATTGAATAAAAATTCTCACTTCAAGAGCTAAATGCTACGAAATATACAAACTTAATCAGGGAAAAATATTTAAAATTGAAGAATTTTATGAAAATTAAATTAAAAACTCTCTCTCCCCTATGCAACTATGTTAAACAGTAACCACCGCTATTACGTTTTGTTTGTACTCTGACACGCAGAAGTATATTATCAGAGCAGAAACATCATAATATAAAGATATATTTAGGCTGTTTTGAGTTGAGTGTTGGATGATGCTCATCTCGGTAGAAAGATTTCTGTAAACAAAAAACAGCAGATATAGACAACGAGGCATGTAGGGAATACGTCTGTCTGATATTAAAAAATAAATAGCCTTATTCAGTAATGTGAAGAGAACGTAAATTGCACCAGAAATACCAAATGCACAATGATAATGTTCTTATAACCATGCCTTCGAATGAGACCGCACGAAACCCAAGTGTGGTGCACAACGAACATTCTTTTGTCGAGAGAGAATTCGACATATGCTTAGTTCCGTCCATGTTTTACTGTGGTGGATTTTAAACCAGATAGCATAAAACTGCGTCACTTTGAGGATGACATTTCTTGCGGTGGCTAGATCTTACAAATAAAGCTGATTTGGACATTGGCAGTTGGTACGGTACAAAATTGCTGCCCAGCGAATCGTACCTGTTTTCGTACTAGTACGAAATTTGGTACGATAAATGAAAAATATTAATCAAACTTTATTTCGTACTGGTACGAAGTTCGGTACGATGCACGAAAAAAATAATATCGTACGGTACGGTACGAAGTTTGGTACGAAATTATTTTGCTGGTTCGAAAATTTCGTACCGTACCGTACTGCCACCCTTGGTGGTGGTTCACAAAACTGATGGTTGAGCTTCCCTCCACCAGCCATGTCCATGCAGAGGAAGTACCTATAAACAGTTAGGGAGTAACTTCATACCTGACTTGGCCGTAGTATCTGCGCAAGAGACTGGTTCGCCATATGGTTGAGCGATATTCCCGGCTTTCCTCCCCGTAGGACAAAAATGAAATCGAATTAAGTTTAAATCCTAAGTTTAAATGAAACCTTTGGCCATGTATAAAACAACTTGACCAATGATAAGTCTGTGACTGATTACGTTACCTTTCGTTCATCTAACGATATCACCCTCGAACACTAATGTTGGTCTCTGTAAAAATAAATATTTTACAAAAGTTTATTCAAAGTGAGGATTGTATGGCTCTTTAAACTATTTTG
This sequence comes from Styela plicata, assembly GCA_963675895.2. Classification (NCBI taxonomy): domain Eukaryota; kingdom Metazoa; phylum Chordata; class Ascidiacea; order Stolidobranchia; family Styelidae; genus Styela; species Styela plicata. Next base: position 18,180,382 of record OZ023148.1, read on the forward strand.
GCAAGCCAGCACTGGTAAAAAATCGCCTAGCCTTCACCGATATAACAAAGGACCACACGAAAGAAGTTGTAGGTGGTTTTATCATCACCCAGGGTAGATGGTCTTATCATCGCCCAAGGTAGATACCACTCACTGCACCTTACCTTGGCGCTTTAGTTCTGTATGACTTTCTGCAGAGAGTGCAGCTGATGACACTTTATGTTGTAGTCGGTCTTTGGCATTTGAGTGGCTGTTAGCTCCTCTCAGGCACTGCTTTTGACTTTGCTCAGAGTGAACTTAAGAAAAAAATAACAAACTTAAGCACGGAACATTCTGTACCAAACACAATTGTTATAGTAGAGTGAAAAGAGTGGTATCTACCATGGGTGACGGTAAAACCTCATTACAACATTTTTTTGCATCAATTGGATGCCCCCTACTATGCATACAGGAAAATGTCAGATACTTATTACTAAGAAAAGTATTAAAACGAAAATTCAAAACCTGTTTCCATCATCAATTTAAAAAGGAAGAGCCAAGTGGAAAAACCATAAAGCTTATAATAAAGTCCGGTATATAGGATTCGCAAAATATGAATCCTTTTATCTGCAATCAAAAACGCACTCACACAAGGAGAAGAGTTAAAAAGATTCCCTTTTTAAACGTACGATAAAATCTTACAAGTGTGGCAGAATAACATAGCTATTATTACAAAATTTATCCGAAAATGCAAATTTCAAGATATTTTACTTGCATAAAGATAAAGGAAGGCTGTTGGTTGGATCCTTTTCCTTCTGGTCTTGCTCAGAGCGACTTTTAATGAAAAAAAATATATATATATTGTTGTACAAAAGGCTTTAAAAACTTTTAACACTGCAATGTTATAGCAGTTATGATGATTATGAAGCTATTTTATTCATCCAAAGAAATATATGATGAAGCTTCAGACACTCCATGAGAAACAAAATTCTGTAAACATGTTATCAACTTACACTTTTTGAAGGCATATTTCCAAGTTTTTGTTCGAAGATATTCCTAATTGAAGTCTCCATATGTGGGAACTTCAATATCAGCATATTTGAAGTGTGAGGTATCAGATCAGCAATCAATTCTGCATATTCTTGCTCCAAAACTCTATCCGTTTCACTCAGATTCAACAATTCAATCTGAATGCAATGACCTTTTGACATACGGGGTCTTATGACAGTATTTAAATATGTCCCAACAGTAAATGTGGATAATGATAGTTCGATCAGCAAGCAGCTCTTACTGAGATCTTTTTTTTTATCAAAGTTCGCTAAAAGCAAGACTGCAAGAGACGCATCATACTTGAAGTCTCCTGAAACCACTTTTGTACAAAGAACTCTATGAAATGCAGGAATGGGGAATACTAAAAAATCCCCATCCCTGACAGATGCCTATTGATGCAAGTTTTGAAGCCATGCAGATCAAGCATAAAACTGTTTGTGACATTGTGGTTTGTGACCGGTTGAATATTCTGTTTGGGAGAACGAGAGCAGAAAGTTCTCTTGGAAAAACCCATCAAAATAACTGTAGAATAAACAAAGGCAACATTGCGACGATGTGACAAGCTTTGTAGGCCTGAAGAAAGTTCGGCACATTGATCACACACCGTTGAACGCGGTCGAGCATGCTGAGAACGGTACAAGCGGCACCAGCCATAAATGTGACAGCAACACTCAATGAAGGGACGAATTAGTGATTTGCTTGCAGATCTAATAATTATAGTCAACATAACTGCTGGGACTTAAACACCAACTAATATTGCACTCCCATGAACAGCTTAAGCCATTAACTGCACTTTTAGCAGGAAATATACAAAGATGAACCACTGTAGTTCAAGGCGTTCTAGCGTCACCCTGTGGACAGATTTCATAATTACAGCAACTTCTCCTCTGCAGTTTCGCAGTTCATGCCAATTTTGAAGGTGCATATTCAGTAGCTGTTTGCTATCAAGTGGCCGTTAGGTGGTTACTGTCAGGCACTGCTTCCAGCCTTACTCAAAGTGAATTTCAATAAAAAAGTTCAGCTGAATTACAATAAATTTAGTGCATTGACTTGCAACAATACGACTTTGTAGTTACGCATAATACTGAACTCGCAATTTTTTTTTTAGTTCGAATTTACAGAAAGTTACCAAGTTCATAAAGTTTACACTGACTTAGTAAAACCATATATCGCTTCTTTGTTTCCGTTCGGTCATCTTTAACGCAATACACAGGTATGTTAGAAAATTCAAAAACTTGTATTTACAGAGCTCAATTAAAGTACCATATTGATGAAAAACATGGATTGGTAATTACTTGGTGCCAGTCTCGAAGGTTGAAGATCACCCTTGTAAATACAAGCTTAGTACTAAGCAATATATATTGAACTTACTCTAGCATGCTTGTCCAAATTATTTTTAAATTCTTTGACATCTCTGCATAGAAGTCTGCAATTGCTCATGTCTACTGACAGTAAAGGAGAGAGGTTGATCAGACTTGCTACATGGATTGTTCCTTCATGCATTATGTGGTTGTCAGACACATTTAAAGCTCTGAGCTGTGAGATAGTAAATTACAAAGTAAAGTAAAACGATTGAAATTTTTATAAATTTTGAAGATCAACTCTGAGTAGGATGAGAAGTCGTGGTCAAGTGAAATTGTCTCGTGAATACAGTATATTGAATGTAACAAAATAAGGCAATATATATCTACATTGCTTCGAGTTAATAATAGCTCAAGTGTAACAATTGTCACAGTCCATTAACGGTCATCACAAGGAAGAGTGAAGTACGAATGTACATCGCAAAAAAGCAAGCACTCTTTATTAACTTGAGCAACAAACTTCTCGGTTGCATTAAAAAACGAAGAGGAAATGTATATGCTGTGTTGCTAGGTTGCTCATTGATTTTTTTTCATAGCCACTTCATGGAGTGCATCACCCTGACCAAAGCACTCCACCTTCAGGCACTTATTGACGGGCAGGGTTGGAATTGCTGTAAAGATATGATTTTTTCCTGTTCAGCCTAGCCTACCCAAGTTATTACACCCTGGTTTTTGTGGTGGGCATGAATGAACGAGCGAGACTTGCCGTGACCCAAACCTTGCGTTGCCAACATGTTTACCCACTCACTGTTTGTAAGTTGGCTCATTGCAGGTCAGGCCCCCATTTCAGCTTGACTTTGCCTAGAAGTAGTTTCCAATGAAAAAAATTTCTCACTTGTGAAGCTTTCTCAGTTGTCCGCATTGATTCAACAAAACGTTGCATGAGTTCGTTATTCAAACTGCAACCAGACATTCTTAAATCTTTAACTTTGAATTCTATCCCAAATACTCCAAGAGCTTCCATTCCCTCCACACCGAGAGATGCATTGTAGCTTACATCAAGCATCCGGATCTGTTCAACATAAAACTTAATTAAGCGTTTATATTCCTTGAAGTCAAACCATTTTGGTGTTCCGTTAGGGATATATTTATGGTCAAGTCCACACACAGGAGCAAGGAGAAATATAACAAGCCAAAAACCTTGATTCGGTACTTGTATCTGGACGGGAGGTCGTGGTTTGCCATATGATTAGGCTGTATTCTCAGTTTTCCTCTCCCGCAGCATAAAAATCCTATCCTATCCTCCTATTCTAATAGGTTCACATACCTCGATCTTTTTATGACAAGATTTTAGCAAACTTATCAGCTTATCTTGCGTGATATCACAGCATCGTATTGACAACTGTAAGGTTTCAAGGCTTTCAATCCATTTGCCAATTACTTCAAAGCCTCTCGCTGTAATGTTGATATTTCCACTTATGTCAAGATGCTTTATCTAAACATAGAAAAACATTTAATGTAAGACATTATAAAAAAAAAAAACAAGAAGGTGGTGCATTTAAAACGATTCCACATCGGGCTGGCATGGGCAAAGAGTTTATAATAAGCTGCTCATTAACCTACAAAGAAAAAAATGTGACAGCAACACTAATTCACTGATGGTTTCCCCATCTTAGCTGTATCTTAGCTTAGTTTTAATCGTCATAGATTCAATTGAAATTATACTAAAATATTTTTTGCAAATGAAAAATATTTTTTGTACGTGAGCGTTTGTGCAACATGTTTTATCAACAAGTAAGTCCATCGTGCCCAGCAAGTATGGCCCTTAAAAGGTTTGTAGCCCTTAGGCTTATTTCATCTATGGTACATACTTGGCAGTATGAGATTTCATATCAATATTATAATGCTTTGTAGGTATGAGCTACAGATTTGACTTATACGAATATATCATTAAATTCGATTGAAAGAAAGCGAAAAGTGGTAGATGATTTTGCCCTTGCCCAGAGCTGACACCACTCACTGCACTCTATCAGTGTACTTCAGTTTTCCAAAATCGTATCGCTCAGGCTAAGAGTTGATATTTTACGCAATAGCACCTTGTCTAGAGTGAATTCAATAAGAACTATATATATTAATAGCACCTTCTTTCCGTCCAAGTTTTGAAAAAATGCTCCAACATTTTCATCCGTCAAATAACAATTGAACAAAGTAAAATTTGTGACTGGGAGTAATTTAACAATTTCGGCAAGTGTTTTGAAATCTGACATTGAACTGTTGTAACTCAAATCGAAGATTTGCAGGCATTCATTGGCAATCTGTAATGAATAATATGATATATATTTCTGTAAGATATTTTTTTACACACACTCGTTTATGTGGATTACCCTGAGCAAAGTTTTACCTTTATATACTCTATTTCGTGCATGTTGTAATAGGTGACTAAAAGAAAACAAAGACGTGGTAGGTGATTTTATCATCGCACAGGGCAGATACCACCCATTGCACTTTACCATGGTAGTTTGGTTCTCTAGGAGATTCTTCTTAGAGTTCAGTTGCTGCATTTTTTTATTGAAATTCACTCTAAGCGAGGCCGGAAGCAGCACGTAAACGGAAACAACTAACTCAATCGCAAAGAGTTATTATACAGTATAGTACCAGCAACTGCACTCAAAGAGGAAAGCATCCCGCACAGAATTTAATCGATATGATGAAGTGCAGTGAGCGGTATTTGCCTTGGGCGATGGTGAGATCATCTACCACTTTTTTATTTATCACCTCTAACGACATTAAGGAAATACTTTAGGACTATTTATAGCACGTTCCTACAGGACTAAAAACCCTTCATCTCATGGTAGGTGTTTGCTATCGGAGTGGCTAGTGGTTGGCTCCCTTTCGGCGCTAATTTTGACCTTGCTTAGAACAAACTTCTACAAAAAATGTTCTTAAAACGCAGGATATCCCAAAAATATTTTTCAAGACCTCTGGCACAGAATGGATAAATCCAATATTCGGATAGTTTTATACATTGGGGAAATTTTCTGCCTCTGATGCAATCATTCGATGGCTTCAACCAAATTTTCGCAAATAGAGCCTGCTCGTTGAACTCACCTTAATCACAACATTTTTCATCTCTACAATATCTATCTGTTGCAGATTTACTGAATGTATTACCAGTGTTTTAGTCTTGGCTTTTTTGACCAGAGAGAATAATGATTTACAGTATATGTTCACATTTTCCACTCCCCAAACATGGATTTTGACAATCTAAAAAATAATTTGGTTTGAAGTGAGTTTATGAAAAAAAAATAGCTGCTACATTTTTGAGCACCAGAGACTGCACTCTGAGCAAAAATATCTCAAGAAGAACTGAGCTGCTATTACAAAAAGCAGTGATTGGCATCTACCCTGAGCAATAGTAAAACCATTGACCTCTTCTTTGTAACTTCGTTATTCTCAGGACATGTATACAGGAGGTGAAAAAAGCTTGGCAAATTTGCAATCTATCAGTGACTCATACTTAAAAAAACATGTTTCAAGAAAGTTTTTTAACTGGAAGCTCCTACCTCACAGTCCGTATCTCCCAATTTCGATAAAAAACTGTTGAGATCTTCAGGTGTGCCACAGTATCGTAACTTGAGCATATTGAGTTTGTTACACTTTGAGATAATCTTGTGAAATATTTTAATATTGTCATTGTTCAAGTTGTATTTATCGATGGATATTTCTTGTACGGATTCTCGAATAACTTTTGGAGAAAAATCCATGTATTCGTTGAAACTGTCCACAAGATCAAATGTGTCTCTTATCGCATTTAGACTTTCTTTGAAATCTAAAAATAAAAAATTGAAATGTAAAATTTACGCTTAACAAGGTTAAAATTGCCACATGAAATGACTCATAAAAAGGCAAAGAGCTACATAGATTGCAAAACCATGAGTGAAATATATTTTATACTGAACTGTGACCTTCGCGACTATCAATTGACAAAACATATTTCAACAGAGTGTTTCTGAGTTCGACAAATTCAGTATGCAAGATAATATCTACTCAGAAATATGCAGTGTAGAGCTTTAAATTTGCCCATATGTGTCTATAAGTGGCCTCAGGTATAGGGCCTTGGTAAAGGTGATCTACTCCAAGAAGTGGTTGTTAAGAAAACAAAAAAAAACTTTTTTACAATTGTTATTGAAAGAACGTTTCTCGTATAGGATAGGATTTGAAAATTAAAATGAGGGGAAAGCAAAGAATATGGCTTAACTATGTGACAAATCAAGATCCAAATCAAAAAGAGAAAAAGGATTGCTTGACATCTTGCCAGTTCATTGTGGTTCACGTAACCGCTGGCTATGGCTTCTTGCACAGGAAAAAACCAGGTATGCAAAAATCTTCACCCTTCCTCAACTTTGAACTGGTATAAGTTAGCTAGGGCTATGCAATGATATCCGCTATGCAAAATATTCGGTTCATGCTTCGCAAATAAGAAGGTATTTGATTCGATTTTTCCAGTGCTTCGAAATGAACAAATAGTCAGAAAAATTAGGTATATTTTGGTGTTTTACTACTTTTCTGAGAAAATAATTTTGTTTATTTAGTATAATACTGTTGATTCGAATACACGATTTGATTCGCACAAATCATTCAATTTGATTCTAAATACAACAGATCTTCGATTTTGGCCTCCCTAGTATCAGCAAGTAAAGTCCTGGTTTACCATATGGTGAAGCTGTTCTCTCAGCTATTCTCTTCTTCTGCAGGAAAATAATGAAATGCCATCCTATGGCATGCCATTCAAATCCACTGTGGTAACACATTAAAACCCTGTTAATTCTAGCTAAAAAGTCTTACTTTTTATTTCAGAATCAGCATCAATTGGTTCATTCACAGTAGGTTCTGCTGACGTTTCGCTGTTTTTTTTTACATCTTTTGGAACAATCTTTCTTTTTGTTTCTGCAAAAACAGATTGAGATAGATTATAATTTTAGTTCTGCTCAACTTGGTTATTTTTTCAGAGTTTTCTTGAATGTTCATGCAAAAGCTGGAGCTGTATAAAGTGTATATAAATGTATATACACTTGTGGCATATGTACAGCAAAGCAATATTTTTGCATGAGTCTGGCTGAATTGATTGGATGTTTGAAAGTCTTCAAGCAAATAACCCATAAAACAATACAGAGATCACAGATTCTTAATAGATGGTATTCACCTTCTATAATTTGAGGCAAAAGATTTTTATTCTGTGGGAAAAGAAAGTTGTGAATACGGTTTAACCATGTGGCAAACCATGACCTTTTGTTGGTTATACCAGAATCTTGTTTTAGCCATATTCTCAACTTTCCTATATAGCAGGATAAAAATCCATCACCCTCCTAAATTCTAGTAAAATCCAAGTCGGGGGTGATGTTTTTACTTGAAAAATTTACTGATTTATTCTGTGCATGGACCTGGTTGAAGGAAGTCGTAATCGTCGGTTATGCGAACAACCATGCACTGGCAAGGTGTCGAGCGATCCTCCCGCATATAATCACCATACGCAGAATTTGTACCCAGAATGTTGAAGATGCATAGCTCGAAGCGTATTCCTAACGCTTTTACTGAATGAGCTAACCGGGCATCACTATACACACATTCTATTCACAACGTAGCGAGCTACATTTTCAATGAAGGTTCTGACTTTAAACACAACAGAGACTTTGGAGGAACAAAGGGTCTGGCCATTAGAATGCCTTATACACTGGGTCTAATTGAAAAATATATACATATGCATATATACTGTGAAATACAATTTATTTCATTTATTTCGAACCTGGTGGTTAGCACTGATACCCAATCACACGGTTATCACGTTGTCATCACATATTAGAAGTTTTGGGTTATAATCTGGCAAAATGCAGTTCATTAATCAATGCTCACTTAACTGATATTGGTTAAATATTTTTAATCAAAATTGGCTCAAAGCAATGTTGGAAGCGGACTCAAAAAAAATAGTTTTAATGGAAGAAAATTTAGCAAATGGGCTTTATTTCATAATGTATCTTTGACTAGAAGATTTGAGAGATCAGAAATTTTATTTCGTTGAACACAAGAAACTAATGGACCATGTTCATATTGCATGATTGATTCATTAGCTCATAGAAAACAAAACATGTTGAAAAGGATAAATTGGCCACTTTCTTAGTTTTGCTTCAACTTTTGTTATCGAATCAAATTAGGAGAGAATTATTTGAAATGCTGCGACACTGTAAAGGTAGGATCTTGTTAAAAAAGTGGTAGCCCCACTCAGGATATCTTATCCAGGAAATTCTCAGTGCCGGTGCCATATCCGTCTATAAGCGGCCGCTGTTACTGGGCCTTGGTCAGGGGGATCCACTCTAAGAAGTGGCTATATGAACAAAAAATAAAGAACTAAGGCAGATCAATGTACCACCACCTTCACTGCCTCTCTACAAAGATGTGATAGTTCCTATTACCCGTATTTCGCGGCGGATAAGTCGCTACTTTTTTCCAAAAATTTTCTTTCTGAGACTTATACGTTGCTGCGATCTATTTATTGTTTTTTTCCCGATCCACAGCGATTGTGAAGCGTTTTAAAAGTTATATATAGATGACGCGGCCAGCGCATGTACTTTCAAGATATGTCAAATTGTAGAGAGATTTGAATTAAATTGATAATAGACTGCACCCAAATTCACCGTGTACCTAGCACATGCTCGATCTTTTTGCTTGCAGACATTAGTGAATTTTCATTGGTACATACATGTCATACATCGTCATACGTGCGATTTAATTTGATGACGATCCGATCATGTGTGATCATCAATCGGAACGGTCAGTATTATATCATTCATTGCAAAACGGCGCGAAAGGGAATGTATGTAGTTCGCAATCGACGCCAGCCTCTAAATTAAAGAAACAAGGAATTTAAACTTAGCAAGTTCGACGAGAATTACTTTGACGTTTTGACGATGACGCAATCGACGCCAGCCTTTAAATTAACGAAACAAGGAAAAATCTACAATTGTGACATCGAAAAATATATTTTGGTATTAAAAAGCCTGATTCATAAAAAATAATAAATTATTTTATCGCCAATAATATATTGTTTTAAATACCCCCTAAGGAATTTAAACTCGGTAGGTTCGGCGCGAATTACTTTGACGTTTTGACAATGAGGCAATCGACGGCACACTTTAATCAACAAAATCAATCAATCAAGAAAGTTCAACAATTGTACATTTTCACACTGTTTCTGTGATAATGTTTTGTACTATTGTAGAAACTACTCCCGTTAATTATGTTTTGTTTATGTTCACGGCATGACGTCTTGGTAGGCAATGTATTAAAATGCAAAATGTGTATCCCGATAAACAATAATTACAACAACAAGAAATGGCGTCTTCGGTGTCTGAGGAAAACAGATCATACAAAGGTGATTGGTTTGTAACGATCGGCTTAGAAGCGGGCACTTCAATTTTGTCTGAAAGGGAGTAAAAGCATTCCGGAATTTTTAGGTCTGCGAGGAAACAGGGGCGCATGGTATCATGGCCACACCTCTAAATACGCTAATGAACATATATTATATGAATATATTCACATTTCATTCTATGAAAGAGGAAAATTGATAGTATAGCAAATGTATTTTCTTACCTATCTTCGGTTGTACATGTTGTGACATCAATAAAGAAGGGACGTAAATCCCTTTATCTGACTTGAAACTGGCTTCAGACAGCAATCTCGGAGGTGAATCTGTTGGAAAAATAATATTTTTTATGAATCATCCATTTTCTATAGTAACGCATTGGTGTGGATCACTCCGACCAAGGCCCTGTACCGGCGGCCACTTTTAGGCATACAGGTTTAAAGTTTTTGAAAAGATAGGATGTTTCCAACGGGCTTAGATACCCTTAACACTTTCATCGTACTCAACTCATCTCAAAATTTGTGCAAATAGTGTGAAAAATATTGAGAAGATGGGATTTCAGTGATTGCGAGATGGAGGCGCGAGAAAATTTTGCCTTTGTCTTTTATTTTTTGTCATAACTACCTAAGACCGTGAGCTAGAGTTTCATTGAGTCTGGCTCTTTTAGTTCATGTGAATGGCTCTACTATACACAGGGTGTAGTAAATACGACAGGATTATTCAAATCGAACGGGACAAGGGTATTCAACAACACTAGCCCTGTTTCTTATCTACTTCTAATCTGACCATAGATAGGGCTGGGCGATTCGAAGCACAATTTGTTCGAATCAATCATGAATCGTTTGAGGAAACAAAAAATTGCTAAATAAACTAGAATTTTCATTTTTAACGACAAAATGCTATTGAATCTGGTAAAATTGGACCAAAATCGATTGCATTTTACCGTTAAAATATGAAAATTGTTGCTCTTAGACAAGGTAGTGTGAATTGAAAAAACACTATAAACTATCAATTTCTTGATGACCATGATGGAAGCAAGTTGTAAAAGTAAAAATGGGATATTTGTTATTTACATGGAATTGGTGATTCGATCGGATTCCAAAAAATTATTCAAATCACATTCGAAATCCAAATGATTCGGTTTTGCCCAGCCCTAACCACAGGGCCTCGCTCAGAGCTATCGACTCTGATGAGATTTTCTACAAATGATGGCGTGATGGCCAAGCGCTTATCATGTTGGCATTATAGCTTGAAGATTCCAGGTTCGAGTCGAGTTCTCAGGTAACAATTCTAGTGCTCAGTACGTTCATTCATACAGCTGTATAGGGCTTTGGTCAGGTTGATCCACTCAAGAGAGGTGGCTTTAAAAAAATATATAAAAAATGCATGAGACTACAATTTTATAATTTATTAATAAGCAATGATCTTCTACCTAGGGTGCAGTTTCAGATTTTGCAAATTCATTTTATGTATCCTTCTGTCATCTGCCAACTCGGTGATTGCTAGTTTAGTTGTTCTTATTAGGTATTGCTCCTGACTCACGTTGAGCGAATTTAAATAAAGGGAAAAATAATGAATGTGCTCTCCATCCCTCATGTGGAGCTGCTCGACGTGCGGGAATGACATAAAATATCGGTATTGAGTTTCCAAAATACTGTTTCGCATTGATCTTCTCAATGCCGGTTACAGTAACTCCAGGATTTCGTGGCATAATAGTTACAATTTACCCAATATCCTATTGAATAACAGTCGAAAGCTTGCCTTTGGTCTACTTACATCGGCTGATATGCCTCATTTGAACTTTTGCAATGTTATGAACATCCCACATCCCACCCTCATTCTAAGCGTTTTGAAAATATGCATCTGATTTTTTTTAAATTAGGGCGAGTCTCGCATGGAAATGGCACAACCACACGCCTTTCATTCGCAAAAAAAATGTGACATATCAGTAAAAACGGCATTTTGGTGGTGATATGTTGGTAAAAACATAACCAATGCAGCCCAACTCTATCTATATCGAATAGCAAATGTTGATGGTTTTGAAGCTTTTTTGTCTACAAATCAGGCACCAAATGAAAACCAAGATACTGCCACCCTGATGTTGAATCACATGAATACTAAATGAGGGAAAGAATGTGACACATTCTTGATTTGATTAAATTTTTAAATCTATAGCTTGAATAATGTCAATCAAACATTACCTGTTTCCAGAGTTTCCGTAACAATATCTTTCTTTGATTTAAACGGTGATATCCCTGAAAAAAATATGGTATTGGTCAGTTTCTTCTAATGTTCTTCCTGCATTTTCATCATTTCGCATGGAATATGTGAGGTTTAATTGCAAAGAAACTCACAGCAAAGGGGAACTTCTGTACTTTTTTTATAGCCACTTCTTCAACCTAGAGTGGATCGCCCTGACCAAGGCCCTGAAACGGCGGTCACTCATAGATGGACAGGGTTACAATTTATGGAAAAATATGATCTTTTAATGCTCGGCTTAGCCTACACTAGTTATTACAACCTGGTTTCTCCAACCTGCGATGGCCAACATGTTTAACCACTAGGCCATCGCGCGCAGCAAATATTACAATAAAATTATTTTTGCAATATTAATTTGAAATTTTTACATTGATGCGGATTAAATAACGATGGCGAAATAAAAAGGAGCATCCAATGCAGAAATTATTTTAACCAAAGTTTGAAAAATTGTTGAATTTTTCAACAAAAAAGTGAAATAGTTTTTCAGCATTTGGCATGCAATTTTCGATTATTTTACCTTTATCTATTTACGCTCCACTTTAAAGATTTAACATGATTCGCTAATACCTATACCAGAGCTGGGGAGAGTTGAGCCAATGACTAGACTCAAGTGATTAGAGCAAAATAAATTGACTTGTACTCGACTCGACAAACTACAGATGCGACTTGCCTCGAAACTCTAAATTATAAATTTTACTTGTTTTCGACTCAACTTGACTTGGGATTCGAATGAAATGACTCTTGTTCGGCAATGATTCCCATACTACGAATATCCTTTTCAGAATAATCAGATGTATAATTGATTCAGTTTGCAGTAAAATCATGATACAATATTTGTCAAATTTCACATTGTATACATTCAAATAAATCATGACAAAATGGGTCAAATATAGTAAAATGTCTGCAATTATGTTTATGCGGAAGGTGGAAACATTATTCTATTTATGGCGAATTTTGAATGTCATTTGAAGTAAACTATTAGGACAACCATAGACCATACTTATTCGTTCTAAAAAAGATTCCTTGGGTAATTCCGGGATTTTATCTGACTTGAAACTGGCTTCAGACAGCAATCTCGTCGGTGAATCTATTGGAAAAATAATATTTTTTATCAATCCTTCATTTCCTATAGTAACCCGTTGGTGTGGATCACTCCGACAAAGGCCCTGTACCAGCGGCCACTCTTAGGCGTACAGGTTTGAAGTTTTTGGAAAGATACGATCTTTCCAATAGGCGTAGCTACACAGCGTATGGTTGTGGATTAAAGAGCCAGACCCGCCCTGACTCGGAACCGAGGTTTTTAACCTGCGATGCCAACATGTTAACCACTAGGCCATCGACTTCAGCAAAGCTGAAAGCACCGATTGAAAAATAACAACTAATAGCCACTTTTACAGCAAATAGCTATGTAGTACCAACTTCTGCACTTTAAGCAGAAATTATCCCAGAGAACTTGAAAACTATTTTGATTGTGCAGGACTGTTCTTATTATGCTTTGTGGGTGAATGAAGCCTTCATAGTAATCCTAGCATATTTCCTGTGTGATATAAGAGTCGACCAAAAGGAAAAAGGACTGGTGTATAGTTCTATCATTGTCCAGAACAGATGCCACTTACTGCACTCTATTATGGCGGTTCAATTCCATTTGTAATGTTTTTTGCTTAGAGTCCAGTTGATGGGAGTAAATCTTATAATAATTTTTGCCATTTGAGTGGTTGTTATTTGTTTTGTTTTTGTCCACTGTCAGAATGGACTTTAATGAAAAAAAATACTATGTCTAACTTGCTAAAGTTCCTTGCGGGAACGACATAAAATATCGGTATTGAGTTTTCAAAATACTGTTTCGCATTGATCTTCCCAATGCCGGTTACAGTAACTCCAGGATTTCGTGGCATAATAGTTACAATTTATCCAATATCCTATTGAATAACAGTCGAAAACTTGCCTTTGGTCTACTTTCATCGGCTGATATGCCTCATTTGAACTTTTGCAATGTTATGAACATCAAACATCCCACCTTCATTCTAAGCGTTTTGGAAATATGCATCTGATTTTTTTTAAATTAGGGCGAGTCTCGCATGGAAATGGCACAACCACACGCCTTTCATTCGCAGAAAAAAAATGTGACATGTCAGTAAAAACGGCATTTTGGTGTTGATATGTTGGTAAAAACATAATCAATGCAGCCCAACTCTATCTATATCAAATAGCAAATGTTGATGGTTTTGAAGCTTTTTTGTCTACAAATCAGATGCCAAATGAAAACCAAGATACTGCCACCCTGATGTTGAATCAGATGAATACTAAATGAGGGAAAGAATACGACACATTCTTGATTTGATTAAATTCCCAAATCTACAGCTTGAATAATGTCAATCAAACATTACCTGTTTCCAGAGTTTCCGTAACAATATCTTCCTTTGATTTAAACTGTGCTATCGCTGAAAAAAATATGGTATTGGTCAGTTTCTTCTAATGTTTTTTCTGCATTTTCATCATTTCGCATGGAATATGTGAGGTTTAATTGCAAAGAAACTCACAGCAAAGGGGAACTTCTGTACTTTTTTTTATAGCCACTTCTTTAACCTAGAGTGGATCGCCCTGACCAAGGCCCTGAAACGGCGGTCACTCATAGATGGACAGGGTTACAATTAATGGAAAAATATGATCTTTTACTGCTCGGCTTAGCCTACCCTAGTTATTATATCCTGGTTTGAGTGGTGGGCATGGAATAGCGAGCATGACTGACCAGAACTCGAAGCCGAGATCTCCAACCTGCGATGGCCAACATGTTTAACCACTAGGACATCGCGCGCACCAAATATTACAGTAAAATGTTTGCAATATTAATTTGAATTTTTCATTGATGCGGATTAAATAACGATGGCAAAATAACAAGGAGCATCCAATGCAGCAATATTTTGACCAAAGTTTGAGAAATTGTTGAATTTTTCAACAAAAAAGTGAAATAGTTTTTCAGCATTTGGCATGCAATTTTCGATTATTTTACCTTTATCTATTTACGCTCCACTTTAAAGATTTAACATGATTCGCTAATACCTATACCAGAGCTGGGGAGAGTTGAGCCAATGACTAGACTCAAGTGATTAGAGCAAAATAAATTGACTTGTACTCGACTCGACAAACTACAGATGCGACTTGCCTCGAAACTCTAAATTATAAATTTTACTTGTTTTCGACTCAACTTGACTTGGGATTCGAATGAAATGACTCGTGTTCGGCAATGATTCCCATACTAGGAATATCCTTTTCAGAATAATCAGATGTATAATTGATTCAGTTTGCAGTAAAATCATGATACAATATTTGTCAAATTTTACATTGTAATAATTCAAATAAATCATGACAAAATGGGTCAAATATAGTAAAATGTCTGCAATTATGTTTATGCGAAAGGTGAAAACATTATTCTATTTATGGCGAATTTTGAATGTTATTTGAAGTAAACTATTAGGACAACCATAGACCATACTTGTTCCTTCTAAAAATAAATCCTTGGGTAATTCCGGGGTTTTATCTGACTTGAAACTGGCTTCAGACAGCAATCTCGTAGGTGAATCTATTGGAAAAATAATATTTTTTATCAATCATTCATTTCCTATAGTAACCCGTTGGTGTGGATCACTCCGACAAAGGCCCTGTAGCAGCGGCCACTTTTAAGCGTACAGGTTTGAAGTTTTTGGAAAGATACGATCTTTCCAATAGGCGTAGCTACACAGCGTATGGTTGTGGATTAAAGAGCCAGACCCGCCCTGACTCGGAACCGAGATTTTTAACATGCGATGCCGACATGTTAACCACTAGGCCATCGACCTCAGCAAAGCTGAAAGCACCGATTGAAAAATAACAACTAATAGCCACTTTTACCGCAAATAGCTATGTAGTACCAACTTCTGCACTTTAAGTAGAAATTATCCCAGAGAACTTGAAAACTATTTTGATTGTGCATGACTGTTCTTATTATGCTTTGTGGGTGAAGCCTTCATAGTAATCCTAACATATTTCCTGTGTGACATAAGAGACGACCAAAAGGAAAAAGGACTGGTGTATAGTTCTATCATTGTCCAGAACAGATGCCACTTACTGCACTCTATTATGGCGGTTCAATTCCATTTGTAAAGTTTTTTGCTTAGAGTCCAGTTGCTGGGAGTAAATCTTATAATAATTTTTGCCATTTGAGTGGTTGTTATTTGTTTTGTTTTTGTCCACTGTTACAATGGACTTTAATGAAAAAAATACTATGTTTAACATGCTAAAGTTCTTTGCGGGAATGACATAAAATATCGGTATTGAGTTTTCGAAAAACTGTTTCGCATTGATCTTCCCAATGCCGGTTACAGTAACTCCAGGATTTCGTGTCATAATAGTTACAATTTATCCAATATCCTATTGAATAACAGTCGAAAACTTGCCTTTGGTCTACTTACATCGGCTGATATGCCTCATTTGAACTTTTGCAATGTTATGAACATCTCACATCCCACCCTCATTCTAAGCGTTTTGAAAATATGCATCTGATTTTTTTTAAATTAGGGCGAGTCTCGCATGGAAATGGCACAACCACACGCCTTTCATTCGCAGAAAAAAATGTGACATATCAGTGAAAACGGCATTTTGGTGGTGATATGTTGGTAAAAATATAACCAATGCAGCCCAACTCTATCTATATCAAATAGCAAATGTTGATGGTTTTGAAGCTTTTTTGTCTACAAATCAGACACCAAATGAAAACCAAGATACTGCCACCCTGGTGTTGAATCAGATGAATACTAAATGAGGGAAAGAATGTGACACATTCTTGATTTGATTAAATTTTTAAATCTACAGCTTGAATAATGTCAATCAAACATTACCTGTTTCCAGAGTTTCCGTAACAATATCTTTCTTTGATTTAAACAGTGATATCCCTGAAAAAAATATGGTATTGGTCAGTTTCTACTAATGTTTTTCCTGCATTTTCATCATTTCGCATGGAATATGTGAGGTTTAATTGCAAAGAAACTCACAGCAAAGGGGAACTTCTGTACTTTTTTTATAGCCACTTCTTTAACCTGGAGTGGATCGCCCAGACCAAGGCCCTGAAACGGCGGTCACTCATAGATGGACAGGGTTACAATTTATGGATAAAAATATGATCTTTTACTGCTCGGCTTAGCCTACCCTAGTTATTACAACCTGGTTTGAGTGGTGGGCATGGAATAGCGAGCATGACTGACCAGAACTCGAACCCAAGATCTCCAACCTGCGATGGCCAACATGTTTAACCACTAGGCCATCGCGCGCAGCAAATATTACAGTAAAATTTTTGCAATATTAATTTGAATTTTTACATTGATGCGGATTAAATAACGATGGCGAAATAACAAGGAGCATCCAATGCAGAAATTATTTTAACCAAAGTTTGAAAAATTGATGAATTTTTCAACAAAAAAGTGAAATAGTTTTTCAGCATTTGGCATGCAATTTTCGATTATTTTACTTTCATCTATTTACGCTCCACTTTAAAGATTTAACATGATTCGCTAATACCTATACCAGAGCTGGGGAGAGCTGAGCCAATGACTAGACTCAAGTGATTAGAGCAAAATAAATTGACTTGTACTCGACTCGACAAACTACAGATGCGACTTGCCTTCAAACTCTAAATTTTAAATTTTACTTGTTTTCGACTCAACTTGACTTGGGATTCGAATGAAATGACTCGTGTTCGGCAATGATTCCCATACTAGGAATATGCTTTTCAGAATAATCAGATGTATAATTGATTCAGTTTGCAGTAAAATCATGATACAATATTTGTCAAATTTCATATTGTATACATTCAAATAAATCATGACAAAATGGGTCAAATATAGTAAAATGTCTGCAATTATGTTTATGCGGAAGGTGGAAACATTATTCTATTTATGGCGAATTTTGAATGTCATTTGAAGTAAACTATTAGGACAACCATAGACCATACTTATTCGTTCTAAAAAAGATTCCTTGGGTAATTCCGGGATTTTATCTGACTTGAAACTGGCTTCAGACAGCAATCTCGTCGGTGAATCTATTGGAAAAATAATATTTTTTATCAATCATTCATTTCCTATAGTAATCCGTTGGTGTGGATCACTCCGACAAAGGCCCTGTACCAGCGGCCACTCTTAGGCGTACAGGTTTGAAGTTTTTGGAAAGATACGATCTTTCCAATAGGCTTAGCTACACAACGTATGGTTCTGGATTAAAGAGCCAGACCCGCCCTGACTCGGAACCGAGATTTTTAACCTGCGATGCCAACATGTTAACCACTAGGCCATCGACTTCAGCAAACCTGAAAGCACCGATTGAAAAATAACAACTAATAGCCACTTTTACAGCAAATAGCTATGTAGTACCAACTTCTGCACTTTAAGCAGAAATTATCCCAGAGAACTTGAAAACTATTTTGATTGTGCATGACTGTTCTTATTATGCTTTGTGGGTGAAGCCTTCATAGTAATCCTAACATATTTCCTGTGTGACATAAGAGACGACCAAAAGGAAAAAGGACTGGTGTATAGTTCTATCATTGTCCAGAACAGATGCCACTTACTGCACTCTATTATGGCGGTTCAATTCCATTTGTAAAGTTTTTTGCTTAGAGTCCAGTTGCTGGGAGTAAATCTTATAATAATTTTTGCCATTTGAGTGGTTGTTATTTGTTTTGTTTTTGTCCACTGTTACAATGGACTTTAATGAAAAAAATACTATGTTTAACATGCTAAAGTTCTTTGCGGGAATGACATAAAATATCGGTATTGAGTTTTCGAAAAACTGTTTCGCATTGATCTTCCCAATGCCGGTTACAGTAACTCCAGGATTTCGTGTCATAATAGTTAACAATTTATCCAATATCCTATTGAATAACAGTCGAAAACTTGCCTTTGGTCTACTTACATCGGCTGATATGCCTCATTTGAACTTTTGCAATGTTATGAACATCTCACATCCCACCCTCATTCTAAGCGTTTTGAAAATATGCATCTGATTTTTTTTAAATTAGGGCGAGTCTCGCATGGACATGGCACAACCACACGCCTTTCATTCGCAGAAAAAAATGTGACATATCAGTGAAAACGGCATTTTGGTGGTGATATGTTGGTAAAAATATAACCAATGCAGCCCAACTCTATCTATATCAAATAGCAAATGTTGATGGTTTTGAAGCTTTTATGTCTACAAATCAGACAACAAATGAAAACCAAGATACTGCCACCCTGATGTTGAATCAGATGAATACTAAATGAGGGAAAGAATGTGACACATTCTTGATTTGATTAAATTTTTAAATCTACAGCTTGAATAATGTCAATCAAACATTACCTGTTTCCAGAGTTTCCTTAACAATATCTTTCTTTGATTCAAACAGTGATATCCCTGAAAAAAATATGGTATTGGTCAGTTTCTTCTAATGTTTTTCCTGCATTTTCATCATTTCGCATGGAATACGTGAGGTTTAATTGCAAAGAAACTCACAGCAAAGGGGAACTTCTGTACTTTTTTTATAGCCACTTCTTTAACCTAGAGTGGATCGCCCAGACCAAGGCCCTGAAACGGCGGTCACTCATAGATGGACAGGGTTACAATTTATGGATAAAAATATGATCTTTTACTGGTCGGCTTAGCCTACCCTAGTTATTACAACCTGGTTTGAGTGGTGGGCATGGAATAGCGAGCATGACTGACCAGAACTCGAACCCAAGATCTCCAACCTGCGATGGCCAACATGTTTAACCACTAGGCCATCGCGCGCAGCAAATATTACAGTAAAATTTTTGCAATATTAATTTGAATTTTTACATTGATGCGGATTAAATAACGATGGCGAAATAAAAAGGAGCATCCAATGCAGAAATTATTTTAACCAAAGTTTGAAAAATTGATGAATTTTTCAACAAAAAAGTGAAATAGTTTTTCAGCATTTGGCATGCAATTTTCGATTATTTTACCTTCATCTATTTACGCTCCACTTTAAAGATTTAACATGATTCGCTAATACCTATACCAGAGCTGGGGAGAGTTGAGCCAATGACTCGACTCAAGTGATTAGAGCAAAATAAATTGACTTGTACTCGACTCGACAAACTACAGATGCGACTTGCCTTCAAACTCTAAATTTTAAATTTTACTTGTTTTCGACTCAACTTGACTTGGGATTCGAATGAAATGACTCGTGTTCGGCAATGATTCCCATACTACGAATATCGTTTTCAGAATAATCAGATGTATAATTGATTCAGTTTGCAGTAAAATCATGATACAATATTTGTCAAATTTTACATTGTAAAAATTCAAATAAATCATGACAAAATGGGTCAAATGTAGTAAAATGTCTGCAATTATGTTTATGCGGAAGGTGGAAACATTATTCTGTTTATGGCGAATTTTGAATGTCATTTGAAGTAAACTATTAGGACAACCATAGACCATACTTATTCCTTCTAAAAATAACTCGTTGGAAAATTCCGGGGTTTTATCTGACTTGAAACTGGCTTCAGACAACAATCTCGTAGGTGAATCTATTGGAAAAATAATATTTTTTATCAATCATTCATTTCCTATAGTAACCCTTTGGTGTGGATCACTCCGACAAAGGCCCTGTACCAGAGGCCACTCTTAGGCGTACAGGTTTGAAGTTTTTGGCAAGATACGATCTCTCCAATAGGCGTAGCTACACAACGTATGGTTCTGGATTAAAGAGTCAGACCCGCCCTGACTCGGAACCGAGATTTTTAACCTGCGATGCCAACATGTTAACCACTAGGCCATCGACTTCAGCAAAGCTGAAAGCACCGATTGAAAAATAACAACTAATAGCCACTTTTACCGCAAATAGCTATGTAGTACCAACTTCTGCACTTTAAGCAGAAATTATCCCAGAGAACTTGAAAACTATTTTGATTGTGCATGACTGTTCTTATTATGCTTTGTGGGTGAATGAAGCCTTCATAGTAATCCTAGCATATTTCCTGTGTGATATAAGAGTCGACCAAAAGGAAAAAGGACTGGTGTATAGTTCTATCATTGTCCAGAACAGATGCCACTTACTGCACTCTATTATGGCGGTTCAATTCCATTTGTAATGTTTTTTGCTTAGAGTCCAGTTGATGGGAGTAAATCTTATAATAATTTTTGCCATTTGAGTGGTTGTTATTTGTTTTGTTTTTGTCCACTGTCAGAATGGACTTTAATGAAAAAAATACTATGTCTAACTTGCTAAAGTTCCTTGCGGGAACGACATAAAATATCGGTATTGAGTTTTCAAAATACTGTTTCGCATTGATCTTCCCAATGCCGGTTACAGTAACTCCAGGATTTCGTGGCATAATAGTTACAATTTATCCAATATCCTATTGAATAACAGTCGAAAACTTGCCCTTGGTCTACTTTCATCGGCTGATATGCCTCATTTGAACTTTTGCAATGTTATGAACATCAAACATCCCACCTTCATTCTAAGCGTTTTGGAAATATGCATCTGATTTTTTTTAAATTAGGGCGAGTCTCGCATGGAAATGGCACAACCACACGCCTTTCATTCGCAGAAAAAAAATGTGACATATCAGTGAAAACGGCATTTTGGTGTTGATATGTTGGTAAAAACATAATCAATGCAGCCCAACTCTATCTATATCAAATAGCAAATGTTGATGGTTTTGAAGCTTTTTTGTCTACAAATCAGACGCCAAATGAAAACCAAGATACTGCCACCCTGATGTTGAATCAGATGAATACTAAATGAGGGAAAGAATGTGACGCATTCTTCATTTGATTAAATTTTGAAATCTACAGCTTGGATAATGTCAATCAAACATTACCTGTTTCCAGAGTTTCTGTAACAATATCTTTCTTTGATTTAAACAGTGATATCCCTGAAAAAAATATGGTATTGGTCAGTTTCTTCTAATGTTTTTTCTGCATTTTTATCATTTCGCATGGAATATGTGAGGTTTAATTGCAAAGAAACTCACAGCAAAGGGGAACTTCTGTACTTTTTTTATAGCCACTTCTTTAACCTAGAGTGGATCGCCCTGACCAAGGCCCTGAAACGGCGGTCACTCATAGATGGACAGGGTTACAATTTATGGAAAAATATGATCTTTTAATGCTCGGCTTAGCCTACCCTAGTTATTACAACCTGGTTTGAGTGGTGGGCATGGAATAGCGAGCATGACTGACCAGAACTCGAAGCCGAGATCTCCAACCTGCGATGGCCAACATGTTTAACCACTAGGCCATCGCGCGCACCAAATATTACAGTAAAATGTTTGCAACATTAATTTGAATTTTTCATTGATGCGGATTAAATAACGATGGCGAAATAACAAGGAGCATCCAATGCAGCAATATTTTAACCAAAGTTTGAGAAATTGATGAATTTTTCAACAAAAAAGTGAAATAGTTTTTCAGCATTTGGCATGCAATTCTCGATTATTTTACCTTTATCTACTTACGCTCCACTTTAAAGATTTAACATGATTCGCTAATACCTATACCAGACCTGGGGAGAGTTGAGCCAATGACTAGACTCAAGTGATTAGAGCAAAATAAATTGACTTGTACTCGACTCGACAAACTACAGATGCGACTTGCCTTCAAACTCTAAATTTTAAATTTTACTTGTTTTCGACTCAACTTGACTTGGGATTCGAATGAAATGACTCGTGTTCAGCAATGATTCCCATACCAGGAATATCCTTTTCAGAATAATCAGATGTATAATGGATTCAGTTTGCAGTAAAATCATGATACAATATTTGTCAAATTTCACATTGTATACATTCAGATAAATCATGAAAAAATGGGTCAAATGTAGTAAAATGTCTGCAATTATGTTTATGCGGAAGGTGGAAACATTATCATATTTATGGCGAATTTTGAATGTCATTTGAAGTAAACTATTAGGACAACCATAGACCATACTTATTCGTTCTAAAAAAGACTCTTTGGGTAATTCCGGGGTTTTATCTGACTTGAAACTGGCTTCAGACAGCAATCTCGTAGGTGAATCTATTGGAAAAATAATATTTTTTATTAATCATTCATTTCCTATAGTAACCCGTTGGTGTGGATCACTCCGACAAAGGCCCTGTACCAGAGGCCACTCTTAGGCATACAGGTTTGAAGTTTTTGGAAAGATACGATCTCTCCAATAAACTTAGCTACACAACGTATGGTTCTGGATTAAAGAGTCAGACCCGCCCTGACTCGGAACCGAGATTTTTAACATGCGATGCCGACATGTTAACCACTAGGCCATCGACCTCAGCAAAGCTGAAAGCACCGATTGAAAAATAACAACTAATAGCCACTTTTACAGCAAATAGCTATGTAGTACCAACTTCTGCACTTTAAGCAGAAATTATCCCGGAGAACTTTATTGTATGAGAATGATAATGGTCAGTTTTTCCTAATGTTTTTTCTGCATTTTCATCAGTTCACATTGAATATATGCCACTTCTTTAACCTAGAGTGGATCGCCCTGACCAAGGCCCTGAAACGGCGGTCACTTATAGATGAACAGGGTTACAATTTATGAAAAAATATGATCTTTTAATGCTCGGCTTAGCCTACCCTAGTTATTACAACCTGGTTTGAGTGGTGGGCATGGAATAGCGAGCATGACTGACCAGAACTCGAACCCGAGGGCTTCAACCTGCGATGGCCAACATGTTTAACCACTAGGCAGGCCATCGCGCGCACCAAATATTACAGTAAAACTTTTTGCAATATTAATTTGAATTTTTACATTGATGCGGATTAAATAGCGATGGCGAAATAACAAGGAGCATCCAATGCAGCAATATTTTAACCAAAGTTTGAGAAATTGTTGAATTTTTCAACAAAAAAGTGAAATAGTTTTTCAGCATTTGGCATGCAATTTTCGATTATTTTACCTTTATCTATTTACGCTCCACTTTAAAGATTAACATGATTCGCTAATACCTATACCAGAGCTGGGGAGAGTTGAGCCAATGACTAGACTCAAGTGATTAGAGCAAAATAAATTGACTTGTACTCGACTCGACAAACTACAGATGCGACTTGCCTTCAAACTCTAAATTATAAATTTTACTTGTTTTCGACTCAACTTGACTTGGGATTCGAATGAAATGACTCGTGTTCGGCAATGATTCCCATACTACGAATATCCTTTTCAGAATAATCAGATGTATAATTGATTCAGTTTGCAGTAAAATCATGATACAATATTTGTCAAATTTCACATTGTATACATTCAAATAAATCCTGAAAAAATTTGTCAAATATAGTAATATGTCTGCAATTATGTTTATGCGGAAGGTGGAAACATTATTCTATTTATGGCGAATTTTGAATGTTATTTGAAGTAAACTATTAGGACAACCATAGACCATACTTATTCGTTCTAAAAAAGACTTCTCGGGTAATTCCGGGGTTTTATCTGTCTTGAAACTGGCTTCAGACAGCAATCTCGTAAGTGAATCTATTGGAAAAATAATATTTTTTATCAATCATTCATTCCTATAGTAACCCGTTGGTGTGGATCACTCCGACAAAGGCCCTGTACCAGCGGCCACTCTTAGGCGTACAGGTTTGAAGTTTTTGGAAAGATACGATCTTTCCAATAGGCTTAGCTACACAGCGTATGGTTGTGGATTAAAGAGCCAGACCCGCCCTGACTCGGAACCGAGATTTTTAACCTGCGATGCCAACGAAGGGTGGAAACATTATTCTATTTATGGCAAATTTTGAATGTCATTTGAAGTAAACCATTAATACAACCATAGACCATACTTGTTGGTTCTTAAGAAGACCTCCTGGTTAATTCCGGGGTATTATCTGACTTGAAACTGGCTTTAGACAGCGATCGCATATATGAAACTATCAATTTCTTGATAACCATGATGGAGACAGGTTGTAATAGTAAAAATGGGATATTAGTTATTTACATGGAATTAGCGATTCGATCGGATTCGAAAAAATTATTCAAATCAGATTCGAAATCCAAATGATTCGGTTTTGCCTAGTCCTAACTATAGGGCCTCGCTCAGAGTTACCCACTCCGATGAGATTCTCTACATATGAGGCCACGATTGCCGTGTGCTTATCATGTTGGCATTAGCGCTTGAAGATTCCAGGTTCGAGTCGAGTTCTCAGGTAACAATTCTAGTGCCCAGTACGTTCATCCATACAGTTGTATAGGGTTTTGGTCAGGTTGATCCACTCAAGAGAGGTGGCTTTAAAAAAAATTAAGAAATGCATGAAACTGCTAGTTTACAATTTATTATTTTGAAGTTTATTTAGTAAAACGAATCATTTTTATTATACCTTCCATTGTTTGAGTTGTGCCCGACTTGTCTATGGAGTCAGATGATAGTTGTCGTTCAGATCTTGCTATTCTTGAAAGTGAACCTGAAGTTGTGTAAAACGGAACAATATAAAAATCAGGATATTTCAAAATACAATGTTTTAATAATAATTTATTTTTTGTTCAATTGAAGTTTGCTCGAAGTATAGATAAAAGCAGCACCTAAAAGAAAGTGACCTTTGGTGATGTCTTGCTTAAAATGACCATTTGTTGGACTCCACCGAGTGACTGTAAAAAAGTTCCAACATATCTTGAACGAGACCATGATTATCCGATATATTATTTACACAGGAAAACGACTAATTTGTCCCGCAATTTGTACTTATCATTTGCCAAAAACATTCTTTTGCTGAAAGATAGACGAAGTTTGAATAATAGTGGGATTTTTAGAGGCAGTTTATGGCAAATTTTTTCCAAGATGAAAAGTTAGCCAAATTTAGTCCATGGCTTATAAGAAGTACATTTAGCGGGATAAATTAGCCAAAACTTTTTTCCTATGTATATGGAATGAAAGGAATCATTTTTGTTATACATCCCAATGGTTGAGTTGAATTCAACTTGTCCAAGAAATCAGATGATCGTGGTTGTTCAGATCCTAATATTGGCGAACCACAATCTGAAGCTGAGTAAAATGAAACAGTATAAGAATTAGGATATTTTGAAGATTAATGTTTGAATGATAATTTTTTTTGTTTGAATTAAGTTTGCTCGAAGTATGGACAAAAGTAGAGGTTAAAAGAAACCGACAAATGCCCACTCAATCACTAGTCTTGCATGTTAGCCTAGTGGCTACAGTTTTCATATTGCATGCCAAATATTCTTAGTTCTAGTCCTAGCGAGACTATACAAAATTGTAATCGGTCAGACTCTAATTGTAAAAACAAAATCTGATTGAAGATATTCGCATATTGCATAATATTGCAAGGCATGGATTGGTTTTCTTTTTCTGAATCCAATAAAATTGTCTATCACTTCTCTTTGTTTCCTTTTAGTCACATAAGAAATACATCTAAAGTACATCTATTATGCAGCACTTTTTTAATTATTATTTTTTAGTCACTCACTTGAGTGGATCCCCCTGAATAAGCTGAATAAGCCCCTGTATCGGCACCCACTTATAGAAGAAAAGGGGTAGTGTTGTTAAAAAGATATGGTCTTTTCGGTTCGTCTGACCCTACCCAAGTTATTACACCTTGTGGTGGGCATGGGTAAGCGAGCTTACAATGGTTTTACCATTGCGAAGAATAGGCAATGATCTTCTGCCTAGGATACAGTTTCAGATTTTGTGAATTCATTTTATGTATGCTTCTGTCATCTGCCAACCCGGTGGTCGTTAGTTTAGTAGTTCTAGTTCTTATTAGGTGTTGCTCCTGATTCTGTATTATCAGGTTCTGATTAGACACAGTTGGTGAGATTAATTAGCGGGCAATGCCAACACTTTTGAGCTGAAAATGTTTATTGTGGTTCTATAATTGATTAATTTATTTATAATTAATTATTCGCCATGTAGGATTGGTTGTTAGAATTACCCCAATGTATGTTCTGCGTGTTAAATGAGATGATAAAAAGGAAAGAGAAAGTGGAAAAAAGAGTTTTACCCTTGCACAGGGCAGATATCACATATTGCTCTTTTTTGGATATTTCTAGCAGTTGCTGCTCTTTGGAATATAAGTGATCTTCATTCTGTTCAATTTGAGCACTGCATCTGGTCTTGTTCATAGTAAATTTCAATGAAAAAATTACCAAGTTTCAGAGTATATCTCAGACTCACGTAAAATAAAGGGTGAATAATATTCCCGATCACCAAAGGAATCTTCGGTCTTTTCAGTTTCTTGTGGAAGTACGTTGTTGCGTTGAACACCTTGGTCAAATATAATATTTGTAGTTCCCTGGAAGTGAAAATGGGATTTTATAAAAAAAAATTGGCTCAAATTAGGGTCTTGAGAACTTTCTATGACAATACTATGACACTACAGTGTATTTGTTAAGCCACTTCTTGGAGTGGATCACACTGACGAAGGCCATGTACCGGCGTCCGCTAATTATTATTATTATTACTAATTAATATCACACCTTGGGTTGATTGGTGGGTATGGATTATCGAGCCGGTTTCGCCGGGACGCGAATCCGAATAATTCAATCGGCGATGCCAACATGTTAATCGCTAGTCAATCGCGCCAATTGGTATTTTAATGTACTCAATGCGAGGGACAGGGATATATCTCTACTTGACCAAGTTTAGACAACAGGTCAGGGTAACCGCGAGATTTAGGGCAAATTTATTTGAGAATATCAATGAAATATTGTTACTAAGGGGAACATGTGAATCCCTTACAAAGTAAAAGTTGGAATTGGCCGAAGAGGGGCACGATATTTTTAAATCTTTTGTATTATTAAACATGATACCAGAGAAACACATTCGTTGTTTAAATTCAAAAACACTGAGTATGCTATAGCTGTATATGACGATTGAGCACTAAAAAATTGACAAAAATTTTCCATGAAATACCACAAAATAGTCAAATAAAATGTTTGCTTTCAAGGTCTTTCAACGATAGAGCTTCACATATGAGACGCAACAGAAATCTATTACAATTTTTTTTTTTGAAATGCATGTGTGCGATTCGGATTGCGAATGTGAATTTTAAGTTTTCAAGCTAAAAAAGGGAAAATTGTTTAAACTATAAGCAAAATAAACCAATGCAAAGCCATGTAGACGATTGAATTTGTCTAGGGTCTGGAGACTCTGGGCCCAAGCATAGTTCGTGGGAATTTTGAGTTTTTTTTTAAATTTTCAATTTATTTGCTCTAAACCATTGTTTCTCGACCATTTTCTTTTCGTGCCCCATTTTCGTTGCACAAAAATTCTGTGGCCCAATAAATTTTTATGAAAGCAAGAACCTATAAAATAGGTTTAGAACAAAAAACAACAAAACACATTTCAAAACAGATTATTTATTCAACCGGTCGCATTCGCAAGCCTGTGTGCACCAGGATTAACACTATGTTTCAATCAATTAAAAAAATCTCAATTCCTCCCCAAGCCATTATTCCTGTAGAATCGCGTATAGTTGCACAAATGAAACTAAATTCATCAATAAATCTAGCTTTTTTAAATTGGTCTGTGGCCCACTTCAAAATGTTTGGGTGAGTTATGGCTAGCGCTGGGCTATTCGATTCGTTAATTCGAATCGATTCGAAGCACGATTAATTTGAATCAATTGTGAATCGTTCGTAGGAAAAAAACTTATTAACCAAACTAGGTCAAATCTGACCAAAATCGATTATATTTCGTCTCTAAAACATGAAAATTGTTGCTTTTAGTGTGAATTGAAAATGCACCGTAAACTACAAATTTCTTGATAAGCATGATGGGGACAAGTTATAACAGTAAAAATGGGATATTTGTTATTTACAAAGAATTAGTGATTCGATCCGATTCAGAAATATTATTCGAATCCGATTCGAATTCCAAGTGATTCAGTTTTGCCCAGCCCCCAATCATTCACCGAATCGAATGGCCCAGCCCTAACTGTGATACATCCAATAATAATAATATAAGACAATAAAAAATCTAGGAAGAAACCCTAGTAATAATATTGTCAGTCAAAAAAAAACAGAATTAGTTATTTTGTAATAATACTTTTTTTAGTATCTGACAACAAAACGAAGACAAGTTCCTGTCACCATTTTATGGACTTCTGGAAAAATTAATGCTCAAGAAGAACACATTAATCTGCTTTCACTTTACTTAAAAAATAGATTTCTTCTATTTTCTAAATGTAATTTCTTTTTCCAGTCAAAAATTTATTTTGTTAAACGAAGTGCCACAGGTAGGACTGGGCAGATCCGAATCATTTGAAATTCGAATCTGATTCGAATAATTATTTCGAATCGGATCGAATCACAAATACGATGTAAATTACAAATATCCAATTTTCACAATTACAACTTGTCTTCATTGCAAAAATCAAGAAATTTATACTTTGTAGCGCATATTCAATTCACACTCCACGTCTAAAAGCAGCATTTTTAATATTTTATGTTAAAATGAAAATTCTAGTTCATTTAGTAAATATTTGTTCCCATGAACAATTCACGATTGATTCGAATATATTGTGCTTCGAATCACCGAATCGAATTGCCCAGTCCTAGCCACAGATCGACCGCGTCTCACCGAGACCATCCATCAGTGACGCTTAAAATAAAGTTGCTTTGACAAATGTTTCGAATGGGTTTGTTGCCTTTTCGACACGCAGAAAAAATGTTGGTACACTTCTATCCAAACAGACAAGGCTAGGTGGTAGCTTGAGCTTTTCCTAGTAAACACAAAGTCACTACATGGAATATAGGATAGTAATAGAAATACTTCAGCAGGCTATGAAAAATGAGAAATGATGCATACACTGTGACAAAAACGCAACAAAATTACTGGGCTTCGACAGTAATTTTACTTGGCGGTATTGAAAAAAATTTATATTTTGGGCCAAAATAAATTGGCATAAATATCGTCAACTTGGCTTTTTTTTTGGTAACTTTAACATTCCAGTTAAATTATATTTTAATCCCAGGTGGAGTCGTGGCGAGTCCGGCTCGTTAATCGATGACCACCACTTAACCCTGGGTGTCATAACTCGGGTAGGTTAAGCCGAACGGGTATCTTTCCAGCAATTCTAACCCTATCTGTCTATAAGTGGCCGCTAGTAAAGGGCCTTGATCAGGGTGATCCACTCCAAGAAGTGGCTATATAAAAAATCCATGCCCACCACTCAACCCAGAGTGTAATAACTTGGGCATGGTAAGCCGAACAGTAAAAGATGATATCTTTATTTTTTTTATTATTTTATATTTATTTTTAAAGGAGAATTTTGCGCACCGAAGGCACTAATTTTTGATGTGGGAATACGCCATTCTTAAGCAAAAAGCAAAAAATTTGTAGAAATTTTTTATTTAATTTGGAAAGTTTTGCTTATTTTAATTATATTTTGTTGCTAAAGTTATGACATCTTAGAAGGACTGTCCTTCTCAAATCTTAGAGAGTCAAGTTCTTCGATTCTGCCACCAGCATTCATGTGTCTTGGTGACGCGACGCACATATAAAGAAATGATGAAGGAGAGACAGGTAGAGTGCGTTGTCAAGTCTATCAAAATTATTGCATCCACACACGATGGTGTCGTAAGACATTGTGGGAAGGGGTTCACGAATCGCCGATAAAGATTGTAAATTAACAGTTTTATGCTAGCAAATATATGCCTCGAAGGCTCGCAAGAATATTTTGATATATTTTGCATAAAAAAGCAAAAAATATTAGCCTATGAGACATATTCTAATGATATAATTTTGTCGCAAAACACCAATAATAAATCCGCCGGAATATTACACGAAAAATTAGCGCTTTTTCACAATTTTATTATGATTGGGAGAGAATCAGATTCCGTGGTTTAGCCACCCGTGTCCGCAATCCCCACATACTTCTATAATCTACATTTCTAAACAATAAAAACCTCGAATTGAAAAAGGATTGCAATTTTCCAAATACACATATTAACTTATTACTCTCAGTTCTATTTTATTTACACATAAAATGATCACGAAAAACTCCTCGTACCACCTTGGCAAATTATCTGTGGTTGAGTAAGATCTCTGATGGATCCTGTCTCGTCCACGGCCCATGCTTGACAAAAAAATCTGATTGAGATAGTATTTTCTGTAATAATAAAGAAGTCCGGGAGTCTGACAACCCATTGTTCTAACATGAATTTCTTCTGTTTCTAACTCCGAACCAGAAATAAAGCAATACGGCGTGAACAAAAAGTAATTGAACATCAAAAAAAAACAATTTGTCTAAAAACAATACAATGACTGCTTTGTACATTTAACATACTGATTATCTCACTATGGACTCTAATAATTGAACTATGTTTTTTTAGTAAAGTCATTTTGATCAGTTTTTAAAATAGGATGAAATATTTTTTTGTAAATATGCAGTCGATCACACAGCTTCATCGTATAGCAAATTATGTTTTTTCACTGATTTTTCCACTAAATATTCATGACTGGCGGAAGAAGATGTAACTAGCGGTTCTGTGAAACACTATATGACAGCGTCCATCAATCCTGTCGCATATATATTCATACAGACCAACAAAATGCCAATTACTCTGCTACTCATACAACCGAAGAAACTGGATTCCATCAGACAAACCTCAGCAATAGGAAACATTTTAAATACTTTCGAATTTGTTCAGAAATAAAAAGATATGTCATTGCCCAGGGCTGGTACCACTGCAATTTACCACGCTGTTGTGGTTCTGTATGGAGGATGCAGTTACTCACACTTTATCTTGTAATAGCTCTTTCCCATCTGAGTGACTGTTAGCAGGCTCCTTTCATTTATTCACCTTTTCATTTATTTGAAACGTTAAAACTTATTCTATTTACAGAGGCAACTCTAATGTCTTCAAACTTAACTACAATAACATCCCTGGAACCGTATCACAGGCTGGCATGAGATCAGTTGTTATTTTTCATGAGATACTTGAAGAAAACGACTAACAACAGAAGAAAATTTTATAAAATGACAAGATTTTGTAATAAATCTTTCGTAAAAAAATATTGTCGTTTTTGACATTAATAAAATTGTACAGAGGCTTTTATTGAAATAGCAGCACTGGGGAATGGACAGTCTTTGTCTCATGCTTGATAACATAGTATTCTAAATGATAGATACACTGACAACTATTAATAATATTTGTAAAAATTCGTATGCAGAATGAAAAAAAGTTGAAAAATCGCAACAAAACGGAAAGAAGAGTCAATTGAGTACCGACTGCATTGTAACAAGAACATTATGTGCACCTACTATAAACCCATCTGTACAGTTCCAGTTTATTTAGCTTAAATGTGAGACACTGCACTTAAAAGTTATTGTTCATTAAAATGTGCTATCTTGCTAAAACCAAAATATCTTTTGTTAAATATGTGTCACTGATGGGTTGTGTCGATGAGATGAGATCCATTCGTAGATCATGCTTGACAACATAAAATTTCTGATTATGTAATCAGTTACCCACATATGCGACGTCACGTGATTAAACAAATAAGATAAGTTGGTCATATGACGATGCGAGATATCCGTGCCACCCCTCTTGCTAATGATTAATCCAGACATGTAACCGTACAATATAACGATAATCTGAACCCCAATAATATGAATTGCTATTACCCAATTTTAAAAGACAATTTGGCAATAAAGGACATCTTTTTCCACAAAAATATTTCAAACTGATATTCTCAGAAAATATTTCCATAGAATCATCTTCATCCAAGCATGGGAGATCGATAAATTGTCACAAAGGGTTGTGCTTATAATTGGATCATTATTCGAAAATGAGTAGAGAAATATGACCATAATAATGACTATAATTGTGCGTATATGTTCGACCCATGGCTAATTCTGTAGGTACGTTCTGTAGGTACGGCTTTAGAATAGGCCTAATGTATTTCCTGCGTGTCGTAGGAGGCGACGGCTAAAAGAAAGCAAAGAAGTGAAAGATGGTTCTACCATCGCCCAGGGCAGATACCACACACTGCACTTTACCATGGTGGTTCAGTTCCGTCTGGGATGTTTTCCGCTGAGAGTGCAGTTGCTGGTACATCTTTGAGTAGCTCTTTGCTATTAAGTGGACTTTGGTTGGTTCCATTTAGACTCTGCTTCCGGCCTTGCTCGGAGTGAATTTAAAAAAAAAAAAAATTAAATAAAATTGCTGGAAAACGCCATATAACGCATC
The DNA here is from genome assembly GCA_963675895.2 of Styela plicata. Lineage (NCBI taxonomy): Eukaryota > Metazoa > Chordata > Ascidiacea > Stolidobranchia > Styelidae > Styela > Styela plicata. The sequence continues at coordinate 18,213,551 of OZ023148.1, forward strand.
TCAATCCAAATAATTTCGTCATAGCAACTTTGTTAAGCATGGGCCACGGTCTTATCGACGCGATCCATCTGTGGCCCATGCTTGAAAAAATAAAACTTCTGATTGGGATGACAAGATAAATCAAAGCATGACCAATTTGCGTAGGTTGCGTTTTTTCTTGGTTTATTTTATTTTACCCTTGCGTTTTACGCGAGCGCAATGCTCTGCATGCATTTCCTCACGTTTTCCAATGAAACAGAACGGTTTGCTATGAAATCTAACGCAGAGTGCTTGTTTCGTTTTTGCGTCTGTGCTTTGTAGGCATGTGAACACATTAAAGCAAAGCATTGCGGGCGCGTATCGCCGTTTTTATTTTATTACTCGAAACTATTATTGAAATTTATGAAGTCTTACAACCTGCGAACAAACAACGAGTCTATAAATATCCACACAGAAATATCTTGACAATACTTCGTTAAGCATGCGCAGTGCGTCACTGATCAATCCCAAATAAGCATTTTTTATTGAAATTCACTCTGAGCAAGACCAGAAGCGGCTCCCAAAAAGAACCAACCAACGGCCACTCAATATAAAAGAGCCATTTAAAGATGTAGTACCAGCAACTGTACTCTGAATGGAAAATATCCTAAACAGAATTGAACCATTATGGTAAAGTGCAGTTAGTGGTAGCTGCCCTGAGCGATGGTAAAACCAACTACCACTCCATTGATTCCTTTTAGTCGCTTCTTGCGACACGCAGGAAATACATTAGTCCTATTCTAAATCCCCTATCTTCAGAGCATGTATTTTTGTCAAGCATAAAACACAGACATCAGTGAATCATACTTGGAACAATATATTTTCAGACTGGTTTGCATTGATTGGGCATGATCTATCTACGGCTCATGCTTGACAGGGTGAAATTTCTGACCGGATACACATTTCATGGTTGAATGAAATTCCAAAAGGATTTTCACATTTTCACTTGTTTTCACGCATGTTCTGCGGAGCATGAGCCACAGATGTCAAATGTAAGCTATATGAAACGTTTCATGACCCATGTTTGGCATAAACAATAAAACATATGCTTGGCAAAAACACGGCCAGTGACGTATTTAGAAAAGGGTGGGAGGCGTCGGGGGCAAAATTATGACATCAAAATCAGTTCAACAAGCAAAAAATCGGATTTTTATTGTATAGAACCATAACCTAGATGAAAAATAGCGCCGGAGGTGCGATAAAAGGTTTGAAAATCCACTTTCATGGCCTATAATGGACAAATTTAGAACACGCGTAAATTTTTGAATTTCATAGGAATTTTTGGATTTCCCGCCCTCTCACCCTAAATTCCCCAGTGTATGCAGCTTAGGCATTCTTATTTACCCATGCAGAAGAGTAACTTTGCTACATAATCTCACCCATTTGTATGGCCATATGATAGAAGCATATACACGTGGAGTACTATGCGTATTAAAATATGTAACTTTGGAAACTACACTTTCATTGGGATAAGCTAAGCTATTCCCCTGTCTAAAAACGATTTTGTATCAGAGAAAAATGTCCGTACACATAATAATGATTCAGAATAAAATTAAATACACACGTTATATGCACTAGCGTATTTAGGGGAAGGGCGTGGTGTCAATCTCCCCTCGCCACTGAAAAAAGCCCAAAATGACCCTGTTAATTTCTTAAAAACGCACGAAATCTCAAATTTGGCACGCAGACGATTTTACGCCTATACCGTTAGATTGTAAAAAGTGATGAATGAGATGGAATAAACCCTCGTAAAGTACAAGTTAGATTGTGAAAAGTGACCTCACAAAGCACAAGTTAGATTGTGAAGAGTGATGCATTAGGTGGACTAACCCAGAACCCCATTCTTGCAGCCACTGTATCTTCTAATTCCTGTTCGAAACATTTTGGTTTCTGGATTTGTGTGAAGCATGAAATTGATGCAAAACGAATTGGGGTTAGTAACATCAATGATAGATTCTGTAGTTCATTAAAAGGGATTTTCTGTCAGTTAATTCACTTCAACTCAAATACAGAATACACCCAACAAAAATATGCTAATGCTATGCTAATTCATTTTTTTAAATAGATCAAATCTTCAATTTTATATAAAATATGAATGTTCAATGTTCCAATGTCCAAAACAACCTTATTTGTAAATCCTAAAACCCCGCGAGAAACATCACCAACATCTTAGATCAAAGTGGTACAGTTTTATGCTATCTGGTTTAAAATCCAGGACAGTAAAACTGATATTTGACATAGCTCATCTAATCAGCTCAAGTGAATCAGTTGCATTTTTGTTGCTCTACCTGCGCGGCTTCAAATCATTTATAGTCGTCCTTTATTTTAAAAAATTATTTGATAAACACAATCTATATTATCTACGCCCCGTTATGAAACAGTATAGATGTTAAATAAAATTTTTTTTTTTTTAATTCAGTTGATAGGAATATGGTGTAATGCGTAGGCAGGAAAAAGAGTACGGTACGGTATGAAATAAACATCGAACTTCGTAGCGTACCTTACCAAGTACGAAAATTGAAAAATGAATCGTACCGTACTATCGTACCGGAAAATCCAGCTCGTTAACTCAGCCCCCGGGTTGAGCAAGCAGTTAAATTAAAATTTTTCCAGAGGAATCTTGTGTCAAAGGTACTTGAAATTTTTTTAATTTACATGTAAAAATTCTTCACTTTTAAGAAAAAAAAATAAAATATTAAACGAAAATTTTTTTTATTATGATTTGTTCTGATTTAAAGGAACAGCTCAATATTTAGCATTGAGAAGATCAGAGACTCAGATTCCGTGGTTTTGCCACCCGTATCCCCAATCCCCACATATTTTCATACTTACTTTTCTACACTAAAAACCTCTTAATGGAAAAAATATGCAATTTTCTAAACAGACATCTTAACTTATTGCTCTCGGATCTATTTCATTTACACTTAAAAAGATCACAAAACACTCAGCCATTCAGTCAGCCATTCTGTTCACTGTACAAAGAACATTCGATTAAATATTGACATACACGTCCCAAATGAAGTTTTATGAATAAAATATATTAAAATTTTATTGACACAACGCGGGTGGGTTGGGTAGGACTAGATTTATGATTATTATTCATATTACTTCAACCACTTTTTTTTTCTTTTTTTATTGATTCGCTCAGATCAAAGAGCTACATGAAATGCGAGAATGGAAACTAGGGAAACCCCATCCCCGGTAGATGTCTATTACCTCGAGTTTTAAAGCGTCAACACGACCAACACTGTCAGGAAAGCAGCAAGGACGCAAGGAATTCAAATTTTTATTAAAAAGATTGTTCTAACGCAGATGGACAGCGAAGGGGCTAAACTTGTGTGTTTTGGGAAAATGTAAATAGCAAACTTCTTGAGAAGGTAAAAGAAAAAAGTTTAGCATTGTTATTTCAAATATACCTGAACCCTAAAATATTTTAAATAAGTTTTTCTAAAATGAAATTCCAGAGCCTTAATTTGACAATTAGTGGATTTACCCACTGTGAAAACTATGGGATTGGCCATATTGAAAAGCATTTAAACAGCTGCTCTTCGTTTATTTTATAATGGGTGACAACTAGGGCTGGGCAAAACCGAATCATTTGCAATTCGAATTTGATTCGAGTAATTTTTTCGGATCGGATCAAATCACGAATGTAAATAGCAAATATCCCATTTTTACTCTTACAACCTGGCTTCATTGTGAAAATCAAGAAATTTATAGTTTATAGCGTATATTCAATTTACACTTCATGTCTAAAAGCAATAATTTTCATATTTTAACGACAAAATATAATCGATTTGGCCGACTTGACCAAAATCGATAGTATTTTGTCGTTAAAAATGAAAATTCTAGTCCATTTAGTAAGTATTTGTTCCTATAAACGATTCACGATTGATTCGAACATATTTTGCTTCGAATCGATTCGAAATAAGGAATCGCATTGCCCAGCCCCAGTGTTAACCTGAATCGGATCAATAATAGAATATTATAGAAAAAATGAGTAATACAAAGCAATTTACGAATAAATTCGAAGAAATTTTCGGAGAAAATTTGGCTCAGGGGTGATTTAGGTTCTCAAATATATTGCGTCATAAGAATGCATCGTGAAAAAACATCACATTTTTCTGTAATTTTAATAAGATTTTTCCTTTTTATGAGCAAAGGATCAAACGTCGCATGACTTTCCATATCCAGGTCCGCTTTTTTCATTTGTTTTTCAATATTTAACGTTATTAAAGTCATTTACATCTCAATCGTCAATAATGTTCAGTTATCATATCCATAAACGTTTTCTTGTGGTGGTCTTCTCGCTTCTCTCCATGGATTCTTGTTTGTGTTATTTGTTGAAGGTTTCATCCATGCATTCGGACTAAGTTGGTTTGTTGCTTGTGTTGATATGTACCGAGTCGCTCCCAAATCCATGTCAACGTAATCACTGGATGTGCTGGGTAAAATTATCGAGAAATCATTTACTCAAATATATCTGTGAGATCAGTTCCGTATTCATAATATGTGGACGAGGCAAATTTTGTGAATAGAAATATTGAAATAGAATTATGATGTCATGCCATCGCAACATACACAAAAAAAATTTTGCTAAAAACTTTCAGATATCACTCACTACACTTTACCATGACGGTTCAGTTCCGTTGTGGAGGTTTTCAGTTTGGAGTGCAGTTGCTGGTACTACAACTTTTTGTAGCGAAAGTTAGCTGGTTTCTTTGAGGCACTGGCTCCGTTCTTGCTCAGAGTGAATTTCAATTAAATAATGCCCCCCCTCCCACCACCCATTTCTAGCTTCGTTGGTGTGTGCGATTGTGTAATAACTTGCTTGTTTCATTTAAATGAGATCATGATCGGAAGTTGCGTCAACGAGAAAAGGCAAAACATGAAATATGCGTCCCTCCGTCCCTCCGACTAAAATATGTATTAGGAATGGTAACTCGTTCGCATATTTTAATATTTTAATATATGGAATCCTTTGAAATGATTTACTTTTTCCCTGATTTTATCACAAATATTATAAGGAATACCATCTCAGGCAATTCAGTCGGCGTTACATTGTTAAGAATATGTTCAGAGGTACTTTACGACAGTTATTTTGCAGGAAGACGTAGGATAATTTTACTGAAAAGAATATTTTTTGTCTTTGCCGAATTTTGGTAACAGTAATATGCAATTTTGCATGCCCACCTTTGCATAATGCCACCGCTTCTGTTGTCCTTGATATCTTCATAGTTATGGCAATCTGTGAAAATGAATGTCGATAGAGAATTTTTTAATCAAAATTCGTCAAAGCAAAGTTGCACAAGAGGCTTCATACATGAAATTCTCTTGAAACTACTATACCAGTATGCTGGGCTCTATAATTGACATACGTGAATGGTGAGAGCTGACTAAGAAGAAATAATATAAAACGGTAGATGGTATTATTATAGTCCAGGACATATACTAAGCAACCAATCATCGATCAATCCCATTTGGGATGTTTCCCCCTTTTAAGTGAAGTTACGTTGCTAGTAGTGTTTCATCTTTTAATTACGTGACCGGGCGGTTCGCTTGTTGTATACGCTGCTTTTGTCCTCGATTAGACTGGATTTTAATAATAAAAATATATAATAACAAACTTAATTATAAATAATAATAAATGCGAACCTGTTTTAAATTCTACAGCATTCGTGCTCTTTATCTCTCCACCGCTCCGTATGTTTCGAATCATCAACACCACTGCTATTGATATAAGAGCTGTGACAATCAGAACTGAGAGAATTATAGCAGCGACATCTCCCGGTGTTAAAACTGACGAGATTGTAGGAGATTCGCTCAGGGTGAAATTTGTTATCAGAGTGCTGTGGAATGGTGAATATGACGTCACTACCATGACGTAATCACCAAAGTCGCTTTTCTCTACCTGCAAAATGAAAACTTTGTCTTTTTTTCTATAAAAAATTACTCTAATTGTCAATTTGTCTTTCAAGGCAAAGAAGATCTGTTCAGGGGAGCCCAGAAACCAAAGCCCTTCAATTTTCATAGTCATTTATATAAGTGGACTGTTATATACTAGAACTCACAGGCGATTAGGTTAGTTGTTAAAAAGTTTTTATTCAATCATGTGACATGCTCATGTGACATCAAATGATCTATACCTAGGTAGGAATGTGGAATTCGATTCGATTGTTGAATGGTGACGTCACTAGCACGGCGTAATCCCCGAGGTCGCTTTTTTCTACCTGCGAAAGCACTGTAGACTTGCTTTTTTTCATTTTTTTTATCAAAGTAAAGAATTGCCCAACGTTAGTCTAGCCATCTATTTCCCTAGCCACTAGGTAATACATTGATTTCTTGCAGTGGATTACCTATCCCTCCTTGTTTCCTTACAACCCTAGATCCGCGTGATAAAATCAAAAAAGATACACAAAAATTCCACATTTCTTTCATTGAAGCATGGTCTAATTTCTTCAGACAAGACGGAATTGACTTTAATCTTGTCTGAAGAAGCTAGACCATGTTTTAAAAAAAGCTTACCATAAACCTTTATTTCTGCTGAATTAACAATTAGTTAACAATTAACTAATATTTTTTTGGAACAAAACTTAATATTTATTTTTATGGTCATTCATTTGAGTGGATCACACTGGGCCAAAGAAATACATGGCTAATGGAAAAATTACAAAGTTAGAGGAAAAATCAAAAAGTAAGTGGAGGAATCACAAAGTTAGTGGGAAAAATCACCAAGTTCGTGGGAAAATAACAAAGTAAGTGGAGGAATCACAAGGTTAGTGAACAAATCACAAAGTAAGTGAAGGAATCATAAGGTTAGTGGAGGAATCACAAAGTTAGTGGGAAAAATCACGAAGTTAGTGGGAAAATCACAAAGTAAGTGGAGGAATCACAAGGTTAGTGGGAAAAATCACAAAGTAAGTGGAGGAATCACAAGGTTAGTGGGAAAATCACAAAGTTAGAGGAAAAATCACAAAGTTAGTGGAGAAATCATGAAGTTAGTGGAAAAATCACAAAGTTAGTGAAAAAATCACAAAGTTGGTGGAAAAATCACAAAGCAAGTGGAGGAAATCACGAAGCTAGGGGAAAATCATAATGTGCATATATGTTACAGCGCTAAAGCACTATGATGAACAGCAGTGAGTGGTATTTGCCCTGGGTCATCACTTCTTACCTGAAGGAAGTCAAGAACAACTGTATGTTCAACTCCTTCCACAACCAGATAGTAGTTTGGTATCGAAGTTCCTGAATGAAAAGAATTTTGTGTAAACATCGAGAAAAATGGAGGATAATACAGTATTTTTTCTGGGAGTAAAAGTTTTCTCATTGCGATGATATAAGCTTGCGTCAAAAATTTTCATAGAACTTCAATTAGAAGTAAAAACCTTCAGAATCATCAACACTGCTATGAAATAGCAGTGTTGATGATTTTGAAGCCTTTCGTATAATCTGGACTTTGATTTC
>OZ023148.1:18230768-18251426 GCA_963675895.2 Styela plicata
CAAGGGTGGCAGTACGGTACGGTACGAAAATTTTTATCGTACTTCGAACCAGCAAATAATTTCGTACCGAACTTCGTACCGTACCTTTCGAAAATTTTCCGTACCGTACCGTACGATATTAATTTTTTTCGTACATCGTACCGAACTTCGTACCAGTACGAAATTAAGTTCGATTAAAATTTTTCATTTATCGTACCAATTTCGTACTAGTACGAAAACAGGTACGATTCGCTGGGCAGCAATGTCGTACCGTACCAACTGCCAATGTCCAAATCAGCTTTATTTGTAAGATCTAGCCACCGCAAGAAATGTCATCCTCAAAGTGACGCAGTTTTATGCTATCTGGTTTGAAATCCACCACAGTAAAACATGGACACAGTAAAACATCTCATTCGAAGGCATGGTTATAAGAACATTATCATTGTGCATTTTTGCATCTGGTATTTCTGGTGCAATTTACGTTCTCTTCACATTACTGAATAATGCTATTTATTTTTTAATACCAGACAGACGTATTCCCTACATGCCTCGTTGTCTATATCGTGACTCGGCTGTTTTTTGTTTACAGAATATATCTTCTAAATAAGATGAGCATCATCCAACACTCAACTCAAAACAGCCTAAATATATCTTTATATTATGATGTTTCTGCTCTGATAATATACTTCTGCGTGTCAGAGTACAAACAAAACGTAATAGCGGTGGTTACTGTTAACATAATTGCATAGGGGAGAGATAGTTTTTAATTTAATTTTCATAAAATTTTTCAATTTTAAATATTTTTCCCTGATTAAGTTTGTATATTTCGTAGCATTTAGCCTTTAAAGTGAGAATTTTTATTCAATTATTACAAAAATTTCAGCGGGCTTCCGGCGCTCAGGTACATTTTCCTGTCTGGTAATGTTTATTTCACTCTTGAAACATGCATTTTTTTCGTTCTCAATAAAATTTTGCGCGCGTCCTGCACCCTAATCTTTTTGTAAGTTTGAAAGCCTATGTTTGCAAGTTTAAAAAAATGTGCCCCCCCTAAATTTTTTTCGGGATCCGCCACAGTAGTTTGTATATTCGGGTAGTGCTTCCCACGCCATTGTGGATTTTTAAATAAAAACCGGTCAAAGCAAATCGGCGATGCTAACGATATATTCAGAAACTACGCCGTGATTTTTAGTATTATGAATGCTGCTTACCTTGTCGATTTTAATTGGGCTATCACAACTTTCGTTATTACAGAAAAATGCAATCAGATTAAGACGTCATAAATCAGCGACCTATATGTATTTTCACGCAATCACGAAGTTTTAGGCCACTGCAGTAAAACCGATATACGACATAGCTCATCTAATCAGCTCAAGTGAATCAGTTGCATTTTTATTATCATACCTGCGCCGCTTTTTTTCATTTAAAAATTGCCCTTTAGTTAAAAAATCTTTGATAGACACAATTTATATTATCAGCGCCCGGTTATGAAAGGGTATAGATGTTAAATGAAACTATTTTTTTTTTGAAATAATTTAAGAAGAATGAAGTGCATGCGAAGGTACGAAAAATAGTACGGTACGGTACGAATAAATACCGAACTTCGTACCGTACCGAGTACGAAAATTGAAAAATGAATCGTACCGTACTATCGTACCGGAAAATTCAATCGTACCGTACCGTACTACCAGCCTTGCCAGAGAGTTGCGTAGCTCCAAAAGTATTATCAACGTTTTACCAATTGAGTGATCGGGCACCCTGTTCGAGACTTTTTCATCAAACCAGTGGCGGCGAAGGGTCTCAAAGAGGGGCATAGATGTCGAGATCGAAATTTTTTTCTCTCACCCTTATATATTACGTATCAAAGGCGCGCGAAAATTTGACCTGTTTTAGTGGAATTTTATTTTATATCTGTGCTTACGAATGTCGCTTCTGACATCGACGCCGTATCTATTATTCGTATACCGTTTACCCTCAACCCATTGTTCTGTCTTGTACGATATATCCCTGGAAAAAGACAAGATTCCGATTGTTTTTTTCCATCCCCTGAATTCTTCGTGGTGGGAGATTTTAACGCTCATCACAATACCTGGTTCGAATCAGCTGCAACTCATGTTGCCGGAATAAAAACTCCCATTTTTTCATTACTGAGTAAGATGGGGAATTTATGACTCGGATTCCTGACAGCTCGTCCCACGCTCTCTTCCGACTGGATCTCTGTTTTGTTTCGAATCCAGGGGATGTACCTCCTTCTTGGTACCTCCGACAACGTTGTTTTGCAACTAATGTTGAAAACTCCCACCCATATGACCAAAGTCTTCCTATCATCGCACATCTTATATTTATAAGTGTGGTGATTGTGATTTTTTTCGTGATTTTCTCCGCCATCTGCCGTGGAGTGACGTTCCTTTAGTAGCTGAAAATGCTTGCGCGGTGGAAAAGAGTAGATACGCCATGGGATCGATGAATATCTTCCTCATCGAAAATTCCAAGTACATCCAAAACACAACAATTCTAGCATATGGATATGTTTGGTTATGAATATGGATATTAAGATAATTTAATTTAAACAGTTTTAAAATGCATTTTATTATATAAATAAAGTTTTAAATTACCAGATAAGCGAAATTAATTGCTAGAATATTTTCTGTGTACAGCAGTGAGACCCTAATCTATATTCATTTTTAAAATGTCGATTTTTGGCATATTGCTCTAGATAGTATATAAATAATTATAAATGGTTTATTGTGGAAATGCTCAGTTATTTTTGAACAGAAATCCAGTTCTCAAGGTTAAAGTACTTGTATTAAACTAATGTAGATCTACGGAATAAATTTATCATTTAAAAGGAAATATTATCGCAGGATAATTACATTTCAAATTAAAACTGAAGAACTGCTCAATGAATCGTGGTTGCAGAGTTGGCAGCATCAGTTCTTGAATCTAAAAGTGACAAATAGACATTTTTGCTGTAAAATTTAACATAAATCATGATCGTGTTGCGCATTCCGCCAAAAAGGCTGAATCTGTAATTTCGATAATCAGAAAATCAGATAGGGTATACTGATAAACTAAATTTTCTTTAACTTCCCAAGTCACAAAGAATATTTTGAGATATTGCATAGGATAGGATAGAATTTCATTGCTATCCTGCGGGAGAGAGGGAAGATGAGAATACGGCGTAACCATATGGCGAACGACGACCTTTCAGACAGACACCAGTTCCGAATCAGGGTTGGAAGTTTTTGGCGTATCATATTTCTCATTTTCCCTGTGCATGGATGGACCTGGTTGGTGCAGGAAGTACGGCTTACGTAAATCACCACACTCGTGCCCCGTCGGGGCGTCCAGCAGACCTCTTGCATATAATCAGCATCCTTGGTGGGATTCGAACCTACGTTCAGATAATCAAAGATACGAAGTTTGGAGCGTATTGCCACTGCTTACGACGATTGAGCTATTTGGGGGTAACGGCATGGGTGGGTGACAACTATGCTTGTTTATAGCTTAATTTGTGTCTGGAATCACTTTGTTTCATTGAATTTCCACAGTTGCATTTGATTAATGAGCTGAGAACGCAACAAGAACGCTTTCGGGATGAAGTGTCAAATTTCACACTTGTATTTATACATATCGTTTGGGTTGATTAGAAAATTTTTAATGCGTCATAGGCAGAGAAAAACAGTAGCTTACCGAGAAAAAGTAGAACGAATGAAGAAATTCAAATGCGAGAAAGTAGCACTGAACAGTAGCACTATTTGTATACGTTAGGACACAGCGAAAAATTTGTATTTTTTGATGTTATCCCCCTTTCAAGGGTACACAATTTCGCAATGTTATAAATAGTAAATAAAATGATGAAAAAAAATAAAATAAAATGATAGCAGAGTCCATATTTTCGTGCAGTTGTCCAAATATATTCCCAAATTTTTATTCCATCATAAACATACGCTTGAATTGTTTGGCAGTTTCGTATTAATATACGACACAGCCTTTTGTCATTCATGGAAAATGGGAAATTTTGAATATTATGAAATATAGATAGAGCTATTCCTGCGATTCAGTGAAATCATAATTTTTGGTCAAGTTTTGACCCTTCCATATTTTTTTCGTTTTTCCAGGGCATCAATACCGACCTCATTAATATTACGGAACGTTCCGGTCAGAAAAAATATGTCGAAATATGTTATATCAAGTATGAGTCTCTGATGGATATTGGCCCTGATGCGCACATCTTGCCGTGGTTTATGCTTGACAAAATGAAATTTCTGATTGGGGTTATGGTGGACAATGGCTTCGATAATAAGTGCTCTGCCGCCAGTACGCTGTCAGCGGGAGACGCGTGTACAGGGTTCATCACAATAACATCACGGACACTCTCGAATAGGTTACATTGTTAAACGTTGCGAAGAGCACGCGCACCAGTACAAGATTAAAGACGATTATAGATGTATTATTCTCGAGGACCACTTGGCAATTTACTTGTTAGAGAAAGGGATGTACTGATCTTCAGTTCAGGTGCGCAAACAGATAGCCAGTTAATGAGTTGTTTCACGTGAACGGTGCCGTAATCCAAATCGCTGTAAAAATTAACATTTTGTAAAAATATTATAGCAATTAATAAATTATATGTAAGACCACGACAAAAATCGCGAATACAGAACATGGCAGGAAGAAAGCCAATTAGAAGCATTCATTGCGTATTTTTTTTTTTTGGGGGGGGGGGGGGGGCTAGAGATATGCTAAGCAAGAGTATTAATCTACATATTGAAGCACTTGAAGTATAATTTCGGAATTTTTGGTCCACATTATGCCCCTCAATACCCTAATGAAAGCATTGTTATATGCACACGTTTCAAGTGGCGAGAAAAATTCAGAATATTAGTTGGCGGGAACTCACCGGGTGATGCCCCAGAACAATCTGTTCAGTATCGCAATGACAAAATTTGTGGATTGGCAGGCTCTTTATGAAGTAAAGTCTGTAACATTTCTGATAGTATTTTGCACAATAGTAATACAGAATAATCTGATAATTTCAAAAGACAACTACATTTTATATTATGTTACATTTAGTATTATTTATATATTTTGTAACGGTTTTGCAAAAAAAGGGGCATTAACTGAATTTTGTAATATAATAAAAATAACGTGTCACCAGAAACATAGAAGATCCCCATCAATGCTGCCGCATTTTCTCCTCGTCCACGAACAAACTGCGCACCCACCTCCAGAATCTTATTGGGATAGATAACTATTACTCCTCCAATTTAATCGCATTGTGTAGAACCTAATACAACTGAAAGTGAGCTTAGTTTGAAGTAGCCTACATTTATTGTGAGTCGTTGAAGAGTTAATTATATTGGTTTTAGCGACAAGTAGTATTCGACACTAGATACACGATTCTGTCGTACGTCACGATGTACACGTGTTTTTGGATACCGGTACTTAAAATCGTGCAATTAATTTGGGACACGTTCAAGTAATTTTTGTTTTTTTTTTCTTAATGTTTGTAACGAATGGATGGCCATTGGAACGAATGGAAGGCTGGTCTTTTCCTTGATGTTTAAGACGGGAAAAAAGATGAAGAATGTACATTTTAACGCCACATTTTATAATTGCCAAAATCGACCACTATAAATATCTTACTTGACTATTTCTGCATTCTTCATCTATTCTTCCACTTCTGCGTGAGATGATACTTCATTCTTTGCAAGAAATAAAGACAGGCCGCGCCTAAACCTATCATTTTTTAGCAAGCAATATAATTGCCAACTTGAATCGATTGGATACTAATGCGATTTGTGGATACTTATTACAATATTTCTGTACGAAAATGGCCTAAAGGAATATTTGCACCTCATAATTCAATCTTGCACCCAAATATCGATCGTTCGAACATTTGTCATAAAACATTTGTCGCTTGAAGTGGACAACGTTGGCAACTACCATACCGCCAGCGGTTTTATGCGAACTCTTTAAATTTTTTAATTTCACGTCGAGTGTGTAAGTTTCATTTTTAATAGTGTTAATTAAGCCATTATTATATTGCTATTCGCTGTTTTATAACCAGTATTGTTGTTATTTGTTGGTTCAGTATTGAAAGAATTGTTTTTGAGCATGAATCCATCAATCACGCTTAGGCCCACCGTTTAGCGAAATAAAATTTTAAAGGGCATTTTGAATGGGTAGAATTAAAATACAATTGTTACTGTTGACAAACAAAGCGAGTTCATGTCAGTCAAAGTTTTCGTTTGAAATGTATCTTCATCGAACTGAAGTACACTACAAAATTGTACTCGCTGAAAAATCGATGAATCACAACATATTATGATCGAGGATTAAAAATGATGGAACGGATAGTTAAGGTCAGTGTTCTAATTGAATATTTTTTATGGATATATTGGTGAACGTTGATGGGGAGGGTTTATTTTACGTATTTTTTGTGTGTTTGGTTAGGTCTAAAATAAGTGATTATTAAAACGTTGCTGACGTCAGTGTGGATTAAGGGTCACTGTTTGTTCACTGCAAAATAATATCTTTGAAACTCTTGTGATCTATGAAAAAATAAAAAGCCCAGCCAAATTAATCATGTTTTGCCAGTCTTGCATGATTACAAAAAACACGTCTATTCAATCATTATTTATATTATAAGATGCGACTCTACAAAATCGCATTGATTTTGAAATGTCAATTTCAAATCAGTGAGCTTTCGATTAGCAATAATATGATATCTCCGAACACAGAGAGGTTATATATAGTCTCCTCCAAGAATTTACCTAATTTATTTTGCAGTTTTTTATATGCCTCTGTTTATTAAAGAGATTACGCTATTTTCTACTGAAATTCGCGCCCAAAGAAGTTATTTAAAGATTTGCGTGGAACCTCCTAGTAAGTTTACAATCAGATTTCTAAACCAACTGCAGCACACTGTTGGGTACCAAACTAAAACTTGGGGTAATGGTGGTTTAATAGGTTGAGGTATGCCGTCATACCTGCCTTACATTCTCTTGGCACCTTTTTTGGATACATTATCAAATTGAGCGGAGAAGCGTCGCGCGACACGCAATCAATCCCTATTCCAAAATAAATATCTGTCTAAAAAACATTTTTGCCAAACATGAACCCTTGCATGAATCCGTTTTAATAACAATTTAACATTTCACCGTCCTTCAACAGATACAAGCTTGAGAGATGGGGGAATACCCTTAATCCTCATCAATCCTGATCTTTTCATACTTTCTGTGAACGGACGCAACATTCGTCCGACACGTTAACCATTTTTCAATCCGACCGACCATGTTTTCTCTTAGAAATAAATATTATTCTGTGGCACTCTTACTCGTTCCAAAATATTCGGCATTTGGCGTTTGTCACTGTGAACTTAGACAAAGTTAAGACCTTGGAGCTGCGACACCATTCAATTTGACCCGGTTAAAAGTAAACCCGAAACTGGGTGTGTGGAATGACCGAAACTATTGGAAGTCCTCATCGCGGAGATGAGCAATGGTAATTTCCTAAGAAGAGTATTTTACTATACTTTTTTATATTCACCTTTTGCTGTGCTTGTAGGGAAGGAGCTATTAAGCAAAGTTGTCTGTTTTAGAAGCCCCATCCCATGGAGCAGCCTATTGTGTTGACATACCCTTTGCAATCAGATGGTTTACTTCTATACTGTGGCACTTTCTGAGCTGGCCTCGTAAAAATCATAAATTTGACATATCAACATAGTTTGTTTACTCTAACAGATTTTTACAAAATTTGCTTCCTCGGAAATGATTACTCTTATTATCTTCGTCAGAAGCCTTCATCAATGTCCGACACCACAAGAAGGCTGGATAAGAATAGTGACACAATCCAACTGCTTGGAACTGGCTCCTAATGATTAAAAATGGTTTGCGACCATTTTTTAGTTATGTTGACTGGGGCGGGGGTTTATCTTCGCCGTTTGTTTTAAGTTAGATTGAGAATAAACCTTTTATTTCGCAATTGATGCGGAGCAATCCCCTGAATACTCTTCATACTTCTCATAGCCCAAAGCAGTAAAATCGATACCCAAAACCTTAAGCTAAAATATACCGTTATAAGGATTTCTGGACTCTGTTAATTGTACCAATGACATTCCCTGGCATCGTAAAATGGCACCCCATCCACCCTCCCGCAATCTTATACATAGGACGCTATCTAGTCTAGTTCCTAGTAGAGAATCGCCCCGCTTTACCGTGTTTTTGTATAATTCCTTCTGATCATGTTAGGACTAACATTGTTTAAACGATGGTCTTTTTTTTGCGATTTTAATAATAGTTATAGATCTCTCATATTACAGAGTTGGACATCGGCCAATGAAGGAAGGTCCCCAGTTGTTAAAGCAAAATCTGGTCGACAGTCTCCAATTGCGGTCAATTGCACGAGCAACAACACAGGATCTTTTTGAAACTGTTGAAATCAGCTACACCACCACCCAAACATAGTAAAAGACACAAGTTTTGGATTGCGGAGCCTACGTACCCCTCTATAAGGGCGTTGGTGTAATTTCTTTTACTACTGCACCGGCCAACAAAAGACAAATGGCGGTTAGTTGCAGTTGGAATAAAATAATAAATGAAAACATTCATTTCCGAGTTACGCCGCTGCCCCACTCAACACCGTCGACTGAGACAAGCGGCCCACTTTATAATCGCAACCTCCCAACTTTTGCGGTCGAAGTGGTTCGGAAACTAGCGGCTTGAATTGGAATGCCAGTATTTTGCAATTACTATTTACAAATAATTAGCATTTAATCAGTGTTTCAATGAAGTTGATATAGTTTTACATTTTTCTAGTTCTCACCCGTCCAGCTCTTACATCTTAACTTTTCATTAATTAGTTTTTCATATACGCGCGAATTTTTTCCAGTATTTCGTTCATATTTGCAATCGATGTATTTGACGGACTACGAATTTTGAGCGGAATCGAACTTGTTTCCATAATCCATCCTGAATTTCTTTCAATGTGAAGAAAGCATAAAGAAGTTTGTGAAGAATTGGGAAGGGGAAAAACTAGCTATCGCGATCCGACAGATGAAAGACGAAAATAAATTTGTTTGCACGAGCGGCGATGACAAGCATGTTCACACCAAACTGTATACATAAAAACAGGTCCCCGCCCCACCTTTCTCTCAGAAAATGATCGGAGACCCCTCGTTGAATAGAGGTGGCTTTATGATGTTGGCAATTTAATCGGGTAAACCAGTACCGATTTACCTACCGTCATATAATAAACCGATAGTTCAAAGTACTTTATACACTTGATTTTATGGATATATGATTTACTTAGTATTTAACTTTTTACCGAGTTTTATGTTTGAAGGTTTTACCTATTTAAATCAGACAGGTACAAATAGGTGAATTTTACTCTACCGCCTAGTTTTCAAATAGGTGCTTAAAGAAATTCCAGTATGGTACCTAGTATCAAAATAAAAATTTGTACCCGTGGTTTGGAAAGTAGTTAAATCATATATTCATTATACAAAAGCTTGTGAAACAGAACAATTTGGTGATTTTATTTCAATTTTTGCTAACATACTTTAAATGCGTCCAAAAAACGATGAATTTCCTGGTGTTCAATTGAGGCGTACCCACATAGTTTTGTTTAAATGAAAATTGGTTCTACCACGGTAATAATTTATCTAGTTTGCGTTTTACTTTACCCAGTTTGAGAAAAAACAGGTTGCCCAATCCACCAGATCACACACTCCTATGTGACCCACACCATAGCAACAACAAACATAGGGTACTATCGATAATCGAGAGAAAGGTTCATATTTTATCACTAACTCGTGTTTTGCTCGTGTTCGTAATCTGTTTGGGCGGCAACCTGAATGCCTGGGGCGCAATTCTAGCAGAACAAATAATCTGATACCCACGATAATTTTACATCATAAATTTGATTGTGGGGGTATATTGTTTAATATACGGAAAAGTATTGTTCTTCGAGTTAAATGGACAATAGGGAACAGCTCGTTCCAAAGATTGAAGGATAGGTGCCCGTCTTTTATAGATTTTATTCGAGCAGGGGATGTGGATTAACTTTCTTTTCCCATCCTCTTCATGTTCAAGTCTCTCTATTAATGTGCATAAGTCATTTTTCAAATTTGGCCTATTTCGTTTTCTTTGTCTCAGAGCTATGGGTTAACAAGGTATTGCACAGGGGATGGACGCCTCTAATGAGATCGTTTGCATCTTAGTAGAGGCAGTAATTTATAAAGCGAGCTCAAAGATCTTCAGTTCTCTCGGCGAGAAGATGATATAAATGAATTCAAAAAAAAGTTTTCTTTCGCAGGCCACTACCAAACTGCGTTACACCTCCCCTCAGTTTGTACCAATTTTTGGTCTAACCGTGTTTGGTAGCGTTTGTTCAACAACTCCCCTTGTTATGAATAGGCAGCAGCATGAGTATAGGATATATTATATTGAGTGCCATGCTTCAGCTTTTCGTTTTTCAGTTGATGTATATTCTTGCATGTCGAGCGTAAGAGGCAACAAAAAGCGAAGAAAGATTAGTAGATGCATCTTCAACCATCACCCAAAAAGCCAGATATCGAATAACTGCACTTTTTTCTGGCTGGCGGTGCTTCTTCCTGTACGTTCAAGATGAATGATTTTATAAAAAATTTAGTATGTTATGGTCGTGCTACATTTTCGCATTTGATCTTCTGGCTACCATTAAAAAGTGACCTTATTTATAGTACCTTTTATGCACTGCTCTCTGGTCTTCTCTCAAAGATGGATTTCCAAAAATGTATTAAATTGTTATTTACATTTTCTTTTTTTTTATTTGCTGTGTCTCACATTCTCATTCTTTCATACCACATTAGCGACCACAACTACTCTGGCTTATTGGGATCGAAGGATTACAGGAGTGACGGCAACTCTTCTTCATTATTCTTTCTGACAGCATATGAAAAAACTCTCTCACTTATACACAAATTTCACGCCTGTCGACGGGTAACAAAATGGAACAGCCTGCTTCGAGCGCGTATCGTTATTTGTTATATAGAAAAAATCTATCGTGGGTGACCAGCGCTTCCACTTATCTACTGCAATTTGTTTACCCGTAGACCAACGCTGTTCATATCCATGATCTCCACGACGCTAAAACGATAGTCTTCTATCTCACCTTTCCTCGTCTGCCTAAATACATGGGATATTGCTGGAGGATATCTTCTCGAAAAAAAAGAATTCAGTTTAGGGATGTCTCTCTATCCGAATTGTCTATGCACCATTTTCTAAAATAATGTAATTTTTTTTGTATTTTACTTGAAGTTAACGCATATTTTGCATGTGAAATTCCCTGAAGCCATATGCCAAAACATTCCCGTTTTCCGCTGTAACGTTTTGGGAATATTATTGTTATTTGTATGGTGAAATTTCGAAAAATTACCGTTTTAAAACACGAAACTATATGAAACATCCCTAATTTTCATTGTTGCTTTTTGTACACAGAATTCTTCTTTCCAAAGAAGCCTGGCTGGAAGATGGATTCACTGTTTCAGAAGCCACAATCTTACGGCTTACCAGGTATGTATACCCTTACGCTTTTTCCTTTATCACATCCGAGCACGGTGGTAAAGTTTCTTTTTATATTGTATTTTTTATAGCATTTCCTCATGGCGTAATTCATCTTCACTATTGATACTATTCTATTACCGTTTTCTTTAGTAGTTTTGCATAAAAAAAAAAAAAAAAATAAAAAAAAAAAAAAAACGATGGGTGCCCGTTGGTGCCAGTGTTTTAGTTTGTTCCTTTTACTGCTTTCGGCCTTGCTCACCCAGAGTGAAATTTCAGTAAATAAAAAGCGTACGAGACGAAGTTATTTGTGAGCCCGGTTATGTATTTTTTATATGGTATTACTCTTTTTTTTTGTCATTTTTAGCAAAAAAAATTTTTGGTATGGACTCCATTGGTATGTGACCTTTATTAAAAGTTTTAACACAATCGATGTTGATATAACTCCTATATATATCATATATATATAATATATATCACTCTATTTGCTTGTACTTGACGTACATGATCTTTTCGTCTTCATGTGGGGGGACACCTCTTTTTTCTACAGCATTATATAGCTATTTAGACACTTTTCAAATGCCCTTATTTAACACCGTCAGACGTCCAGCTGAGTCACGGCCAATATAACGCTTAACAAAAAAATAATCTGAATGTCTGCCAAAGAAGTCGCCCAAAATAATTTCGACCGCTCTATCCTTTCAATGTTAATTTTCTAATTTCTGCATATTCTGGCGCGACCTTGTCCACCTTCTTGCGAGGCGCGGGGACTGAGTCTAGAAATAGGCTGGACTGAGAGGTGAGTTTTCCACCTCGCGCAAACTGAGAGTGAAATGGGATGACTCCCATAAGATGTTATTTAGGATAGAGGATCAAAACTAATAACAACTCTTGTGTTGCAGTCATAAAATCTGTACAATTCTCTGCTTCTTTCTACACTAAGATTACAAACATCAAAAAATCCTATTGTATACTATACCATTTTAAGCGCGCTCCCGCGAAAAAACGATCAGAGAAGAAAAAAAAAATAATAAAAATATCGATTTATATCATCATCTTTTGAAGCGCTAACCGTCAGAAATGACCAAAATGTAAAACAGCCATGAATAACTGATGCGTTCAAAAGCTTGTGTGCGCAAATTTTTTGAGAATTTTTTCCACGCCTAAAAAGTAAGGGCTCCAAAAATTTGCTTGCTTCGATTCACCATACAGCAAAATCAAAAGTTATTCAGCCATATTTGGCAAAATATTCATGCACAATCTTGGCATGGAAATTGCTTTTGTATAAGTTATCTTGTTTTTTTTTCTTTTATTTGCAAAATGATGCTTTATGATTAAAAAGGGCGAAAAATGTTTCCGTTCACCGCCTCTGCTGCATAATATTACACTATACAGTCGAGTGGATAAAAAAAAATATTACGGTTTTAGATTTCATAATATCGACTGATAAAATATTTATGATAAATACTGATGATAATTTAAAAACATCTAGCTAGTCCCTATTCAAAATACTGCGGAAAGCCGCAAAAATCGCCACAAAAAAATGGTCTAAAGCACCCCGAAATGATGAAACGTCATATAATAAGAAGGAAAGGGAGACCTTTCATTCACAAATTTCGTGATATATAGAGCATTTACAAGGGTCTGGTCATAGGGATTGTATGTTGGCCTAAATATGCTTGTTAACTGCATAACGTAACAATAAGGGGCATTTCGTGTTCACAAGTTAGTATCCTCTGATTGTTTTTCGCATATAGTTATATGCTAACCCTAGCTGATCATTTTAGGGAGTTTTCCCGTAAGTTTGCGATTTTAGGTAAACTTTTGTTATGTTGAAAAAGCAAGCCTTTGGCTACATAATATGTTAAAAAAAATCTTTAGACCATTTTTTCTCAAGGGTCGATATGTAGTTTTGACTGGACTAATTTACCTGAATTAGTTTTTTAGATGATTTTATATGGTAAAATAACCGACACTAATTTCGAGGGATGAATATTTAAGATTTTGGCGTACAGCCCTCTGGACTGTGTTTGTTGGATTGAAAAAAAAGTAAATTATATTTATCAAATTGCAAATATTTTTAAACAAAAAAATATATATGCATTGAAAACACACAAAAATGCGATTAAAATATTTATATTAATTTGGATATATATGATCGAAAATTTAATACTCAAATTTTCCGCGTGATGGATTCAACATTGGGTTTAATGAAAAAAATGTAATCTCGTATTTCTCAAACAAAGATTACACTTGACCACCCATGTGGGTATTTGATCAGTGAAGTCTGTTGAATTATTCAAGAATCCTTATATACAGTGTTTCGCTATTTTTTAGCATGATTGAAAAAACTTTAGCATGTCTGCTGGTTATTAAAAAAAGTCCAGATGGTTATACATATTTCATGTGTTGAGCTTTCTTGAGCACATGTTGTAGAATATCTGATTAAAAATCATTATTTATTGTACATATTTTGCTGGTCAGGTATGGTTCTGAATGTTAGGAAGTATGTCCTTTCCAATAGTACACTCTCTGTGCCATATAAAGAAAGTGGTAAAATTGGTTGATTCAATAATCGCTCACACCATTTCATCATAACTGTATCAGTGTATATTTTATAATTGCTCAGTTTCTGTTCTGAATGTTGATTCTCTGGAGTTTTTGTAGTAGCTACTCTCATTGCCATATCAGTAGTTCAGTTAATTGGTTCCTTTTAAGTGAGGCACTTCCGACCCTTGCTTAGTTTGGTCGTGAATTAAATTCGTGATAAAAAAAAGTATGATCGACTAATTACATCAAAATGATTCAATATGAAAGAATAAACTGGCCTAATCGGGTGATTGCCAAAAAGCGAATATTTACTACATCTTTGCATACATTGCTCTAAGAAATAAATGTTTGGATTAAGAAATATTCGTAGTCTAAAATTCTTCTAAATTCTCTATACATTTTTGAACTCGGGCAATAATTTTGATGAAAAAGCATAGCATTCCAACGTTTGTTAAAAAAAAAAATATAAAATCCCAATGTCCTGAAATTTTTCGATTATATAAGAAAATATTTCCTTTATATTCGAGGAAATACAATTTGTCAATTATCCTTCAGGTTTTAAGAGTGACAAAAATCAACATAACGCTATTTATATGCAAACTAATCATCGATTAAGTTTCCTATTTCTATTTTTCGGACTTTCGGAGGATATAGTTGTTTGGCAGGGTGTATTTGGGCAGATTCTTGATTTTCTTCGGAATGAGACAGAAGGTAAAAATGTTTTTATATCAATTTTCTTTCACTCTATATGGCTAAAATGGCTTTATAACAGCTGCCACAAATATGGCAATGTAAAACGCTTTTAACTGCTATTTCATATACTGCTATATTTTGTGCGAAATTTTTTAAAGACTATTCCTAAATTTATGTTTTTTTTTGTTTCGTTGGCTACCTAAATTTGCGCATACTTGCTAAGTTTTAAGCCTTCTGAATCTTGTAGATAGAAACCTTTCCTCTCGGGTATGTTATACAGTTATTAGAGTAGTTGATATTCTTCTGCCAGTCTAGGTTGTGTTAGATCATGAGCGAAAAACTTGCGCAAAAAAGCAGTCAGTCAGTGTTTCGACAAATGATTGAGGTCGGCAAGGCCTTGATGAATTAAAAGGCAGAGACATCATCCATGCTTAGTGATCAGTACTTCTCGCAAAAAAAACAACAGCACCGCCTCTCCATACAATTCTTTTTTATGAAAAGGAACCACATAGAATTGGGTTTTTACTTTCTCTCGCTATCTCTATGTTCATGTCAACAAACACTTGTCTCGTTTGACTTTTACTACTAAAACCAGTTATGTTTTGTGGTAAAAACTTATGTGCTTTTCAAATAATCAACTGTTGTCACATCATCCAGGTAGACTCGCTAGTAGTTTTTTGATATTTTGAATAGATGCTCAAACTGATGAAAATCTACAAGCAATGTAATTTGCTGAGCTTTCGAAAAAGAATAGAGGGCTGATCTGGAGATTTTTCAGACATATCTCAGAAATGTAGTGTAGTGAAATTAAATCGTTTGTGCTTTTTCAATGTTTTTCATGACTCAAAGTTTGAATAGGCTAGTCTCTTATTGTATCCCCCTTCGATCAACACATTTGAGCTTTTATTAGAGAATAGCTTATTCTCTCGTAAATATTATTTGAAAATTGTCTCTTTTTGGAGTGAGTGATCATTCTCTCAGATCTATTAGCGGCAATGTTGAAGATTTGTATGTACTTGTAAGATTTGGTGTGATGAATTGTAAGATTATCATCTATTATTCTTTTATCAGGATATTATCTGTACCATCTATAATTCATACAACCCCCATTGCTGTTTAGACCTGTCAAAATATTAATGAATATTCAAAAATAAATGAACCTAGATAAAATAAATAAATAAATAGGCTGATTATATATAAAAACAGAAGATGAATATACTTATAGAAGTGTATATCTAAATTGATCTAATTATTAATATTTTCATTTCATTTAATATATTTCAAGCTACTGGTACTCTTGGATGGAGGTAGCGTAAATATATATATTGCCCCGAAAAAAATGATGCGTCTATTACCAAACCTTATATACAAAAACAGATATGTTTGAAAAACAAATACCTCAGAACGAGGGGAAAACGACCTTGTTATATATACAGAATACAAAAAAAAAAAAAACTGAACACAAACAAAATAAATTGTTGAAGATCAGATGTTAAAAAAACGTACCATGTAAAGAAATGCCAATTATAAATCCGCTTGTCTAAAAATTTGATATGATGTAGGTCTGTAGTTTCTTGAATAATTAAATAGCCAATAGAGCCACTACAACTACAATGATGATTGTAACCTGGATGAAGAAACGAAAACTGGCATAATCCCTTTTTCATATGACGAATCCTCAGTCAAGAATAGGAGAAATCTCAGAGCGTTTGTGTGCAAAACTGAACCCATGTAATGCGTAACCAATACACCCCCCATGTAATCATTTTATTCTTCAACAATTAGCACAACAGGAAAAAATTGAGAAAAAATACATATTGATAATTGACACAACCGATTCAAATGAACAAAACAATCTTAAAGATTCTTTTTTATGCAACATAGAGCCATGTTAAAAAGTGAAATGTCAAAACACCCATGATTTAAATGCGGAAAAATAATAACAACAAAAGAGTAAACTCTTCTAGTTGCATTAATTCAGTTTCGTCCCCGCGCAAAAATAAGTTGAACATGCTCAAATATCAGACACCAAAAATTAATCTGAAACCTAAACATTTATTGTCCACTAACTGGAAAAAATCAAAACAATTTGGTGACTGGTCCAGCACAGTCAGGTAAAATCAAATGCAGAATGTAATCAAAAAAAATATGTTTCTACCCTGGTAGATTTTTGAATGATCCAGCTACCAAGTTCAGTTTTTCAAAAGTGGGTATGATGAATTACGCACAACAGGATATTGGCTGGGAACATACATAATGGCTGAACTTAAATAGGAGCTGAACTTTTAGGTAGATGTTAATGTCGTCAAGCACGTCCGGTTGATGACTACCCCTACGAAATGTCTACGAAATTAAATGCCCACCTTTATCATGTGTTGGGAATGAGTCCGAACTTCACTTTCGATAGTCAAGTACAAGAACACGAGTTACGAGTCCCAAAAGTTTTAAACAAAATAACAGTAAAATTTCCGAGTCACACAAGTCAAAGTCGCGGCTCATACATTTTATACGAGATCGCAAGTCGAGCCATCGTGCCGATGTTCTAAATCCATTTAAACAACAATGACAAATTGTTTGACCAACGCGGATTTAATTTCACAGCAGGTTTAAGGTTAAGAGGCACAAGCATGCCATTACACACTCTTACAAAAGGATGCGCCTTTTCTTACTCTGGATCATTAACAACAACAAAACAACAGAACCTCTGCTTTTTCAGGAGGATACAAAATTCCAGGGCTAAATTTTTTTTAGTATCTAAAAGACCAAATCCTCCTCATTCCTCCTCCTTGCATTTTGTCAAACTCAAGTTCAAAAGTACGAAGTAGTGGTATTTAGCCTAAGACGGTGACGTAAGTCAAAGTCATTTTAAAAAAGATATGACTCGTAGTCCCTCCAAAAAATGGTAAAAACTTAATAAATGTATCATCCATAAATCACAATGAATTTTTACAAAAACCAATTTAAATTCCTAAAAAAAACTCTGTCATTCCTTAAAACCTATACTCAAAAACAGCACTCACCTTTTCAAAGGTTTCGGCACCATACAAACAACCAACTTACCACACTTTGAGCGTATTGTTAACAGGCTTAAACAATAGTCAAATTTTGGAACAATGTTAGATTTTTTATTGATGTACAAAAAGCACCTAAGAAAAGTTTTTGTTACGATGATATTTCAATCCGCAGCAAAAATACTACATATACACACAGCATTCTACAAGACATGATAACTATAAAAAGCTGGAAATCATTTACAAAATTATTTTAGTATATCATTCAGAAAACCAAAAATTTAGTTAAAATTTATAAAATGGGCAAATATAGATTCTTTCTGTAACGACTTTTCATAGTTATATTATTATTCAATGTATCGGTAAACTAGCTGATACATCCTCAAGAAACCCTCAAAGAAAAAAGAGTGAGTATACAAAAAGAAAAAAAGAACATTGACAAAAAAAGCAAAACAATAAAACATCATCATAAAAATCAGTAAAGTTGGGAAATATCGTAGGAAATTTCTGGGTTTCAGTGATGTTTTTGGTTATAAATAAAAAATCCTTAAATACTGAATCAACAAAACAAACAAATAATATACTTTTTGGCTTGCCTTGACTGCACTTTTGTATACTCTAAAAAAAGATTTTCGGACGGAAAACAAAAAAAAGAAAGCAAAGATTTTTGTCCTTTAGCTTTGGCAGATAAACAAACTCAAGGAATAACAGCTAAAAAAAAAAAATCTTGAAATACACTTCTCTGATGCATAGCAAGACTGCCGTTTATTCAAAAAAAATATGACAATAAAGAAGGGTAAACACTTCTTACTAATTGAGCCAACTTATTATTTTTCGAGCTACATCTGCCCCACACAAAAAAACTGTATAAGCGAAATTATAAACTGTTAGTGTTGGGAGCTTGAGTCCCAAGTCGAAAAAAAACACAAAATAGCGAGTCCAACGACTTACACAATATTTAAAGTCTTGCATTGTACTTTCTGCGCATTCTACAATGAATAAAGTGTATCAGAAAGAGTAGTAAAAAAACAAATCGAAAGACAAGTCGATTACTAAATCCATTTCAACAGCAAAAAAACAAGTTAATTTGCCTTTTATTAGCATCTACTTTAGAATCATTATATTGGGTCGAATGAACACAGAAGTCTCAGGGCAAATTATTACATTGCCATGAACATGTGTTAGTAAATTATGGGCGAGGCGCATTTTCTTCCCTGAGTGAGACATGGCAACCGGCGAATTCAAAGGACAACACATAAATTTTCTAACGAAAGGTGATTTTCACGCAAAATATGAACACAACGTGTGACTAGAGTCTTTCCCCAACAACAGAAAAAGCCTAGCCCAGATGCTGTAAATTCAACTCACAACTATTCCTGCAATCCCCCTCTAGAGAAACAAGACTCAAACTGTTGCATTTAATAGCATGGACTAACCAGGACTAATTCTAAACACGGTAGAAGCAGGTATTTGATTCGAACTATACAGTATAGTATCAGTTCAGAGTTGCTGCAACTTTTTATGAAATATTATACCATTTGTTTTGATTTGTTTAGCTTTAAAGTTTTTAGTGGCGCATCGTAATAAGATATCCTAAAATTACCAACCATAACCGAAGCAACAAGATAACATTGCCAAGCTATCGCTAACCCCAAGGAGGAGGAGCACCAAAAACAAAATCTCTGCTTACCATAACAAGGCCCCACTATTGCACAATTAAGAAAATCACTTTCCCCGTGAACCACAGCTATACAATTATGACCCCCCACCACCACCCCCTAACCATGGTGGTACCGTGCATTAAGAATAATTGAACTATACCCCCCCCCCCGCCACTGTTCCCATACCCGACCCAACAGTCACCCACCCCTACCCGTAAGCACTCAATCAACCCCACCACCCCCCCCCCTAAAACCCCCCAAACACAAATAGTGAGTACCCCCCCCATCCCCCCCACCAATCGTTCCCCTTAGGCCATAAAAAGATGCAAAATTCACAGACCCACCGCCACCCCCACGCCCCCTATTCACCCGCCCTTCCAACAAAAAAACCCCACCAAGAAACAGACCACCGAAATACCCCCCCAACCCCCCCAGAACTCTCCCCACATACTTATACCCCCCTCCCCCCCCCCTTTCCCTACACCCTCCCCCCCCCTCCACTAAAGTGCTCCTCCCCATACCCCCCCCCGCACGAAAACTTCCCCTCCCCCCTGCCCAACCCAAAGCAACCTACCCCCCCCCCCACCGCCACCCGAAACAAAACCCCCCCCCCCCCCCCCTGTCCCCGACGCACCCACGCCACCCCACCCACCCCCCCCAACCCCCCCACCCCCCCCCAAAACCCCACCCCCCCCCCCCCCCCCCCCCCCCCCCCCCCCCCAACTCCGCTGGATTTTTAGGGTTTGTCAATACATAAATAAAAATTTCCTAAAATTTTTCTGTCCCATCTGACCAAGTTTTGGTCAAGAATATAAAAACGGTGCCACAGGCAACTAAAAAATGTGTGGTTGGGTGTGTGAACAAAAAAGTCGTCCGAAATCATGAAAAAAAAATCAACAATGAAAAAAAAACTAGCAACAGCACTTATAGCCCACACAAAATTTTTGGTAGCTACTAAATGAAAAAGACTTATTTTTTCTGTCGGCCTGGTCGTTGACACCTTGTAAAGGGCGTAAAAATCGTGGACTATCCCCTATCTGGTAAAAAAACTGCAATCATGACAACTCAGCCTTTAATTCGTTTCACGGAGGGAAAATTGACCTTCAAATTATTTGGGGGACGCGAAAAATGTCTACCGAAAAATATGGTCTCCAAAATCAACAGCAAAAATAAACCCCACTTTGTCACCCAACCCAAATTGGATAAATATTATATATATATATA
>OZ023148.1:18251526-18416105 GCA_963675895.2 Styela plicata
CAGTAATGAAACAATAATTCAAAAAATATTGGGTTGTGCAAAAGCAGTTTTGTCAAGAGTCAACCAATTTATCAAGTTGTATTTTCTGTGTCGTGAAAAATTGCCTGAAGAGAGCAAGGTTTAATATTTACTAATAGTCCAGGACAGATATGAGTAATTTCAGTTCATTTATGTATGTAACGTTTTCCACTCGCAGTACGTTTTTTTTATAGCCACTTTTTCAAGCGAATCACCTTGCCCAAGGCCCAGTACTAGCGCCACTTATAGATGGGCAGGGTAAGAAATACTGGAAAGATATGATCTTTTCCTGTTTGGCTTAGCCTACCCAAGTTATTACACCCTGGGTTGAGTGGTGGGCATGGATAACTAGCCTGCTCGCCGGGGCTTGAACTCGAGATCTTCAACCTGCGATGCCAACATGTTTAACCACTAGGCCATGGCGCCCACTACGGTTGCTGGTGTTACATTTTATTAAATACTTTGAAATATTAATGATCGTTTGTGGTTGATTATAGATAGTGGTACTGCTTTACCTTCCCCAATTTCCAAGAGAATAAAAGTGTGTGTTGCTATTAATTTGTTCTTTTGTTTGTTTCATATTATAGCTTCTAGTTTGATATAAAGTAGATTTTGTCATCTGATATTCAAAATGTCTCTAAAGATTGAAATAAATGATAACGAACATGCAAATGGAATTCTACAAGAACTTAACAGGTGAGTACATTTGGCTTCGATTGATGTTGGATAATTTTGGTTGATTATGAGAATGATTTGAAATATTGTAATTATGTTTGTGTTTTCATATATACTTGATCAATTGGTCATTGTAATGTTATTTGTCTCTTCATATTTCCGGTAGACATGGGCCGATGTATCGAAATCGGCAAGTATTGGTGATTTTTGAAGTATCGGTACTGGTATCGGAAAATTTTTATCACCGGATATACAGCGGAGCGTACGAATATGCTTTATTTACTGATAATAAATGGAAAGACCTTGCATTTCACTGCCCCGAAAAATACTTAAAAGGGGCATGCTCACATGAACAATTTTATTTGCACCTCGGGTTTTTAGTAAATAAAAACTGTCAATCCACTCACTATATGCTCTTTTGATGCAGAAAAAGGTGATAGGTGTCACGTTAGGTGATAGGTGTAACCACGAACATTTGCTCTCAATCTTTGGACCCATGTATGCTTGAAAGCAGCATCAATTCGGTATATTTTCATCCATATAAGTTTGCACTCCAATTTTTTTGTTTTTGTTTTATAGCCACTTCTTGGGAGTGGATCACCATGTCCAAGGCCCTGTAACAGCGGCCACTTATAGACGGGCAGGGTTACAGTTGTGGGAAAAATGTGATCTTTCCGTGTTCGTGATGGCGTACTCAAGTTATTACAGCCTAGGTTGAGTGGTGGGCATGGATAAGCAAGCCGGACTCGCCGGGACTCGAACCCGAGATCGTCAACCTACAATGCCAAACATGTTTAACCACTTGGCCATCACGCCCGAAATGGATGCAAGAGTTCAAGGGTCCAAACGTACGTAGGCGCACACATACATGGGTTCAACCATAACAAGTATGTGAATACAGGAAGGCCTTAAACATATTTAATAAAGTACTCGGTATCGGAATATAATTATAAAAGTGGTATCGGCGAAAATTTTGGTGTCGACCCATCTCTAATTTCCTGTATCCCTGACACACCGGGTAGGCACACCGGATAATCCACCTCATTTTGTCATCTGTGATGTAATTTTTCTTTATTTCCACATTTATCTTATGGTCATTTTTACCACAAATTGAAGAGTGAGTTTTGGGTCAATAATAGGAAATGAGGATTGTTTTTGAATTGAAACGTATCACGTATCCTATCAAACTTATGTTTATATCATTATATCTATTATGTGTTGTAAAAGGTGACTTAAGAAATAAAAGTGTAAGATGATCTTATTGTTGTCCAGGGGCATTTATATGTGTAGTAGCAACTGGACTTCAGTGGACAACATCCCCAAAAGTATTGAACTGCCATAACAAACTGCAGCATGTGGTATCTGCCCTGGCGATGGTAAAAACAATTTATAGTCCTTCGTTTCCTTTTGGTCGTCTCTTAGCATTCCACCATGAGTAACGTCATATCCGAGATGTTATTGCAACATTATGTATGCCCGTAGGTAATCCAGACAGTGTTTGGAACGAGCCACTTCACTACCAGTCCCAAGTCGAATCTAAAATAAAACACGCAAGTTAGCAAGCAAGGCTGGTAGTGTGGTATCCGATCGGTGCGGTACGATACATTTTTAAATTTTTATGCTCGTTATGGTACGGTACAAAGTTTGATATTCATTTCGTACCGTGCCGTATTCTTTTTTGTACCTTCGCATTACACCCTGTTCTTTTCAAATCGATTTCCGAAAAAGAATTTCATTTAACATCTTGCCCTTTCATAACGGGGTAGATAATATAGTTTGTGTCTATCAAAATATATTTTGATATTTGATAATAATATTTTTGATAATATTTTTGCTTTAAAAGCGTCGCAGGTAGGGCAGTAAAAATGCAACTGATTCACTAAAGCGGATCAGATGAGCTGCGTCGAATATCGGTTTTACTGTCTTGAATTTTTAAACCAGATAGCATAAAACTGTATCACTTTGATCTAAAATGTTGGTGATGTTTCTCACATGGGGCAGATTTTACAAATAGGTCTGTTTTCGCACTGGTGCGAAATTTAGTTTATATGAACTTATTTTTGTATTGGTTTCGAAGTTTAGTACGATGCACGGAAAAAATAATATCGTACAGTACAGTACAGAATATTTTCGACTAAGGTGCGGTTATTTTGGTTCAGTACGAAATTATTTTGCTTGTTCGAAGTACGATAAAAATTTTGTACCGTACTCCCATTCTTGATTGCAAGTAAAGTCCCAAGTCTTACCAAAATTTAAATTTTGAGTTTTAAGCCAAGTCACCGTGCTTCCAAGTCGCAAGTCAAATCGAGTCATTTTAACTAGTTAATTTGACGTTTTCTCACTCTATAAGTTGTTCTTCATCTCTGTTTACTTTTTTGTTTTGTGATTTATATTTTATGAGCAGCATGACCATTATAAGAAGGCGATGGTTATCAACATTATGTATATAAATATACGAACTACGGAAATCACGTAAAAAACAAATGCCAGGAGATAGACACAGAATTGACTTTCAAACAACCACAGTCGAAAATTTATTGCTCATGCGCGTACAATTTACCTAATTTTTCACTAAACATAAAACAAAACAAAAAACACCAATTGTATAATAGAAAGGCCATGCCCGTCGTCAATCAATGGTGATGATAGAGGTACAGACATGAATATGTGTTTTTATGGAACCACATAAATCAAACTTTCAATCTTTGATATTTTTCAGTTCAAGAAAAAAAAGACGGTGGTTTACATTGTGACTTCACTATCATAGTTGGTTCGGAAGAAATCTCTGTTCATAAGAATATTATATCGGCAGGATCTGATTATTTCAAAGCAATGCTGGCTCATAATGTAAGTTGTCAGTTATTATATTCTACAGGATCTGATTATTTCAAAGCAATGCTGGGTCGTAGTATAAGTTATTACTTTTATGATATTTTCAAACATATAGAATATAAAACTCATCATTTGGCGCCAGAATAAAAGGCTTGGACTTTTCCTAAATATTCAAAGCCTTTTATGTACACTGATTACTTTTGAGGAGCAAATGTGTGACGTCTAAAATCTGGTATAAACTGCTTAATATAGCATTCGCCAAGCGAATACAATTGATTGTAAGATATTCTATAAATCAGCTCAGCTTGTTGTTATTGTTGGTTATAATTTAGTTTGAAACTTGAACTTTTGAACTTCTATTCCAGACTGTCGAGACAAAGTCTGGTCGAGTTGAAATGAAAGGTGTCGACCCAACTTGTTTGAAACAATCTATAGAATATATTTACACTGGTCAAATATCAACTACTGATGAATATGCTGAAGCATTGGTGCATGTAGCTCAATTACTACAGTTGAAAAGTGAGTGCAAATCTATTTTGTTCAAGTTGTTAGGAAAATTTGACACTTATCTACTGCAGTAAATGACCAAATGTATGATCGAACACACTTGGTCTATACGTATAGCAAAAGTCTTATAATATTATGTATTAAGATACACAATACAGTCAATTCAGGCAACTCGATTGACGATGTAGCATTATACAATATATGAATGTATTTGTTGTTTCTAGAACCATAACGTACAACCGCCGATAACCTCGCAAAATGAACGTAGTACCAAAAAAAAAAGCAGCGCCGTTTATACTTCACCATTGCGAAAATCCGCTCCTCAAGGTTTGTTGTGACCTAGGTGCAGAAAACCTCACATCCAGAAACAAGTGACAATGTTGATTAGACCTTTTTCTGGTTGTCCAAATCCACCTGCAAGGAGAGAAGATGTCCATTTTTTTAGCAAAAAACGAGTTACCGTAGTTTTCCTACTCTCCCTTCGAAAAATTAGGGTGTCACCTTTTCAATGTTCCCACTACAAAGTCCATGAGTGTTCCGTTCACTATCTTGCCAGTTTTTTCCTTGTCCCAACCCGCCAGTGTTTCTTCCTCCCATTGCATCCTTATTTCGTCATCTCACCCTTTCAATTATTCCCATTTTTCCACACTGTTGATATCACCTCCAACACCGTAAATGATCCCTCTTCACCCAATGTTTTTTCACTCCCGCGTTGTTTCCTTCTCCTATCCATATATTGTCTTCTATTCCTGTCATCGTTCTCTTTTTCCAACATCGCCAATTTTTTAATCGTTCTAACCTGTGATCAATCCTTGTAATTTCAGAAATATCAGACGGAATCATTGATTCACTTGAACAGAATCTTGATCCAAAATTATTCTTTGTAACAAAAAGAATCGCAAAGCTGTTCAGTTACGAAGAATTAGAAGTAAAATGTGAGGAGTTTGCGATGGAGAGATTTGAAGAAATTTCAGTTCTGGATGACTTTAATCAACTTGAAGAAAAGGAAATGTTGAGATTGGTCAAAGGAGAAGGAAACAAGGTAACGTGTAACATTTTTTCGGGGAAAAAAAACAATGTCTGAAATGTCGAATCACCCTAAACTTATAAGATACAATTTTCTGTTTAGATAAGAGTTTCCGTTTTCTTAGTTTCCCCTTTCCCACCTAGGTAATGTTCACTCTCCTTAATTAACCACTGTACAGACCCCATTCTCATATTGTCAGACTTTACTCTTCTTGTCTTGATACCTCTGTATACAAATGGCGTCTAGCTGGTTCGAATGCGACATAAAAACTTGCTCGTAAGATGAATTAGTAAAAAAATTCAACTACCTCCTAGAAAAGAAAATTTAATAATTTTGTATTCGTATTTACATAGGCTTAATATTCTAAGTGCTTTAGTCACTTCCATCTACTCCACAAGTAATTTATTCATTTCAGGCATCAGACGGGATCAAGTTGAAAGCTTTGATATCTTGGATAAAATTTGACGAAAAGAATCGTAGGAAGTTTCTGAAGAAACTCAATACATACGTTAATTTGAAGAATGTTCCTACGACTTTTAGAAGATTCCTAGTTGAAAATGAGGTTTGTGGAGTATTCGTATAGAAAGAAAAAAACTACGCAAATATCGGCATAATCCGGGGTGCCTACAAATTCAGGCCTTGGTCACACATGCGGTTGTTTCATTGTGACTTTTTTAAAGATCTCAGACCTCCCTAATATATATTTCTTTTAAAATTAAAACATCAAAAGTTAAATTTGCAAATCTTTTTCAGCCAATAGTGAAGTCCTGTCTGGAATTCTCTCAAGCTCTCCTTTTATCTGTCTTGGACAATTTGAATGTGGGTGCTTCAGATATTGCTGTGTGAAGGTGGATGAATCAAGTGCTGGTTTTGGGGATGTGGATGAATCAAGTGAGTGTTAAATGTATTAGTGGATTCATTTGTCGAGCAGAAATAAATATTATGTTGACATGACAGATTAATTCCCATTCTCTCTTTTTAACATCATCATATTTTCACTGTATGTTTTTCAAATGTTTCTTTTCAAGCCTCTGAGTATTTGAAAGCAAGTTCTTTTTTTGCCTATAAAGGGATCGAAACAACGGGATTTGAGTAATAAAGTGGTTATTTATATAATGAGAGCTTCAAACTAGAATGTGTGTATGATTTCCTGCAATAAAGAATGTATATCAGCCGTTGTAATCATATTACGTCAATACCAGTGTTTTAACAAAAGGTTTCAGGTTTTTGCCTTGGTAGGTTCATTTGATGAATCCACATCCACAACTAAACCCAAAGTCAACTAACTTGCGTAGGGTTGAACGAACAAGAAAGCTATATATATTCTTTCGTTATTAACTCCTGAGTAACTATAGCAGGAGAGATACTAGTTCATTTTCTCAGTATTCAATACAATATTAATGATTTGATTTGAGGGGAAAAATACATTACATTGCCCTTCAATATCCAGTAGATATATATTGTATATTCATCATGATTTGTTTTACAGTTGTGTTATTTGATGAAGAATCAGAGGCTCCACAGTGTTTGAATCTGGAGAGGAAAACATGGAAGAAGCTTCAGGTTAGTTGTCTAAACCTGAATTGTTTGATGCTTATCGTGATTTCCGATCAGAATCATTATTTTTTGAAGAACATGCCACGTGATCCTTCAGTAAATCACACCAGACAAAACATGTTAAGAAAACAATTTTCAAATTGAGTTAATCATGAAAAGTTAGGTATTTCAAAGTTCGAAGTTTATTTCGGGCTAATCGATTGACAACATAAAGTTCAACATCTTTTACACAAATGTTTCTATTTTTCACAATATGAAAGGGTTGGGGCAGCACCTGAAATAAACCAACTGGTGATCACTTAGACAATGTGGGCACCCGAGATAATATTATATGTTATAATATAGAGATAGAAAAAATGTGAAACAAATTAGCAGGGTTGACTTTAAAAGCGATGACAACTACTCAACCTTTACTTAGGTAGGTAATAACTCAACACATTTTAACCTGCTCAACGAATGATTGTTATGAGGTCCTTGAAAAATATGAAATTATTTTTTTGGGGTTCAGTAATAATTAACCTTTGTTTTCAATTGACTACTACTCAAAACCAGTTGTGTGACAATTGAACTTTCAATTTTGTTTCAAAACACACACACACACACATGTTTTATGCGATGATCGTTTCTCTCTTAATTACTGGCGAAACTGTCCAACCTGCGTGACCACTAAGTCTTTGATCGGACAGCAGAGCTACGCCGACGGGAGGATATCACTTTGAGGCATTCGCTTTTGAAACTCTATGTGTTTTTGGCTTTGACGCAAACTAAACATCCAAAACTCAGCTTTCTTTAAACAGATAAATCACACCCTCCTAACTCATACACATGCAGGCTTATTATTCAATATCACTGATTGATATAGCAGTTCGTTGGATGGTGATGCGATATATTTTTTACCGAGTTCAAAAGACCAAAATATGTACTTCAGCTAATTAAGCAATGAAAATGATATAAGAAAGAATTCAAAATCTTCCACCATTTCCGTTTTCTGTTAGAAATTTGAAATTATGTGTTTTGAGCTAATTAGACAATGGAAAGTGTAACTTAAAAATTGTTTATGACTAAAAAAATATAAATTTATATTAAACATGATGGATTCACATTACAAAGTTTTTTTTTTCTTCCTTTTTTCGAACAAAAATTATTATTGTACGTAGGCCTATGTATCAAGAATTTAACTCTTCATACTTTTCAAGCAAAATAAGATGATGGAAATGAATATTTTTACTGAAACATTTTTACTTCTTATCCAGGACCTGCCTCGCGGATCAGGAACTTATTTTTCTGCAGCAACTCTTGGTGACAACATCTATGTTTTCTTCAAGAATCGTTCAGTTCATAGATTGAAATATACAGACAATGTATCTACATGGGAACAAATGCAGAAATATGAAGTATGATCATGGCAATTTCCCCCTGTTGCTGTTTTATCAGGTGAGTTGATGCTACAAATACGGTTTGAAATAAAAACAGTGGCGTACTCAGAACCTTGAAAAGGGGGGGGGAGGAAAATTTTTTTTTTTTTTTGAAGAAAAATGATAATGCCACCGTGCTTCTTGACTGTT
Organism: Styela plicata; assembly: GCA_963675895.2. Lineage (NCBI taxonomy): Eukaryota > Metazoa > Chordata > Ascidiacea > Stolidobranchia > Styelidae > Styela > Styela plicata. Next base: position 18,259,708 of record OZ023148.1, read on the forward strand.
TTTATTGTAAATAAATACAAAACAAGACCAAATGTTTCTTCAAAACTGGGCATAAGGTTTTAAATGTGGTTTACAAGAGTGTACAATGTATTACACGAAGAAGGCTTGCGAAAAAATTTTAAGGTTTTTTATATTTTTTTTTTTTCAAACCCCATGAAAGCTATTCTGCGTTTTTTTCTGTCTATTGCGATGGGGAAGAGGGGCATTGCAACATGGCCCCCCAGCAAAACCATAATAGGTATACAAGCTGAACAATGAACAACATGTTTGATAGAAACTGATCCGAGAAAAATATTATCGAGTGATGTTTGACTAAATTTGGGAAACTGATGAGTTGCGCTGACTAATTATGGTTTATCTATGGCCCACACTTGCCGAAATGTTCAGGAAACAATATTTTGATCCAAATATTTTTGTTCAGTGTTATATGCTTCTCTGTTCTTATAATGCCAGTGCACTGAGCGTGGATCTTTTTCCAAGCAAAGTGGATTGAGGGCTTAATATATTCGATGTATTTTATCAAATAATAAGTTTAATTGAAATTCGCCATAAGCAAGGCGGAAGTAGTGTAGGAAACTACTACAAAATGTATTTGCTGTATCAGAAACTATAAGCATTCCAAAAATCTGACTGGCATAATAAAGTACAGCGAGTGGTATCTTTCATGAGCGATAGTAAAACCATGTAGTATATTTACTATCTTTTATGAAATTCATGTTAAATACTGTTTGTTGCAGGATATATTTACATTGTTGGACACTTTGGCAATTACTCAAATACAGTTGAAAAGTTTGAACCAACAAACAAAAAGTGGGAAAAAGTAAAGGACAAAAATCTTTCAAGTTTGTATTCAGAAGCATTGGCTGCACAAGGTTGGTCAAACACTTATATATATTTGAGAATTTGGCATTAATGAATGTTGTGAACAAGGATAAGTAAACTGTAGGTATACGTCAAAGGATATGCTGGACCTCTCTTCTAGTTATCATTTTAAATCAGGCAAGGCATTTTCAAGTGCATTGACAATTGTGATAAAGGTCTTAAAGCAAAAGGTCAAATTCTCGTAAATACATAATATCAGACAAATGTTCTCTTTTTGTCGAACATTAAACGTCGATGCATCCTTCGATAATACGTGTGTATTGATAGACCGCATGTTCCTGTGATTTTCAATGTGTGATCCCAATGTGATAACCACGACCAATGGTGACACAAATAATGGCTTTCAAATTTCCATTCTATCCATGTCACATATTTGCGGAGGAGATGGTGACAAAGCAGTAATAAACGTTTTAAGAAGGGTTGGCCAGTTTTTAAGAACTAGAAAAATTAGTTGCGATTAGGAGTTTATATACACACCAAGGGTATAAAAATACTTTCTTTCAAGTGATGGAAGCTGATACGCAGGGTTTTTGATGTGAAGAGTACTGTTTTATAGCAGAGAGGAGTTTCACCTTACTGGCTATTTATGCGATTTTCCTGCACGTATGATTGGTATAACCAAGCCATGAACAAGTTAGGATTCTAAGGAAAATATTAATTATTATTGAAAACGATATGATATGTTTCTCATCTTTTGTTGAAATATTGTCTTGTAGGAGACGAGACTGAAATTTCATTATTAAACAAGTTAAAGTAGAATTTCTTTATGTAGAAATTATTGTACTGGGAAAAGTCAAGGTTTGATAGAACTTGCGATTATGTCGTACGTCGATGGCCATGTTGTTAAGACTCCGCTCGTTGGTACCGAGCGCGCGTGGCTGTTGAAATAAGGGAATGTTTGTTTTGAAAGTTAAATAATTTACGGTATGTGTCATAGTTACGTTAAAATTGGGATTTGGTGTGCATCAAGTGTGTAATGGACTAAGTGGTCGAATATATCCTGGATCCACCCATATTGTCATCAGGTGAGGAGGGAGGGGGTTCCAGGAAATGTTCTACCCGTTTCTGTCGCTTACGTCGAGGGTTTATCACCATATTTCGTCGAGGGTTTATCACCATATTTCGTCGAGGGTTTATCACCATATTTCGTCAGGGGTTTATCACCATATTAAGTACAAAATGGACACCTGTTTAAACAGGCGTTCGTCATCATAACGAGTCACAGATAGACTCACAGGTACTTAAAGACTACTGTTATTCTACTTTATAATGAGACCTTTCATAGATACCATGGTTGTCTGACAGTTATTACCATCAGCAATTGCAATCGATCATTTGAATAGAAAAGTAATATTATTAAAACCAACTTGCTGCTCTTGTATGAATTAATAATAAATAATTCCAAGATAATATCTCAACTTCACACTTCAATTGCATTCAGGTTGCATATACAGCATTGGAGGTTGGCTATCAGGCATTTACACCAACAAAGTAGAAAGATTTGATCCAACAACATCAACTTGGTCATTTATTGCTCCGATGAATGAAGCGAAAGGATATGTTGCTGCAGTTGAACATGATGGAATGATATATGTGTTGGGAGGTGAATTTATTATTGTGGAGACATTTTGCATAAACGAATAATTAATATTGAAACTTCCATAACTGATACTGAGGCTTCATCACAATGCGTTTCAAACCAATATTTTACCATCTTTTATGGCACTAACAGATATTAGTTTTATTCTGGTCGAATGGATATTTTATAAAAATCTGATGTTTTTAGAGAATATTCCAAACATTCGCACAATATTACTATCCTACATGTTTCTTGGATCACACAATATTTCCGTCTCCAATCACTCTCCAATCGATACAACTCTTGATGTTGTTCTCTTAGTAATTTCCAGATTATGGTGGTGACATTCCCAATTGGAAATTTTGTTTTGCCAAGCCTGAGTCACAGATGGACTACACCCCGGCGGTGCGATCCATCAGTGACCCACGCTTAGCAAAACATGTTTGGTCAAAATATTTCTGACTGAGTTGACGTTTTTCCATTAATACACAAAATCTTATTGTTTTATCTTATGTTGTGTAGCAAACGACAATACCATTTACTTTGCATCGTTTTCTTTCAATCAGGATGCAACGGGTCACACCTATCAACAGTTGAACGATACAATATTTCCACGAACACCTGGACAACAGTAGTTCCTATGTTGACTCCTCGGAGCTGGTTTCGAGCTTTTGTGATTGGTGGGAATATTTATGCTGTTGGAGGGAGGAACAGGTAGGGTGACAAATATGAATTTTCCTATTTTAACTTCGGACTCGAAAGAAAATTTCTTGGCTTGAACTTGCATTATATTGCTAATCTAGCAAACCAATCAATAAATGCAACCAGGGTATATAAATACAGGAAATCTGCACATATCATTACCATGCTTTAACTTGGAATGTTCTACTATAATGGGCCGCTGATGCTAACTATTCTAATAATTGAATTGTACATATGGTTAAGCCGAATGCCCGAAAAAAATAATATTCGTTTATTCCTCAGTCAATCAAAATAGAAACTAAAAAATGCTCCATTCCTCTTTTTTAAACTGAATAACAATCTGTAGAAAGTCACACATAAGAGAAATTGACTTCAGCTGTATTTGTGCAGTACGCTTTTACTTGGATTTTTGAAAATCAGTTGAAAGCCCTTACTGAAATAGTGTTTCTAAAAACAAATGTTTCCGTATTTGTCAATGCCTCATTAATGAATCTTAATACGAACATTAGAAGTCATGATCATAATTATGATGCTAATCTTTCTATATCTGACCTGGAAAATATTTTGCAGTTCTCTGGCAATTCCAGCTGTACAGTTCAAAACTTTAATTATAGGGATTTAATATTGAATTCTTTTCTTATTTTATTTCCCCGCTCTATTCAGTTTACCATTTTGTTTCGATCATCTTTTGTGGCTTTTTGATTCATGAAGTTTAATTACCACATTGTGTTGATTTGTTCAGTTCACCTGCCAGCATCGAGAAGTTCGATTTTGAGAAGAACCAATGGGAGATGATTGATGTAGGGAAGATGAAGATAATAGAAGCAGTGAAGATTACTTCATCTAATTGAATTTGTTTGATTGTTATATGGAACAGTGAAGATCAAATCATCTGGTTTTTATATAGAATAGGGAAGACTAATTCGTTATGTATATTATATCTTTACTATTCCACTGATTATTATGTGATATTATGTGTTCTACATCTTCACTATTCCACTAATTCGTTATGTATATTATTACATTTTCAATATTCCACTGACTATTATGTGTGCTACGTCTTCACTTTTCCACTGACTATTATGTGTGCTACATCTCTACTATTCACCTGCATATTTCGTGCGCTCCATCTTAACTATTCCACTGATTATTATGTTTGCTATGAATCATGCCCAAATTAACAATACTTCAACTTTTCCTGATTTTCATGCAAAAGGAATCAAATTATTCTCAATAATAACTTTACAGCTGATTTAACATGTAATTAGTGATTTTAGATTGTTAAATATTCGCTTTTTTTATTGTATGTCGTAGCTTCTGGTTTGATATGAAGTAGATTTTGTCATCTGATATTTAAAATTGATTGAATTGATTGATATTTAAAGATTGAAATAAATGACAGCGAACATGCACATGGAATAGTACAAAAACTTAACAGGTGACTACAGTTAGTTTCGTCCGATCTTGTATGATTTTGGTTCTATTTAATCTTTTTTGCAATGTTGCCGCTGTGTATCATGTGTATTGTGGGTGGCCTCGAGTCAAGGCGCGAGTCACACTTAAGTCTCCATATTCAATGACTTGACACTAGTCGTCTCAGCTAAATACCGCGACTTGATAGAAAGATTTGTCTATTTGACCATCTTGGGTGTAGAATGCGTTTAATTTATTCATCTCACATGTATGTTTTACCAATAGGACAACCTGTGTTTACTGGATGACAAGTGCCATGTTGCATCCACGTGAATACCGCATATTTCCTAAATTCTCAGATCCAATATAGGATAGAACATCATTTTTATCCTGCGGGAGAGGAAGCCCGTGAATACAGCTCATCTATATGGCGAACCACTGCCTCTCGGACGGATACCAGTTTCGAATCGGGGTGAAGGTTTTTGATTATCGTACATAAAGCGTATTCCCCGTATTTTTACAGTGTTTTGTTACTTTAGACGTCTACATAATTCATACCTTGTATACCAGTGGTAGTTGGGATAAATATGGGTGCTTGTGGCAAACAGATGGCAATCGCTATATGTACATCATGATATCATGGCTATATGCTTGTCACATGGTCATTGACGAAAAACAAAATGTGTGTTCTGTTAACATAATGAGATCTCCAACACCTGTCGCTATGAAACCATTTTATTGTTTTACTATTCATTGATTTCGTACCAATATGTGAAGTTTCTCAAACGTGGACTGCACGAAAAAGGTGAGAAGACGATTCATCATGTATCGGTTATCCGGATGTAAAAGCTCAAAAATCTTTGACGCATTTGTGTCTGTACGTCTGGTTGATGAGAAATCACTCTATTGTTACCTTTCATTTTCTTCCTATTGTTGCCTATCAAATTAGGTTTTTAGAGATCGAAGTCAAAGAATCAAAATAGATCCGATAAATAAATGAAATTATTACGAGTTTTTCGCTCTCTGACAATTATTGTATAATCGTACTATTTCCTAAAGTAAGTTGTATGAGAGAATATCAAATCATTTTTGAATATCGTTCAAAAAACGAAAATGTGCTTTTATTATCTGTTACGTATGTGGCAAGAGTTTCCACACTTAATTTTTCACGCATATCTCACCTTGAGTGATCGAAATGTGTGTGTTGTCGCGAGTTTGGCTTGATTTGAGGTAATTTTAAGGTATATGATAGCTTGGAGCAGTAGAATATTCGAAGGGCCGATATGGATGAGAGATCCAACAAGGATCAATTTTTGCCGTGGACTTGTAAGAGCTGAAAGAGCATACCATCTTCATGGGATTTTCAACTGAGAAGATGAACAACCTGTCCGGACTACAGGCGGGTCTAGTGAACTTTAGTACCCTAATACCTGTAAGAGGTAGCACAATCATAAAATTTGGGTATATTGTTAGACATCCCTAAAAAACCTTGCATACCAAAAATGACGTCACTGCGACGTCATAACAGACCAGAAACTACCGCTCACACACACCCTCAGCGACGTCCTAAAGAACACTGCGACAACGCTATGGCGTTAGCGCTCGTTCCCGGTTTACGCACTGGCTCAATTACTTTCTTTTGTTCTCCCGTTTTTCATCAAACGGGTGAACGATTCCGCGCCTAGCGCCATATATGAACCACGCTCCGTCCTAAAGAACACTGCGACAACGCTATGGCGTTAGCGCTCGTTCCCGGTTTACGCACTGGCTCAATTACTTTCTTTTGTTCTCCCGTTTTTCATCAAACGGGTGAACGATTCCGCGCCTAGCGCTACATATGAACCACGCTCCGGCCGATTCAAACCATACAATGGCCTTACGTGACATCTTACGGATCCAATAAACGATAATAAGCCATTATGAACATGTTGGACTGCCCATGCGTGTCGCTAATTCCCCAATGAACTTCCATAATGAGCTGAAAAGGCTAATATCCCCCATCAGGAAGATTAGTGCCACAGCCATAATACTCCTAAAATGCGAATACCTCTTCATGACGTTGAGTGCTACGGCCAGCATGGCTCTAAAAATGCAAATATCCCATCATGAAGATCAGTATCACAGCCATAACGACTCTGAATACGCTAATATCCCCTCATGAAGTTGAGTACCACGGCCATAATGGCTCTAAAAATGCTAATATCCATTCGTAAAGTTGAGTACCACGGTCAGTGATAGCCCAATTAAAATCGACAAGATAAGCAGCATTCATAATACTAAAAATCACGGTGCCCGAATATACCAACTACAATCGCGGATCCAGAAAAAATTCAGGGGGGGGGCACATCTTTCCAACATGCAAAGAAAGGCTTTCGAATTTACAAAAAGATTAGGGTGTCGGAGGTGCGCAAAATTTTATTGAGAACGAAACAAAAATAACCGTTTTAAGAGTAAAATAAGCATTACCAGACAGGAAAATGTATCTACGCGCCGGAAGTCCGCTGAAATTTTTGTAAAAATTGAATAAAAATTCTTACTTTATAGGCTAAATGCTACGAAATATACGAAATTAATCAAGGAAAATATTGCGCAACGCAGGCGCGCGAAAACTTTGTGAATATTAAATCAAAAACTTTCTCCCCCTGACCAACTATGCAACTAAGCTAACCAGTAACCACCGCTTTTACGTTTTGTTTGTACTCTGACACGCAGAAGTATATTATCAGAGCAGAAACATCCGAATTTAAAGATATATTTAGGCTGCTTTGAGTTGAATGTTAACTGATGCTCATCTTAAATAGAAGACATATTTTGTAAAAAAAACAGCCATGTCACAATACAGACAACGAGGCATGTTGGGAATACGTCTGTCTGGTATGAACAAATAAATAGCATTATTCCGTTATGTGAAGAGGACGTAAATTGCACCAGAAATACCAGATGCACATTGATAATGTTCTTATAACCATGCCTTCGAATGAAACCGCACGAAATACGCCCATGTTTTTCTGTCCTGGATTTTAAACCAGATATCATAAAACTGCATCACTTTGATGTAAGATTGTGGTGACGTTTCTAGCGGTGGCCAGATCTTCTAAATAAAGCTGAATTTGACATTGGTAGTTGGTACGGTACGAAAATGCTGCCCAGCAAATCGTACCTGTTTTCGTACTAGTACGAAATTTAGTACGATAAATAAAAAATATTAATCGAACTTCATATCGTACTGGTACGAAGTTCGGTATGATGTACGAAAAAAATAATATCGTACGGTACGATAATAGCCCCTATGAAGACGAATACCACGGCCATAATGTCTCTAAATACGCTATTATCCCTTCATTAAGTTCAGTACCACGGCCATAACGACTCTAAATACGCTATTATCCCCTCGTGAAGTTGAGTACCAAAGTCATAACGGCCCTAAAATGCGAATATACACTCATGAGTTTGAGTACCACGCCATATTGACCCTAAATAAGCTAATATCCTCTCATGAAGTTCAGTACTACGGCCATAATGGTTCTAAACACGCTATTATCCCCCCATGAAGTTGAGTACCACGGCCATAAGGGCTCTGAATATTTCCAGACGAACGGCTCTAATATTTCCTCACGAAGTTCGGTACCATGGCCATAATGACTCAAAATACGCTATTACCCTCTCCTGAAGTTGAGTACCACGGCCATAACGGAATATTCGCATTTTGATATGGAATATTCGCATTCTTAGGGGGCCATTATGGCCGTGGTACCCATCTTCATAGGGGGCTATTAGCGTATTTAAGGACTTTATGGCTTTAGTACTCATGTTCATGAAGGGATGATGGCCTTATGGCTGTGGCACTAATCTTCGTGGTGGGGATATTGGCTTTTTCAGATCATTATGGAAGTTCATTGTAAAATTAGCGTCACGCATGACCAGTCCATCATGTTCATAATGGGTTTACTATCGTTTATTGCTTTCGTAAGATGTCACCTATGGCCATTGTATGGCTTGAATCGGCCTTAGCGCGGTTCATATATGGCGTTAGGTGTGGAATCGTTCACTCGTTTGTTGAATGACCAATGGTTGAAAACGAGAGAACAAAAGAAAGTAATTCAGCCAGTGCGTAAACGGTGAATGAGCGCTAACGCCACAGCGTTATCGCAGTGTTGTTTATGACGTCGCCGCGGGCATGCGTGAGCGGTCATTTTTGGGCCGTTATGACATCATATGGCGTCGCAGTGATGTCATTTCTGGTGTGTGAGGTTTTTAGGGTTGTTTAACATTATATCCAAATTTCATGATTGTGCTACCTTTTAATGGTCTTATGGTACTACACTTCACTAGACCACTACTCTGTACTATATTTTTATTTCCTATACAAAAATAATAATGTGCTGATGTACCTCGCCTGGGTCATAAGTCTTTTAATTCCTCATTTCCATTTGTTTGCTTTAACTTAATCAGTTTCCATTACCAAAAATGCAATAACTACAGGAACAGGAGACGCAAACAAAATGAAAATTCAAAAATTATCTGCAAGTGTTGATCAAAATTACAGGGTGCTTGAGCGCCTCTGGTGTAATTAAGAAAACGTCCCTTTTTCCAAATTCCATTTTTCCAGTCGCTATATTGGAGGTGACTTTTCTAAAAAAGAAATTTTTGTTATTGCATTTATGTTATCCTTATCTTGCCTCAAAACACTCGTTTTATCAACAACTTATCATAAAATCATTGATGCATGACCTTGACTTATAACTTTGTGTGTGCCAGATTTATGAGAAAATAGTTTTATTTCTCTTAAATTTACTTGTCTTTAAATTTATTTTAACAAAATTTTTATAATGAATTCTTGTGCTTATGAGTTTTAAATTGAATTCAAATTTATTTATAAGACAAATTCCTGAATAAACATGTAGAATTGAAGTTATAAAGAGAAAAATTCTGGCAACGTTAATTTTTTTATCGATTTCACGTTTTGCAGAAAACTGCTTTTGCTATTGAGTCGCTTTCGCTGTTTGTTATTTTCGTTGCCATTATGAGCGTAGAAAACGTGAATCCCTGGAAAATGCAGATTGAAAATATGGAAAAAGGACTTGGGATCGACGGAGAAATTGTTGGTCAACAAGTTAAAAAGAAAATCGAAGAATTAAAGAAGCAAAGGGAGTCCAATAATGGTTGGTTCAAGTTCACAAGTTTTGTTATTTTTATTTTCTTCAGCCTAATGCTGCAAGGCCTTCCAGATTATATGTAATTGCTCTTTCCACTGCTATTTTGAACAATTACCGTAATAAAATACGGCAATTTAAGCCTATCCATCAATGAAGCAGACTTTATCGCTAAATTCGAAATTTGTTCTTAAAACAAGACGTTTTATTTTTTATATGGACCTTGGAGTCTGGAATAAATATAGGATAGGATTTCATTTTTATCCTGCGAGAGAGGAAATCCGAACACTCGGCTTAATCATATGGCGAACCATGACCTCTCGTGCAGATACCAGTTCCGAATTGGGGGGGAAGGTTTTTGGCTTGTCTATTTTAAAATATGCGTAACTAATGCCGTTCTCACCCGCCAAGCCTCACTCAGTTTAAGTTTATATAGTTCAGATGCATCGTGCATCACAACTTGCGTGCCAAGCGTTGTCAAGGAATTCCACAATGGCAAAGAGAAAATAAAAATTCGCTTTTATTAAGCGTATTTAGTTGGATTAGTTGGATTTAGTTAGTGATCATTTTTTCATCGTTTATGTGTGGTTTGAATCAAATTTCCAAAGAATCTGAACTTTATATTTTGTTATTCATGAGTCACAGATAAATCGCACCTTGACGGCGCAATCCATCAGTGACTCATACTTATACAAAATAGGCAAATTTTTTAAAATATGCGTAACTAATGCCGTTCTCAGCCGCCAAGCCTCACTCAGTTTAAGTTTATATAGATCGCTTGACGGCGCAATCCATCAGTGACTCATGCTTATACAAAATAGGCAGATTTTTAAAATGAAGCTTGCGGGAGTATCTCGCCATGATTATTGTTAACTAAGTATTAAATCAAAGTTGAGAATAAGCTTCGAGCTACACATCTCTGAGCGTCATGACGCAGGCTCGAATCCTGTGAGAAATGATGATTATATGCGAGAGGTCTGCTGGACGCCCCGCCGGTGCACGGTGGTTCATGTAAGTACCGCTTTTGGCTTCCTCCAGCAAAACAGTCAATGCACAGGAAAAATGAGAAATATGATATTCAAAAACCTACACCCCGATACGGAACTGGTATCTGCACGAGAGGTCGTTGTACGCCATATGGTTAAGCTATATTCTTGACTTTCCTCTCTCGCAGAATAAAAATGGTATTCCTAATAAGGCATGAGCTATAATCATGTGTCATATGATAATAGTAATGATAAGCTATCTTTTGCCGTTTTATTCTAAAGGGGGCATAATGTGCCCCACAGGAAAGCGCAACATACATGAAAAAATGAGTGTTATTAACATTTTTGAAAAATAAATTTAGGACCCTAAATTTAAGATTGTCTAGTTGCAGCACTGCTTTCGCAAACAATTATTCCTTGCAGAATTCAAACCTATGTCAGCGCAATCAGAGATGCGTAGCTCCAAGCATATTCCCAACGCTTTACCGATTGAGTTATCTTTGCACAAGAAATAATTAAATATTAAGTGTTTTTATAAAACTCTTTCATGACTGCTTCACATAGTAACAGAGTTGGGGAGCTTTGAGTCATTGACTCCAGTTGCATTTTCGAATCCCCTTTTTCGATGACGGGACCTGACTCTATCAAGTCACCTAAGCTAAATAACTAGACCTGTACTTGACTTAACAAAATGCAGACAAGACTGTACTTTTGCCAAAATTTAGAGTCTGCAATAATTTTTTGAAAATTAACGTTGTCTGGCATTGCGGGACTCATCGGGAGAGAAAATGCACCTCCTAGAAAATATAAAAAAGTAAAACATGCAATCTAGCCTGCTGTGAAATTTGGGTTTTTCTATCCTGGTCTAGTGAAGTTCAATACCATATTCCCGAATGTCATCGAAATCAAAACTGGCAGAATATTCTCATCCTAACTAGGTGGTGCCAATGCTGTAGGGATATAGCTTTGTATCCCAGGTTAGGATGAGTCGTTTCCAACATGCAGATCTCTAGGATAATTGAAAATATGGTACTAAACTTCATAAGACCATCCAATACTGTTGATTCTAAGTGGCTACTTGTAGAGTGAGAGGAGGAAATTAAATTTTTTTGCTGTTAAAAAGATTCAGAAATCGACTTGTGACTTGGTTTGTAACTTGTAAATGTGTGGTTCCACTTGACTTGCGTCATGAAAGTACAGTAACTCGACTTGACTCAAGACTTGAACTTTGACTCAAAAACTTTAAATATTGGCAAGACTTTGCTCAAATATCACCATTTCAAAAAGATTTGACCTTCATACTCTATGGTATTTGCACCCTTGGTCTTTCATCAGTTACATTACTCCTTTCCTTATTCTTTTACAGGGCCGAAAGAGATTACTACACCGACAAAGGTAATTTTAAAATTGCTCATTAAGACTAAATATTTATTGCTTTATATTTTTAGAATAATTTGCACTGAGATAAGTCTTGATGAAATATCCTGGTCCTGTGCTCAATGGGCAATGTCACATTTGAGTGAAAGAATATTTCTTCTCCATTTCTTTAGGGCTGGGCGGCACATCTGTAGAACAGTAAATACCGGTATTGAGTCATCTAAAATATTGTATCGTGTTAATTTTCGCAGTGTCTGTTTGCCGTGATACTGGTATTTCATGTGATACCACCTAAAATGGTTGCAAGTTGATGCATTATCGCGTCAAGTTATGGCAAAAAACTGGTCTTTAGACCACTTACAGCCGCCCGCATTTAGAGGTATGCACCTGATTTTTTTTGTGTAAGTCGCGCATCACATGGCTCTTTAAAAGGGTACAATAGAATGTTTTTTTGTTAGCAGTAAATGGTAATAGTACAGGTAATACCGGTATTTTGGTGGTGGTATGCCGGTACAAAATATGCCTGATGCCGCCCAGCTCCACTTGGTTTTCTTTGTCTAGCAGTTTCGTGACAAAAAATTTCAAAACCATCAACATTGCAATTTCATAGCACTGCTGATGTTTTGAAGCTTTTGTTATCCGTTTCATTAAGTTTGAGCGAATTTCAATGGAAAAAAAGCTGTTACTCCTAAGGGCAATATCAGTCCTAACATATTTCCTGTGTGTTGTTGAAGGCGAATAAAAGGAAACAAAGAAGTGGTAGATGGTTTTACCATTGCCCGGACGGTTACCACTCACTGCACTTCACCGTAGCTGTTCAGTTCTATTTTCGTTGTTTCCCGTTTCGAGTGCATTTTTTTGTACTATATCTTGTCATAGCTCTTTGCTATTAAGTGACCATTAGGTATTTCTATTTAGGCTCTTCTTCCGGCATTGGTCAGAATGAATTTCAATAATAAAAAAAAATATATATACCTATAAAATGACACAGAGTTTCATAGTCTAGCCATGCATGGGAAAAGTATATAGGTAGATATTTTAGAAGTTTTTTTTCATACAGCAATGATTTATGGCATTTCCAATATTTCCACTGTCATCTAACTTGTTTTATTTTTTTTGTTTCAAGCAGAATGTCAGTTCAGCAAATGGTGCGAAAACAGGCGAGTGCTGAATTTCTTTTCATTAGACATCTGGTTGAAGGTTTTTTCATTGCCCAGGGCAGATACCACTATCTAACACAGTGGTTATCGCTGGAAGAAAAAAAATGACGAACTACAACCCTTGCAGGTACCAGCTCCATAGGGTGCCCGGTTAGCTCAATCGGTAAAGCGTTGGGAATACGCTTCGAGCTATGCATCTAACGCAGGTTTGAATCCCGTGGGGGAGGTTGATTATATGCGAGAGGACTGCTGGACGCCTCGCCAATGCTCGGTGGCTCACGTAAGCTCCGCTTACGGCATTATTCCACCAACTAGGTCCATGCACAGGAAAGTTGAGAAATACAAAATAAAAATAAAACCCTTCACCCTGATTCAGAACTGGTATCTGCACGAGAGGTTGTGTTTCGCCATATGGTTAAGCTGCATTCCTCTCCCACAGGATAAAAATGATATCCTACCCTATATTTGATGGGTAGAATTTTTTATGTTATTATAGTTTTTCATGCGGGGACATGGAGGGAATAAGACTTATCGTTTTGAGATAACAAGATAAGTCCCCAAAGACAATACTTAACATCAACATGAATAATTTTCTGTAATGTTTCATTTGACTGAAGTCGCACATTTTTTTAAAATATTTGCCAGATGAAGTTTGACTTTGGTCAGACGAACCATTACAAAAATAATTTTATGTTGGTGTGGAACAAGAATCTTTTTGTTAGCCATAATTACTCTTTCTCCTTGCATTGACTGCATACTACATCGACCCCACGCCAATCGCAAGATTTTTCGAACTAACAAATGGCGCCCGGCAAAACCGATTTATTTGAATTTGATTGAATTCGATGTAAATAATAAGTATCCCATTTTTACTATTAAAACTTGTCTCCATTGTGGAAAATCAAGAAATTTATAGTTTATATTGTTACAATTTACTTTCCATGTCGAAGGGCAACAATTTTCATATTTTAAAGACAAAATATAATCGATTTTGGTCAAACTTGACCAAAATTGATTGTATTTTATCATTAAAAATGAAAATTCTAGTTCATTTAGCAAGTTCTAGTTTCCATGGACGAGTCATGATTGATTCGAATATATATTGTGCTTCAGTTCGAATCACAGAATCGAGTTGCCCAGCCCTACTCACAAATCTTTTATTTCTGTTAAACCAACAGGGCCTGTGGACCCAACCAAACTGAACGACTCAATAAAATGTGAGCTCTGCGACGAAAAAATTGAAAATTTAAAGAATGCGGCCGAACATTTCAACGGAAAAATACACAAACGAAGAATGGAATTACATTTTATGGAGAAATTTGGTGAGTGGAATTCAATTTTATTCGTATTTTTTTTTCTCACAATCACATGCGATTTGCAAATAGGGACGGGCAGTTCAGAATACTTCCCTATTCCTGAAATATTCTGAAATACCTAAATCGTATCCAGAATATCAAATCCTGTTCCAATACGCTATTGTGCATGGAGGGCGGAAGAATTAAGTTAGTCATGGAAATCTTATTCATAGCAAGGGTGGCACTAGTTCAAAAATTGGGATTTAATTATGTTGAGTTTACTATTCTGAAACAGCCTGATAACCATTCAGATTTAAAGAAATGGCTGGTATTTGACCATCTTTTGCAGCAAAGTCGTGATTTATGTCAAATTTTACAATGTAAAATTTGGCACTTATCATGATTTTACTGCGAATAAATCAACTTAAGAATAACTGGTCAGCAAAATTATTTTATTTTATTGAAATTAACTCCTAGCAAGGCTGGAAGCAGCGCCTGAAAGGAACCAACGACCATGTACTTAGTACTACAAGGTGTAGTACCAGCAACTGCACTCTGAGCAGAAAACATTCCTGATATAACTGAATCCTTATGGTAAAGTGCAGTGAGTGGTATCTGCCCTGGGTGATGGCAAAGCCATCTACCACCGTTTAGGGAAGCATAGAAGTGATAGGTGATTTCTACCATCAACCTGATCAATCTGAAATAACCATCTTTGCTTGCAAACCTGTGGCAGTTAGCGAGAGTTTACATAGAAAATAACCAAGAGGAACCATTCGTAATTGATCTTTCATCATTTAATGACTATTTTAGAATTTCAGTTTGGTCTCCATAAGCGATTTACACGAGTCTGTGTGAGATTCAAGAAAACTCTGATCCGGTAATTTTTTAGTCTGGATTTGAAATCGACAGAGTAAAAATAAATAAATTTTCTGAAATATTCATAAACTTTGGCTTTGCTATCAGACATTTAAAAAGGGATATTTCAATTTACTTGCAAAAAATATATCTTGAAATATTGCCCCTGAGCTCAATCGGTAAAGCGTTTGGAATAGGCTACGCTTCGAGCTTTGTATCTCTGATCATCGCGACGCAGGTTTGAACCCCGTAAACGCTGCTTACGGCTTCCTCCACCAACCAGTTCCATGCACAGGACAAAAGAGAAATACAATAACCGAAAAGCCTTCACCCCGATTCGGAACAGGTATCTGCATGAGAGGTTGTGGTTCGCCATATGGTTAAGCTGTATTCTCAGCTTTACTCTCCCACAGGATAAAAATGATATCCTATCCTACCCTTTTTCAGTTGAAACCCATTTTCTTTGGGTGTCTGAGTGGCTGATATTCTGCCAGTCTGCTAATTATCACTCTTCGTTTCAGTTAAAACGGACAAATGCAACCTGTGCGGAACAGGTTTGACTTCACTGCAACAGATATTTGATCATTATAATGCACAAGAACACGCTTCAAAACTTGTCGCATCAAAGCCCAATCGGTCTCCTGCACCAGCTACCGAGAGCCCAATGACAGCCGGTAGAGGGAGGGGGAATCCCAGGGGAGGTGCTGCATCTAGTGGACCTCAAAGAGGAGGATTTAATGCCCAACAAAGAGGGGGTAGGGGGGGTCAAATGGGTCCACCAAGAGGGGGCTCGCCTGCACTTGGTCGCGGGAGGGGCGGAGCTAGTATGAGGGGGCGTGGTGAAACTGTCAATCAAGGCAATTGGGGGAGCAATGAGACTCCAGCAACGTCTCCCAGTGTACGTGGCCGGGGAGGTAGTGTCGGTATGAGCCCACGTGGCTCTCCAGTGACGCCTAGGGGAAGGGGAGCACCGACGAGAGGAAATTTCGGCGCCCGGGGAGGAATTGGGAGGGGACAAATGAATACAACATCAAGTGGGGGTGGAGGCGGTTGGGGGAGTTATGATGATGAGGAGGAAAAGCCCAAAAATGATTTCAACCAATCACAGCCGGTTGTCAGTCGAGGGGCTCCCGGTGCTGGCTTCCGTGGGGGACCGAGGGGTACAGGACAACGAGGTGGCCGTGGTGCAGGTAGAGGTGAGGTATTTCCATTCAGTGTGATTTAAATTGACCACATCCGCATGCATTCATTTTCGAAATGATATTTGAATTGTGTATTCTGGATCAGAGTTCATTCAGATAATTCATGAAACAATTGTTCTCGACTCCTTCCAATATATTCTGCAACGGTACAGAGCTTTTCCGAGGGCAGATCGCTCAATGCACTCTGCTATGGAGTGGATTGTTTTTTCTTGATTTAAGTGCAGTTGCTTATGTAAGTCTTTGCCACGTATTTTTAGGGACTTTTGTTTGTTCACTAGAGTGAATTTCTAGTAAAAACAAGTGCAGCCAGTGAGGGGGTCAACCCCTTTTGATATTTAAAAGCATAATAATAGCGTTTATAACTAGGGCTGTCTGAAATATTCGATTCGGAATGTTTATTATACGACTTCTGATTCGATTCTGGAACAAAAAGCTTATTTGATTTTGGCCAGCCCTACTTGTAGCTGCGTAACTCAAGCGGCCTCCCCGATAGCGGTCTCGTAAGGGCCACGATATATTGGTGTTCTCTTCCCTGCCTGGCCGTACCTAATTAATTAAACAAATAATAGGCTGCAGATAAACGTGCAATATTGACTGTCTGAAAGGCAAATCCTCGTTTTGATGACGACTTACGTCTTGCCCGCTGCGTGGAACTTCTCTGTTAATTAATTAATCAGTCATTAGTTAGTTAGTTCGTTTTAGGCAATGCTTCTCACCTCGCTCAAGAGTGAATATAAAAAAGTATTGAGTTCCTCCTAAATGTCTGACTTTTTTTTCATTGAAATTCACTCTGAGCAGGGCCAGAAGAAGTGCCTAAAGGGAACCAACAAACGACTACTTAATAGAAAAGAGCTATTACAAGATGTAGTACCAGCAACTGCACACTGGACGGAAAACATCCCGAATGGAATTGAACCGTTGTGGCAAAGCGCATTGGGTGGTATCTGCCCTGGGTGACGGTAAAACCATCTACCACTTATTTGCTTCCCTTCTGTTGCAAGACTTTTTTCAGATGTTGATTTTGTGAAATTTTAAATGCATTCTTTTCCATTACAAATAACTTTTTTTTATCTTATATGATATCTCTGTTCACAGGTGCTCAAAATAGCTTCAGTGGCAGTGGAGGAGGATTTGGGAGCAATAATAATAACGATCAGACGTGAGTTGCTCTTTTGTTCTTTTTTTTCTTTATATCGGGCGGAATATATATATATACCTGGCAGAATGGGAATTACTCTGATACTCAGACACCCGAAGAAAAGTGGTTCCATCAGAAGAGTCCAGCAAATGATTAATATTCTATAAAATATAGAATATTGGAACATAAAAATGTCTATTTTTGAAATTTCAGAAAAAAGAATTTCAAAAGAAGGTTTAAAATCATCAACACTGCTATTTCATAGCAGTATTGATAATTTTGAAGCTTGTTTTGCGCATCCAAATAATATGACTTTACAATCCCCAGATACCAGGAGAAAACTAAGATTCTGCCACTCTGCACTAGGACTGCTGAGATTCTGCCACCCTGCACTAGGAGTGCTGAGATTCTGCCACCCTGCACTAGGAGTGCTAAGATTCTGCCACCCTGCACTAGGAGTGCTAAGATTCCGCCACCCTGCACTAGGAGTGCTAAGATTCTGCCACCCTGCACTAGGAGTGCTAAGATTCTGCCACCCTGCACTAGGAGTGCTAAGATTCTGCCACCCTGCACTAGGAGTGCTAAGATTCCGCCACCCTGCACTAGGAGTGCTAAGATTCTGCCACCCTGCACTAGGAGTGCTGAGATTCTGCCACCCTGCACTAGGAGTGCTAAGATTCCGCCACCCCAAACTATGTCTAATTTCAAATTATACCAAGAATAACATATTTGATTATGTTTCGTACTGACATCCCTCTGCCAAAATCCAAATTCAGTGTTGGCTTTTTCTGTCAGTAAACTGGTGTGATATTGCATCAAATTGTAACCATCTCTAGTGATATGCACCGAAATCCGGTATTCCCGTTTTCCCAGGGTTTTCAAGCTTCTTGAGAAGCCTAGTCCACAATTTGAGCTAAATCCTTATTTTTTATTACCATTATATTGCTTAATTATACTGTTTTGTTTTCAGGTCCAACTATGGACAAAATCAAGGTTCGTGCATTTTATATCCCTGTTTGATGTAGCCTACCCAAGTTATTACACCTTTGGTTGAGTGATGAGCATGGATTGACGAGCCAGACTCTTGTTAAATGTGTCCGACATCTAAACGACTTTTTTTTCTTATTTTCTTCCCAATGTTATGTTTCTCCATCTATTATGGGGTAGTGGTACGTGATCATCGCGAGATTTTCACGATGGCCTAGTGGTTAAACGTGTTGGCATCGCAGTTTGAAGATCTCAGGTTCTAGTCCCGGCGGGTCCGGCTCGCTTATCCATGCCCACCACTTAACCCAGGGTGTATAAGTGGCCCCTGTTACAGGGCCTTGAACAGGGTGATCCACTCCAAGCCCAAGAAATGTCTATAAAAAATATACCAATGTGTGCTTTGTCCGATGAGCTTTCGATTTTAATTTATAGGCTTTTAATGCGAAATTATAAGTTATGTAGGACATGGATATGTTGGCATTCAAAAGCCGTTCAGTTTGTGTCAGTTATAACCTCTTGTCCCGATCAGAATTAAAATTTACGTTTCAGTCCTACTTGAGCCCAGTGTGTTAAGTCTTATAGCTGGAAAAGACAATGGACTTTAGATGTCATAGGTATTTCATACTGAAGGGCTACACCTGAGAGTAAAAGAATTTTTAGTTCAATACTCATTGAAGGGAAAGCTGCACTGAAATAGTACCATTTTATTTTGTCATGTATGTGCCACTGATGGAACGTGTCACATCTACGTATCCATCAGGGCACACCTTCTTATATGGGTCTAGATGCTTCGAAAAGTTTATGTTTAGAATTAGGCGAAAAAAATCTTGTTTTTTCACTCACTTTTTTACTCATGCATAATATTCCTGTTCTAGGTGGAGGTAAAATACCAAGTGGATTCAACAAATCATTTGAAAGACCGAAGCCGTATGGGGATAACAACACTGGCATGAATAATAACAGGTGCGAAAAGATTATCTCAAATGTGAGGTTTACCAGACCAAAAGAATGTCAGCTACTTTGCTGCTCAGACACCCGAAGAAAGTTTGTCAATATATAATTCTTGCTGCAAGAATATATGTTTCTTTCCAAGTGTCTGCTAGCAAAATACATGGCTTTCAGACTGGCTTAAAGCCGGCTACTCAGACACCCGAAGAAAATAGATTCCCAGAGAAGAAAATTGGGCAAAGTTTCATTATATAATTCTCACTGTAAGAATGAAAGTCCTTTTTTAAGTGCCTGGTAGCAAAATACATGGCTTTCAGATTGGCTCAAAGCCAGCTACCCAGACACCCTGAGAAAATGGATTCCCAGAGAAGAAAATTTGTAATTTGGGCAACGTTTCATTATATACTTCTTACTGCAAGAATAAATGTTTCTTCCCAAGTGCCTGGTAGCAAAATACATGGCTTTAAGACTAGCTAAATGCCAGCCGGACACCCGAAGCAAATTTAGAAAATGGGCAACATTTATAATACCTTTCACTATTAGAATTAGCGGCGGTCAACATCAAATGTCTTATGGTTTCAGAATCAAATAATTTGCTAAATTGAATATTGGAATCAGGAGTCATATAACGAACAAACAAAGACATTTTTTTATTATCTTATAATTTACTTGAAAATTCCCACCTATTTATGCAAATGTTTAAAATTATCATTTTGTTGATTTCGGATTGTTGCAGGAATCGAATCGAATAATTTATCATTCGAGCAAATAATTTGGACAGCCATGATTAGAATATGATATCCTTTTTTAGTGTTTGGTTAATATTCAAACCATTGCAAATGATTCAAAAATCATCAATACTGCTATGAAATAGCAGTGTTGATGGTTTTGAAGCTTTTTGAACATCCGAAGACATGACATGAACACTTTGAGCAACCAGAGATAAATAAAATTCTGCCACCGTGGGGGTGCCTGGAACATGAATCCGAGATTATTCCCCAGAGGGGTAATGTTTTTTATTGCCTCTCTTCGGAATTGATCACCCTGATTAAGGTTCTGTACTGGAAGCCACTTATAGATGGTCATTAGTTCCGGTTCGGCATAGCCTACCAAAGTTATCAGCCCTGGATTGAGTGGTGGATTGGGTTAACAAACCAGACTCGCTGGTACTCGAACCCAAGATCTTCAACCTGCGCATTGGATTAACAAACTGGACTCACTGGAACTCGAACCCAAGATCTTCAACCAATGCATTGGAATAACAAACCGGACTCTCTGGGACTCGAACCCGGGATCTTCAACCTGCAATTCCAACATGGTAACCACCAGATACAGCAACTGACAATTTAAATATGTTTTAGGTCAATAGTCTTGTATGAGCATTTCCTTTCTCACGTTAACGGATCTGTGTTTTTCATCTCCATCTAGGAGAATATTAAAAAACTGAACGAGCGCTTTGAAATGCCCTAAGTGTATTTCCTACTCGTTGTAAAAGGTGACTTATTAAAAAGAAATATGTTGTAGATGACGATCTGAAATCAACCAAATGACTTTTCTGATATTTTGATCTAAAATAAGTGTGAATTTCCACGTAACTATACAGTTCGGCTTCTAATTATATTTCTCCATTAATACAGGGGTAGAGGTGGAAGCTTCGGAGGAGCAAGAGGGGGTCGGGGTGGACAGCGAGGGGGAGCATCCAACACTGGAGGAGGGGGATGGGGAAGCAATGCCCCCACTAATCAAGGCAACGATATGATATGGTGAGTCGTCTTAGTTGTTGTTGGTTGTAGTTGGGGGGAGTAAATTGATTGTTGTAAAAAATAATAAAATATGATGGGGGCGGGTTCTTGAACTTTTTTTTAAACTTATTGGATAATTTGCATGGGCAGGGTATCGTATGATTTTTAAATTTGGAATGAAATGGAGTGGAATGAAAAGAGTTGTCTTAACATAGTATTTTGAGTACGCAATTATTTCTTCTCGAGTAGAAATTTTATTTCTTCATGTGTACGTCACAGATGGACCACGTCTCACGGTGGCAGAACATTGGTTTTCTCCAGGTTCCTGAACTGTCCATATAATTTTCTTCGGATGGACGAAAAGCTTCGAAACCACCAACACTGCTATTTCATAGCAGTATTGATGATTTTGAACCTTTTTATACAGTTTGACTACAACCTGACGCTCAAAAGGAGAAAATTAAAAGCTTCTAGGTCATGAAAAATCGCTCATTAGCTGGATTTTCTTGTGGAACCCATGTTTTTGGGTGTCCAAGTAGCAGAGTGCCTGGCGTTCTGTGAATCTCATTGCCGCGGTCAATCAGTGTCACACATTTAACAAAAGATGCTTCGATGATTATTCCCAGACTGTGTATCGATTTTCCTTTTTTTTTAAATCATTTTTTCGAACACTCAGTTATTTTCAAACTTTTAAACACATCTGAATGTTAGCAGATACCAGACTGGCAAAATAATAGCTAGTCTGCTGCTCAGACACCCGAAGAAAATGGATTTTTTTTTTTTAAAACAAAAATTTGTCAAATAAGCAATGTTCCATGATATATCTGTAGTTAGAAGATTTAAACTTCGCTTTTTTACTGTCTGGTGGCAATCAAACTTCAGAAAAAGGTTTGAAATCTATTTCATAGCAGTATTGATGGTTTGGAACTTTTCGTCCATTCGAAGAAAATGACATGAATATTTCAGACAAAATCAAGATTCTGTCACGGTGCCAGCCGTACCATCTGACATCCACCGATTTTTCTGTTAGACTCAGTCAGGTTTATATTTTTTGATCGCTCATGATGAAAAAAGGCAAAATATAGCCACTGAGCTCTGTATATTTTTTTTCTGAGCTCAGAATCAGCCAAAGTATTTCATTAACGTACCTGTATTTGAAAATGCAATTTTTTCTACTCTCTTTTTTTTATTGCTAGTGCCTAAGTCTACATTATTCTGCCCTGGGGTCCGAACTAAAGGGTTCAAAGAGTCAAAATAAATCCCAAAATTAGCAGTTTAAACCTTTGTCTGTAGTCATTGTATGTTACTGGTATGAGGCTCGGTGCCAATTTTTATCCGAAATTGCATATATAGCAATTTTTTTTTTAATTTGTTCAATACTTCCATATCGGGATTAGAATCTCAAAATTTCAATTCTCTAGATTTTTTTTTTTGTTTTTTATTTCCAACCTCCCCATTCTTACACACATTATTCCACAATATCGCTTCTTATATAGTATCATGGTTGCTCTTTTTCAATACAAATCCCAATATTTTCAACTACGATGGCCTATTTAAAAAATTATTTATTTATAGGATATCACCTTGATTTTTTTCTCATGGGAGAAAGAAAATTCCAGTGTGACATAATTTGAAATAATTTAGTTAGTGACATGTACCGGCTGTAAATTTTCGATTATTTTATTTTTAAAGATTTACTAAATTAGCTAAGTTTAACATTTTTCTCATTGCATTTTACTCCCTCCCCCTCATTTTTTAATGCCCTAAAAATTCCAGGTGTGTCGTTTGCAAGATAAACATCAATTCTAGTGGAGCATCCGCACATTATGCTAGCGCACAACATAAAACAAAGGCAGGAGCGTCACTTGGTGGAGTACAGAGCAACCAGGGGTCAATTCCACCCTCCTTTGGGTCAGGGAACCTAACTAGACCCCAGGGACAAAATTTCAAACAAACTGGAGGGTATGGTTCCAATAACAAACCAAACCAAGGTTTTGGGAACCAGAATACCAATCAAGGTCTTAGTGCTCAGTCAGGTCCTAAACCACGCTTTGGCAGCCAGAGTACCAATCAAGGTTTTGGTGCTCAGTCTGGTCCTAAACCACGCTTTGGCAACCAGAATACCAATCAAGGTTTTGGTGCTCAGTCTGGTCCTAAACCACGCTTTGGCAACCAGAATACCAATCAAGGTTTTGGTACACAATCTAATATCAAACCAGGCTTTGGGAACCAGAATACCAATCAAGGGTTTGGTGCACAGTCTGGTCCTAAACCACGCTTTGGGAACCAGAATACCAATCAAGGGTTCGGTGCTCAATCTAGTATCAAACCACGCTTTGGGAACCAGAATACCAATCAAGGGTTTGGTGCACAATCTGGTCCCAAATCAGGCTTTGGGAACCAGAATGCCAACACTGGATACGGTGGTGGAAACCAGGGATTCAATTTAAATACCAATCAAACCAGATTTGGCGGAAACCAGGCTAACACTGGTTTCGGGGCCAACAATCAAAAATTTGGTAATCATTCTGTGGGATTTGGAAATCAGGGGGCTAAAACGGGGGGCTTTAATGCCAATGTCCAAAAATTTGGGTCCCAGCAACAAGAATATCCTCCCCCTAGTGGGTCCACCACCACCAAGATTCCCTGGTCAAACTTGGGGTGCAGGACGAGGCCAACTAATGCAAACCGGTCCCAGATTTTAATAGCCACAACAACTTGAAATGAAAAACTGAAAGAAACTTCCTTACATGAAAAGACATGACATTTTATTTAATGTAAAAAAAAACTTGTTGAAAACATAATTGCGAGGATATAAATACTGATCTGGGGAATTCAAAGGTTCAGTATTTCTTGATTGAATACACATAGGGTTGTCATTTTCATTCTGATGTATTTATTTTTCAATCTCGAATCTGATTCTATCTCGTAAAAAATTTACTCAGTATCAAGTAAGTCAATGATAAGACAACATTGTGTTGTTAAGTATGAACCACTGATGGATCGTGCCATTTAGGCACGGTCCATCATTGGTTCATGTTTGAAAAATAAATCAATTTCCAAGTTTTCATTTTGAAAGTCAAATCACAGCGAATTGACTTGAACGCTGCTCAAAATGGTTGTCGTACCAAATTTTATAAATGAATTTTGAATCATGGTTGCATTAGAATATTGAATCTGTAATTACACAAAATATCAGAGGATTTTTGTCTTTTCTGTGAAATGATTAAAAAAAACTATTATTCACATTAAAAACACTGGTTTATTGATTATTTTCAAAGACTTTTTTGCAGATTTTCAATTTTAGGGGTGTTTTTATGGAAATACTGCCTTGATATCGTGAATTAATTTGTCATTTACCTTTGTTATCATTTTTAGCCCTTTTTGGGGGGGAATTTTTGCAAAATTTTTTGTTGAAAGCAAATTTTTTTAGAGGGAAAAGGGTCTGAGAAAAGGATTGTTATTTGCCACAGTTAAGTCATAGGTTTTTTTTTTTCTATTTTGGTCCTATATTGTGTTTTTACCTTGCTGTATTGTGAGGAAATCTTTCGTTACGACAAAATCGTCTGGTCGTGAAATGCTCTCAAACTCCAGTAAATCGTGGCGTATTTGTTGGACTCTGTTTCGTGTAAAGTTAGTAAATATGTGGTAAAAATACCACGACTTCGGTCCAAAAATAATTTTTTTATTCTTTGGCAAAAATTGTCAAGTCATGTCCACTTTTATAACAGCAAAGCTTGACCTAAAATAGGAAGGAAATGAATTTTGTTGAGTATTCTCGAAGTCATTTATCCTTTGACCTTAAAAAAAAAATTGCAATATTTATATTCTGTCGAAAATCCATAGGAATAACAGGCTTGCAAATCCATTGCAATTTCGCAAGATTTCAAATTTTTATCTTCCTATAAGGAGCGTAGTATAGTGGCTTAGAAGCAATCAAAACTGAATTACTCCGGGAATAAGCAAAACAAACCTCAAGGAATACAATATCTCATCCTTGTAATAAATATTAGAAAATTTCATCATGGCTTCGTACGAGTTTAACAAGAGTATGTGCAAGATTTTACAATCACGCTAATTTGCAAGCTTGAATAACAATTTTTACACTGAAAAAAAAATCCTTTTGCATCATTTGGCCGTTTTTAGGGTAATTTTTCATGATCTACTAATTGTGTTACAACTTTTTGAAGATTTTTTAATTCTGTGTCACTGTAAATAGTCTTGTATTGTGTAATAAACCTTGTTAATTTTAAACAATTTTATTCTTTCACTGTTCGGGTAAAAACAGAAGGAACACTTCCTCAAATCTAAGCCATATTATTTATTTCTTAAACATTCCACACATGCGTGATGGCCATGTCGACATGACTAGTTAAAAATCTCTGTTTGGGTAGTCTAGGCTTGCTATTCCTTGCTCACCACTCAACTCTGAGAACTTGGCTAGACTGGACAGAAAGATCATATCATCCTTACAAACATTTACTGTGTCCGTTTATAAGTTGCTGTTCTCTCTATGTTGTAGTTCCAGAGTTTCTTTAAAATGGAGGTATATATTAGAATTGTGTGCGCGATGGCCTGCCTACTGGTTAAACATGTTGGCATCGCAAGTTGAGGATCTCAGGTTCGAGTCCTGACGAGTCTGGGGCGCTTATCCATGCCCACCACTCATCCCAGGTTGTGATGACGTGGGTAGGCTAAGCCGAACTGGAAAAGAACATATCTTTCCAACAACATTAACCATGTCCATTTATAAGAGTCCATTTATAATACTGCTAAGAGATACTGTATCATTTTAATGAACATATGTGAGGGCTTGCACTTTCAACGAGGTCCGATATAATTAACCATTATTGTAAGTGTCTGAAATATCAGACAGGTTAATCACCGATTTTAAGAAAATAAATTGCTGACTCCATCGATCACAGATAGAGCTGGTTGGCATTAGGTATATTTTGTACCGACATACCACACCGTAATGCCAGTATTACCGGTATGCCAAGTCATTATCTGCTATCAAAAAGCATGCTATAGTGTTGTTCTAAAAAGCCATGTGGGGCATGACCTAGTTTGTGAGGCGCGATGGCCTAGTGGTTAAACATGTTGGCATCGCAGGTTGAAGATCTCGAGTTCGAGCCCCGGCGAGTCCGGCTCGCTTATCCATGCCCACCACTCAACCCAGGGTGTAATAACTTGGGTAGGCTAAGCCGAACAGGAAAAGATGATATCTTTCCAGTAATTGTAACCCTGTCCGTCTATAAGTGGCCGCTGTTACAGGGCCTTGGACAGGGTGATCCACTCTAAGAAGTGGCTATGAAAAAAAAAAAAATCAGATGCATACCTCCAAATGCTGGCAGATTGCTGTTTGATGACGATGCAAAAGTCCAATTGAGGCATATTAGCAGGTTTAAGTAGGCTAAAGACTCGTTTTTTGTCATTACTTGACGCGATAATGCTGCAATTTGTAGCCCTTTTAGGCGGCATGTCGCGAAATACCGGTATCATGGCCAACCGACATTGCACAGATTAACGAAAAACAGTATTTTGGAAAACTCAAAACCGGTATTTACCTATATGGCGCCCAGCTCTAATCATAGACTTTTAAAAACCCCTCAATATGATCAAATTGGAGACAGAAACGGTTCAGTACATGAACGAGCGTTTGGCCAATATGTTATGGTATAAGCTTTTTTCATGGCTGGATGCTGCCATTTATTTCTTCAATCAGGTTTTGTACGTTCCTGATTGACGAACGACCATTTTTCATTATTTTTTTGTCAGTCATGATTATCAAAATTCAACTCAATTCTACATTACACAGGAGAGGTCAGTCTTGTGGTCATGCTATTTTTTAAGTATTATTTGTTCATTTTATGCACCAGGCGCCAAATTACTTAAATACGAAAAAAGGGACATCAAATGTTATTTTCCTAATATTATTTTCCCCTTTTGTCATCCACATTTAACATCTTGCAGTTGGCATTTTTTAAAGTTCTATATTGAACCTTTTTTTATCGGTTGGTGTACAAGTCAATATAAGCTATTTTATGCATTTACGATTGACGGGGGATTTCCATACATCATACGACTGGCATTGAATTGAGGTACGAATGTATTATTTTTTCTTTTTCATGCTGTAGTGTATAGCAGATTTGTGTTAAGCAGGAAAAATTCTTTTACAAAATTTTATCACAACATTTTTAGTTATATTGGTTTGATCGAAATAATGATTCTACCTCTCCTTGAGAATACGGATAACTTCACTTGGAGTTGCAAAAATTTTTGAGAAGATTTCGCAAATTTCGTAAATCTTTTTTATCTATGTTTCATATAGGATTTCCAAACCAGGAAAAAATGTTATATATACATATTTTATTCACTACGGTTGCTCTGCTGTGGCGGTGGGTTGAATTTTTGATCTTTGTGTTGATGAAACGCCAGCAGACTCATTTTTTTTCATGTTTGCTTCAGGAACCTTTTCTATGAACATTGAATAAGGTGACTGTGACATAGCAGCACGGCTTGATTTTGTTTTTTACACATGCTCCTATGTTTCGCAAAAAAAGTTACTTTATAAAACTAAGGATTGTGCCCCATGTGTACAAATTTTAGTTTTTTGGTTTCAGTTACTTTGTTCTTTGATGTTCACATAATTAGGGCTGGGCAATTCGATTCGATTTTCACATAATTAGAGCTGGGCAATTCGATTCGGTGATTCGAAGCACAATGGTATTCGAATAAATCGTGAATTGTTCATAAGAAAAATACTTGGATTAAATGGACTAAAATTTTCATTTTTAAAATATAAAAATTGCTGCTTGTAGACATGGAGTGCGAATTGAATATACATAATAAAGCATAAATTTCTTGATTTCTACAACGAAGACGAGTTGTGAAAACTGGATATTTGTTATTTAAATCGAATTCGATCCGATTCGAAAATATTATTTAAATTCCGAATGATTCAGTTCACCCATTCCTTCGCATAATGTCCCCATAATGACTCGGCCACCTTTAGTTATCGTTGTCGAAGCTTTTACTGTTTCAATAATTGTTTACAAACTTATATATAAACCCCAGTACTCTTAATACTTTCGAAGAATGCCCTGTAGCCACATACAACTGATTTAATTAAGGTATGATTGAATTATTTCTTATTTCTCCATTTTTTTTATTATTTTATATTGTCAGTGCTGTGGAGGATGTCAACAATTTTTTTTTTGGTTTTGAAAAGTTTCTAAATGACTCGATACAAAGTCGTAGCAATGCTCAAGAAATCACCGTATCTGGAATTTGATTTTTTAAACAATGAAATGTTGATTTTATAGTTAGGTTCATAAATGCAGTGGAACGGGAGTATTACTCCAACAATAGTTATGTAAAATATGGTTGACTGCACCCCCAGCTTTGGTGTCACAACCCAGCTTAACTTTGTAGCTCATATATTTTAAAATTACGAATATTTAGTGTTAAAGTTCACTAATGGGTCATGTTTCAATTTGAAAACAAATTTTTGATAAAATAAAATTTGTTCTCTAGTAATTTTTAATAAATATCTTTGTTGCTTTTACATTAAATGGATCCTTGCAGTTTGGAATTTGGTTTTGTACTTTTAAAAAAGAGGTAGATGGTTCTACCATCGCCCAGGGCAGATACCACTCACTGTTCTTTACCATGGTGGTTCAGTTTCGTTTGGGATGACTTTTCCACTTAGAGTGCAGTTGCTGGTACTTACGTTACGTCTTTTAGTAGCCCTTTGCTGTCGAGTTAGTTGGCCGTTAGTTGGTTTCTTTTAGGATCTGCTTTCGGCCTTGCTAAGGGTGAATTTCAATACCAATATAGAGATTTTTCTTTTTCTTGCAATAAAATTCTTCCATTATCTTCAGCCTAAGCTGTTATGCTTGGAAAACGTTCTTCCATAAAAAAATTAAAACTGTTTCTCTGTTGAGGAATAAATTGAAAATGAATAGCCGTGGATTTATATGAAAAAATTTAGTTCATGAGAATTCAAATGCTTCGAATTGTTTGATTTTTCCTAATTGTTGCAATAACTTTTCACCATCAACTTTTTGCAAAATTGTGATTATTGAAGCCATTATACATATATCAAAGCTGTTACTAGTGTACTTGTACTACTGAAGAATGGGTAATCATACAACAGAGGGGCATTGATTGGAGGTATGATTAAATTATTTCCTATTTTGCTATGTTTTTTTTTATAATTTCCTTTTTTATTTGTTAGTCTGTCAATCTATCTAAGATGCTGTGAGATGGGTGTTACGCAAAAAATGCTGGCATTTTAAAACATTTTTTTTTATTTCAAGTCTGCTTACATCAAGATTTCTAAAGTTTATTAGAAATATTCCAAAAGCTATTATAGTTTAAAGAATTGCAACTTCTGAAAAAAGTTCATGCGGGCTTTTTTTTTAATCCATTTTATAAACACACAAAATTGCGCTAGAACCAATAAATAAAACTGTCTGATCCTATTTTATTGAAGCACAATTAACTATTTAACACCCCGATGAGGCGCTGTCCACCTCTAGGTTGGGTGTATATGTTTGACTTCTATTTTTTTTATTTGCCAATGTCTATTTTGGGGGACATTTTTTGCCTACATTGTTTAAGAGGGCTCTTTATGTTTCAAGTCGTAGTGCG
The DNA here is from genome assembly GCA_963675895.2 of Styela plicata. Lineage (NCBI taxonomy): Eukaryota > Metazoa > Chordata > Ascidiacea > Stolidobranchia > Styelidae > Styela > Styela plicata. Next base: position 18,289,785 of record OZ023148.1, read on the forward strand.
TAGATTTTCCAACATCCTTTTTTTTTCAATTTACAATAGACATTCTAAGTTTTTCTGGTGAAATGAGAATTGAAAATATTGCTAGTCTCTGTGTTATTTTTTTTCAATTTTTCACATAGCTCTAATGTATATATAGAAGCTTTAATTTCAAACACTCTAATGTCATAGAAACGATAAGTTGAAAAAATTCACTAAATCTCGACCTTGCTTTTAACTATGGCTTCAATTTCAAACACTGTGAAAGCCAAGTCCAGAGAGGCATATTAGAGTTCAATACTTTGAAATTATTTTCTATTTATTCCTTGGCTGAAATTTTTCTTCACTTTGTTCAATTTTATTCGTTTCGAAATCAGATTACGGTAATTCTGGAATATCTAGAACTCAAAATATCATGAAATTTTTAAACAAAAAAGATATTTGAGATTCTTACTGCTTGAGATATGTTCTAAATCCATCAAACTCACATTTTGTTTCAATTTTATCAGGTGAATATACTGAAAGCAACTTAAAAGCATATGAACGGCATAAGCAGAGACTATCACTTCGTTGGACTATTCAAAAATGGAGTCGTTAAAATTGGAGCAAGAAGCATGTTTTGTGAAGTAAGTGTGCTGCTAGAGCTACTGGTTGATGGTTTCAACTATTCATATTGCCCCTATGATCACTATACACGCTTGCTTGCTTGGGGTGCTCGGTTAGCTCAATCGGTAAAGCGTTGGAAATATGTTTTAAGTTACGCATTTCTGATCGTCATGGCGCAGGTTCGAATCTCGTAAGGGATGATGAATATATGCGAGAGGTCTGTTGGACACCTGGCCGGTGCACGGTGGTTCACGTAAGCGCTGCCTACGGCGCTTTTGCCATCAACCAGGTCGATGCTCAGGAAAAATGAGAAATATGATAATTCAAAAAAAAAACATCCCGATTCAGAACTGGTATCTGCACGAGAGGTCGTGGTTCGCCATATGATTAGGCTGCATTTCAGCTTTCCTCTCCCGCAGGATAAAAATGATATCCTTTCTCCTACTTACATTCTGTTTTGTTCACATTTTCTAATGCAACTGTAAGGTTTGCTATACAAGCTAGCAATTTGTGCTTGCTTGTTTTGTTCGCTTCTGCTTTTTAAGGATTTTAATAAAATTAACGCAAAGCAGTGGCGAAGTGCATTGCTGATTTTTTGTTTTCTCTCTTAAAACGCAATGCATCGGTAAGAGAACTTATGTGTATTGTCGCCTTTGTAGTTTAGTTAATCCAAATTCACCTTATGAATGTATGTATGTTTATTTGTCTCAAATAAATACATCACCAATGTACTACAAAAAGGAACACATTATGATTATGAGACAGGCTGTACGTACAAGACCTATTTGGCTTAAGACACAAAGTGCGATCTAAGCCTGCTACCTACTTAAAACAAAGGAAAATAAAGTGAAATATAATTGGGCAAAAAAATCACACATTTTGGGTAATGTAGTAATGTTTCAGACACCCAAAGCCTATGACTACCATTGGAAGAAAATTTGGGTGATGGGCAATATTTCATAAAAATTCCTCTACTAGAAGATCATCTCTTTGAGTGTCCGGCAGCAACCAATCTTTGATAAAAGGTTCAAAAATCAAAACTGCTATAAAATAGCATAGCCAGTGGCTCCAAACTTTTTTTTGTTCATCCGAAGAAAAATACATGACCATCTCAAACTCCCGAAAAAAATAAGATTCTGTCACCCTGATTTGAGCATTTCAGATAAATGAAAGTTGCTGATGATATTTGACCATATTCATGATGCAAGCTCACGATTTTCTGCATTAAATTCACAATATTCCTCTCTTACTTATAGAAATACCGTAATATATAATAGATATTACTTTTTTTACAGGAGAAATCTTTAACATCACTTTAAATCAACAACACTTCAAACAACTTGGAATCATGCACTACCAGCTTTGGGAAAAAAACAATTCAAAATTTTGGAAACATTCTGCTTTCTCATTCTCGTTGCTTTAGGAAATTTTTGCCAATATATTAAAAAATTTTGGCCTTTTATTCAAATTTCACCATAAATTTCTAAAATAAAAATCAGATTCGGATAGTTTCAATTTTAATAAACACGATTCGATTTGAAAATGCTTGTATCTGAAAGAGGCAACTCTATTCAGAGCTAAGTGACAGTCTACTGTGTAGTTTGAGATTCTGAAGCACCGTCTAATGAACTGTATAACCTTCTTCTCTGTTTACCTGCGACTTCGGATCCACATGTGGGTGTTGCCACAAGGAGGCTGGAATGAAATAGTATCAAAGTCAAGTAAAGAAATAGTATATTCTCTTTCCACAAAGTTATAAGTATAATTGTAAGCTTTCGTTACGTCTTAGCCTAGCTTCTTCAGACAAAACAAGATATGACTTTTATAACAGTGAAGGATGTTTATCATCATACGTTGTTTTATAAGTTATAAGCCCTATATTGTTTTATCCGAAGAAGTTAGGCTACGACCTAACGAAAGCTCACAAATATACTTGTAATTTAGTAGAAAGAGAACATGCTATTTTTGTTCCACTAAAAAGTTATCATTGTTTGTTTGTTACCAAAATTTTGATGTGATTGTTCCATTCAATAGAGAGTATTTGATTCTGATATTAAATTTTCGTCATTTTCCTGTACTGTGATCTTACATTAAAGTTACATATTCATTTTTTTTTGAAGAGTTAATTTTTTTTTATTAAATTCTGAATTTGACCACATTCAAAATAAGTGAAGTGAATTTGCGATTGCATGTATATTATGTACAAACATTTTGTTATTTCTCAAATCATGAATGGATTATTTTGCTATTATTTTATAGCCACTTCTTGGAGTGGATCACCCTGACCAAGGCCTTTTACGAGCAGCCACTTATAGACAGACCGGGTTAGAATTGCTGGGAAGATATTATCTTTTCCTATTCGGTTTAGCCTACCCGAGTTATTACACCCTGGGTTGTGCGTTGGGCATGGATTGACGAGCCGGACCTGCCGTGACTCGAACTCGAGATCTTCAACCTGCGATGCCAACATGTTGAACCACTAGACCATCACGCCCACATCAATAATTTTAATCATCATTTATTATGCCTAACACAAGCCACAGGGGAACCTTTCCTTCTCTAGGTCAATTTTAAATGATTGGTGTGCCATCTTTGTTGACCCTCATACCCGTTTCCTCATATCTCATTTTTCAAGACCCTTCAAAGCCATTAATGAATATTATATAGGTTATCGTATCTTCAAGTTTGTGGATTATGGCTGGATCAAATTCTTATCAGATGTTCTTTTTGTGCTTTCACAATCATATTTCATTAAGTATGAATTGCAGGTTAGATCGCTCCTCCCTGGTGTGACCTATCAGTTTCTCATACTTAGCATTTTGGTCAGTGTGTTTTATCGACTCAGTTGCCTAATATGTGTTATCCACAATGGTATAGGATAGGATATCATTTTTATCCTGCGGGAGAGGAAAGTCGAGAATACAGCTTACCCATAGGGCAAACCAGGACCTCTCTTGCAAATACCATTTCCGAATCGGGGTGAAGGTTGGTTTTTGATTATCATATTTCCTATTTTTCCTGTGTATGGTTCTGGTTGGTGGAGGAGGCCGTAAGCAGCGCTTACGTGAACCATCATTCACCGACGAGGGGTCCAACAGACCTCTCACATATAATCATCATCCCTCACAGGATTCGAACATATGTCATGGCGATCAAAGATGCGTGGCTCTAAGCGAATTCCCAACGCTTTACCGACTGAGCTAACCAGACACCCCTATCATGGTTATTACTTTGCATTCATTTAAGTTGTTTTTGTTTTTTATTTTACGTTTGTGCTACACTGTTCAGCAATAAACTGTGATTTGTTACATCGTATTGATCTTTTTCATTGAAATAATTCGAACCGGGCTGATAGCAGAGCACCCCCACAGAAACAGTGGTCATGTCGATGGCAAACATAGGCTATAGAATGCAGTGCCAGGGGCTGCATTCTGTGCAGAAAACATCTTGAATAGAGCTGGGCCACTTTGATAAAGTGCAGTAGTTAATGGCATCTGCTATTCGTTTGAGTAATGCTTCATAACTTTACCGGTTCTGCACTGGATAGAATGACAAGATGTGAGATAAATCTCGTAACCAGATAAAATTGTAAGCGTTGTTCATTTCGTAGTGTAAAGTTCATATTCGTCCAACGGCGAAACCAGAGTGGGGGTCTGCACTAGGATGAAATGGACTTTATTCCACAGTATGCAATTAACAATGTTCACAATCATATCTGGTTACGAGATTTTCCTTGCCATTCCATCTCTTGTGGAACATATTTTTTATGGCCACTTCTTAGAGTGGATCACCCAAGGCCTTGTAACAGCAACCAGTTAAAGATGGACAGGATTACTATTACTAAAAAAATATGATCATTTCCCTGTTTGGCTTAGCCTACCCAAGTTATTACACCCTGGGTTGGGTGGTGGGCATGGATAAGCAATGCCAACATGTTTAACCACTAGGCCATCGCGGCCACATGTGAGGAACCAGTTAGGTTTTCTGGAATGGAAATTCGCGGGTTGAAGTCGATTTTTGACTTTGTTGGGGTTTGAACCCTCGTCATGTCGATACAATGAAGGTATTAGTAAACATTTAAAAAAAAAAAAATCCATACACCCAACTCGGAACTGGTATTGGTACAAAGGGTCAACTTTTCTATATGGTTAAGCCGTGTATTTGACTCCAACAAAAGACTGCCGAACGTAATACATTATGATTGGTGCGGGTTCAAACCCCGGCAAAGTATGATCAACATCGATGAACGAAAAAGCCTTGAACTAGCAATACACGCAGGTGCCCTTGGGCGAGGCACTGTAACCCACAGCCTTGGGACAATGCTAGATAACCTTACCGGTTCCTCATTGGTTCCACACTGGATAAAAAGGCAGGACGCAAGATAAATCTCGTGACCAGATACAGTCGTAAACATCGTTGATTGCATACTATGAAATAAAGTCCATTTCATCTCAATAGATCTCAGGTGGCAATCACAAAATTTTTATTTGCAGTCAAAAAATTTATTATAAAAATATATATATTTACAACATAACAGTGGAAATAATGATAGCGGAAAAATATAGTTTATAATATTTTAAAATTTTTTATTAAAACTTCCGATTTTTAAATTCTTGCTTATTTAGCATGTTTGAAATTGTAATAAAATTGTGATTTATGTCAAATTTTACAGCGTGAAATTTGGCATATATCAACATTTTACTGAAAAATGAATTTTTTCAGGGTGATCGAAAAAAAAAAATCGAAATGCTATGATATCAGGCTTTTCGAGGAAAGATATCCTTAATGACGAGTTGGTAGATTTCTTCATTTTACTTGAACTTTTCCGATTTTTGCTAAGTAGGTTGTTTCTTTTTCTTTTATTTTTTCTTTCAGTTCTTTCTTTGTCGGAATAATTAGTTCATTGGTGACCTTCTCAATGACCTTCCGTAATTCTTCGGCAGTAACATTCTTGACTGCCTCATCTGGCGAAGATTCAACGGCTTTCAAAACTGCATCTGTTAGCTCCTCTGTCATCGCTGCATCCTTCTCCCGTTCAGCAGCTTCCTCGTCTAAAGTAAAAAATGGAATTTGTTATAGAAAGCAATACGAGGGTGATAGCCAAGTGGTTAAACATTTTGGCATCAGAAGTTGAAGACCTCGGGTTTGAGTCCCTGTGAGTCCGACTCACTATTCCATGTCCACCACTCAACCCAGGGTGCAATAACTTAAGAAGGCTAAGCCAAAATAAAGGAAATAATAGCATCCTTCCAGCAATTCCAACCCCGTCCTTCTATAAGTGGCCGCTAGTATGACCTTAGTCAGGATGATCCACTCCAAGAAGTGGCTGTAAAAAAAAAGTAGATAAAAAGATCTGTTATAGCAGCTCAGTCTTGTTTGTGATGTCTTCGAATGAGAGAGCAATTTTTGTTATTGCATTTTAAAGCGTCTCTTTGCTATATAAATAGGCAACACTGCTTCCGGCCTTGCTCAGATTAAATTTAAATAAAAATTAAATTATTGGTTCATGGATTTCCCAGTTCGGCAGAGTCGACCCAAATTAATACTTGCTGGGTTAAGTGGTGGGCGTGAGTAAAACATGCTGTGCTGGACATTTTGTTTTTTTCAGGTGTTTCGAATTATTTGCTATGGCCTGTCCGTGAACCTACCAGAGGGGCTTTTACCCAACAACGGTTAGGCACGGACCTATTTAGTGACTGTGTATCTGTTCTATGTCACAGCTACCCGCGAAGTGCCTTGCTGAAGGGCACGCTAGGTGGTGGAACGGTCAAGCAGGGTTTTTATCAGGGTTCAGAGGTCTATTTTTCAAAAATCATTTTCTGAAAATGAGAAAAATAAAAAATATAATATTTTTCTTGTGATACCACAGAGATTGAAGTTCACTTTACTGCCAAGTTTTTTTCGCTGACTCATTACCACATTGTGTTTTACTCTCTTGAAGATTGTGACGCCAAAAAAGTGAAAAAGGCTTCAAACATCCCCTTCACCCCCAGAATATTACATTTGGGATGTAAAATTTCTTGAATATTCATCAAATAGTATGGCAGATATTGGGGAAACTACAGCATTTGAAAATCATAAAATCATGACTCAGCGAAATATTCAATAGCCTGTAAAATTCTAACCACATGACCTTTGACCCTAAAATTTACAATTTTCATGGGTGGATTGACAGGTTGTACTTGTCGGGACTCGAACCAGAGACCTTCAGCCTGCGAGGCCAGCATGTTTAACTACTAGGCCATCACGTCTACATCGTTCATTTCAATCATCGATTTTATTATGCCAAACATGAGCCATGGATGGACCCTACTTCTCTGGGGCAATTTTAGATGATTGGTGTGCTATCTTTGTTGACCCTCGTACCTGTTTCCATTTTCTCAAGCACAAATTTTTCGTAAGTTTCAAGTGTCATTGCTTCTTCTAGTGGTGGGGGAACAGGACCGTTATCTTCAGGGCAAACTTCTGCCGTCAGATCCGATCCGATGATTAGTTCATCCTGTTCAGTCTAAAATATAACAGGTTCTCCTTAACCGAGAAGTCAGGACTTCTAGAAAAGTAATTTCGTTTTCACCTAATCTCGAATGGAATCATTCAGCAATACAATCATAATATATATGTCGAATTTTATTTTATAAATATTCGACATAAATCATTACTTTAAAGAGGTTCAAAGTTTTGCTTCAGACTTCAAAAAATCATATTCTGTTACGTCATGACGATCAGAGATGTGTAGCTCGAAGCCTATTCCAAACACTTTACCGATTGAGCTAACCGGGCACCTGTCTCGTTTTGAATATCTGGTATCAAACAAAAAGGTTTAAAATTATCAATACTGCTATGAAATAGCAGTGTTGATGATTTTGGAGCTTTTTGGTCAAGCGAAAAAAATTACATGAATATTTCAGACACATGGTGAAAATCAAGATTTACTTTTAAGACTCACCTTAAATAGGAAGTCATACAATTCATAATGTTGGAAAAAAGTCGTTATTAGATATTCCATTATATCTTTGGCTTGCTCGAGTGTGAAGAAATAGAGTGATATTGGAATCTGTTCAGGATTATCCAAACCCACACCTGGAAAATAATGTCCATAAATTATTCCAATGCAAACTGATTAGGTGGCGACGTGGAGGGGCAAAGGTCATGACATGGAGGCAAAATTGTGTTTTTCTTCGGGTGTCGGAAATTTTCATGTGACGTTCTTTGCATGGTCGAAAAAGTGTCAAAACCATCAACACTGCTATTTCATAGCAGTATTGATGATTTTGAAGCTTTTTCTACAGTTTGGTTACAGCCAGATAGCTATGTCCAAAACAAATCCAATATTCAATACCGTACATTAGAAAATGATCATATTCAATAAAGTAAGATTCTTGATTTTAGACATATATCAGAGTAGTAGACTACAAAATGTTTTGTTTTCATTGCCTAAACAGGTGTAGAGCTGGGTGGAATCAAGTATATTTTGTACCGGCATACCGTTTCCAAAATCTAAAATTTTTCGTTTTCATTGCATAAACAGGTGTAGAGCTGGGCGGAATCACGTATATATTGTACCGGCATACCGTTTCCAAAATCTAAAATTTTTCGTTTTCATTGCATAAACAGGTGTAGAGCTGGGCGGAATCGAGTATATTTTGTACCGGCATACCGTTTCCAAAATCTAAAATTTTTCGTTTTCATTGCATAAACAGGTGTAGAGCTGGGCGGAATCAAGTATATTTTGTACCGGCATACCGTTTCCAAATTCAAAATTTTTCGTTTTCATTGCATAAACAGGTGTAGAGCTGGGCGGAATCAAGTATATTTTGTACCGGCATAACGTTTCCAAACTCAAAATTTTTCGTTTTCATTGCATAAAAAGGTGTAAGGCTGGGCGGAATCAAGTATATTTTGTACCGGCATACCGTTTCCAAAATCAAAATTTTTCGTTTTCATTGCATAAACAGGTGTAGAGCTGGGCGGAATCAAGTATATTTTGTACCGGCATACCGTTTCTAAAATCAAAATTTTTCGTTTTCATTGCATTAACAGGTGTAGAGCTGGGCGGAATCAAGTATATTTTGTACCGGCATACCACTTCCAAAATGCCGGTATTACCGGTATGCAAAGCCATTTTCGGCTATCAAAAAACATGCTATTAGGTCGCTTTAAAGAGCCATGCAATGCGCGACCTAGTAAAAAAAAATCAGGTGCATATCTCTTAATGCGGGCGGGTGTAAGTGGTCTAAAGACCCGTTTTTTGTTTTACTTGATGCGATACTTGATGCATCCACTTGTAACCATTTTAGACGGTAGTCACGAAATACCGGTATCACGGCAAACCGACATTGTGAACATTAACGCGATACGCTAATTTGAAAAACTCAATACCGGTATTTATCGTCCTACCGATATGCCGCCCTGCTCTAAACAGCCACATATTCAACAGGAAATCCCATTTTTGCTTCCCGAATTGAAATTGTCACCTACGCTATTAGTTTTCTAGATTTTGTTATTAATTTTTTACTAAATTATTTGTATTGCTGTTTTTCATCGAAAAGGCTGAATTTAGAATGTATTCGAAATAGTGAAATATTCGGATATGTCCAGCCCTGCTGGCAGACACTCAGAAAGTGGGTATTTCATTTTTCTTGCAAGAGATATCGTATATTAAAAAATATTTCCCATTTGCGGAATTTTCTTTTGATGAAAACCATTTTCTTCGGGTGTCTGAGTACCAGAGTAAGTCTGGTCTATAGTCGCCAAAAAAATGTAATCAGGTTGTGATAATCTTACCCGAATAGTCAGATAATCTAGGATTCCGATTGAGAGTAATTTCATTTTTCAATTACTCTCGAATTGATTGATTTTGAAGTAATATCAAGATAAAAGCCAATATTTTTTTTTAGATGAATCAAAAGACTTTTTCTATTTAATGATGTCTATTTTCTTTGGGTGTCTGAGAACCAGTGTAGCTGCCAGTCTGTGAACATATTTAAATGAGTAACCAACCCTACCTACAAAACAATCTTTTAAAAACTTTATATTCTCCGACTTTGACATATTATTTTCCTTTAAATTATCGAGCACAGCAGACAGCAGCGCCATAAATCCTCCAAGTTGTCGATCGTCAAATGATTTCTCTTTTGCCCAATGAAATGCAGCAACGTAGTAGTCCACTTGAGCTCCTTCGCGTAGATCCACTTCATATTGGTCGAAGTTTAACGCTATTCCCATCTTTTCCTGCAATATTATGATGAAATACAGGGTTAGAAATTCAACTAAAATTAAAATCACTAGAAGCAAGACTGGATAGAACTATGTAGTAACCACCAATATGGCAAATAGCCGTATAAAAATAGAACCAGCACCTGTAACCCCAAACGAAGAACATCTCAGCCAAGCTCTCCAAAATGTTTATGTCATTTTCTTCTGATTTACAAAAAAGCCTCAAAACCATCAACATTGCTATTTTTTTATTCACTCACAAGAAAGGCTGGAAGCATTGCCTAAAATGAACCAACTAGCAGTCGGTTAATAGTAAAGAGCTACTACAAGATGTAGTAAGTACCAGCAAATATATTTTAAGTGGAAAACATTCCTAACGAAACTGAACTGCTAAAGTAAGTGGGCGGTGGTAAAGCCATCTACCACTAGTTTGTTTCCTTTTAGTCGCCTCTTACGGTACACAGGAAATATGTTAGGACTATTCTAAACCTTTTTCTACAGTCAGGTTGCTACCAGACACTCAAGAGATTATGTAGCAAATTTTCTTCTAATGAAACAGATTGTCTCCAGGTGAGTAGCAAACATCCCATTAGTCAGTCTCTTACCTCTAAATCTTCAGGAGTCTCACATGTAATCAGCGTTCTAATTTGTGAAGGTAAAAATATCTTCCAGGCAAATGATCCTTTTGGTTCCTTCTCCAGCATTTCTTCATCTTCTGTCTTTTCCTTCTTCTTCTGTCGGGAACGACGAGCGCTCGTCATTGTTTTTGATCTCTAAAAATAGATTGCCAGAATGTCACTAACTTGTCACCCGGACACTTAAACAAAATGGAATCTATAATTCTATCTCGCTTCAACGATCATCTTGAGCATCCGTTAGCACCCTAACTGTAGAAAAAGGTCCAAAAGCATCAATACTGCATTGAAATAGCAGTGTTGATAGTTTTGAAACTTTTTTGTCCGTCAGAAAAAAATGGAGAGCTTAGTTGAGATGTTTTCCATTCGGGGGATAAGGTTGGGGGTTCTACTTTTTATGCAGCTATTTAGCATATTGGTGGTTAGAAATGAAATTTATTTCAAAGCATGCTATTAATGTTTACATACACGTAAGTGTAACACGCAGTGTTGATAGTTTTGAAACTTTTTTGTCCGTCAGAAGAAAATTTCAAGACCATTCGGACAATGGCTTTTCAAGATCGACAAGGACTCGTCAAAGTGTTCGATTTCTGGAAATGAACTATTTATTCTCATTAAGCATGAGTTATTGATTAGCCCTTTCGGTACTGGCTTTTGAATAGTCCTAAAGTATTTCCTGTGTTTCGTAATAGGCGACTGAAAGGAAGCAAAGAAGTGGTAGATGGTTTTACCATTGTTCAGGGCAGATACCACTCTCTGCACTTTACCATGGCAGTTCAATTCCGATTGGGATGTTTTCCGCTTAGAGTGCAGTTGCTGTTACTACATCTTTTAGTAGCCGTTATTAAGTGGCTTTTAGTTGGTTCATTTTAGAATTAGTTGCTTCCGGCCTTGCTCAGAGTGAATTTTAAAATAAAAAAATCCTAAATATCATCAAACAATTCCAAAATTATCATTAATGTAGGAACGGTGTCATCGCTGGGTTCAAGATGGGCCATTATTATTCAACTATTTTGAATACATTCTGGAAAATTAATTTGGTATATGAAATATTGAATACATTTAAAATTGGGACAAAAAATACTTTTTCAACTTCTTGGAAGAAGTGGTAGATGGTTTTACCATTGCCCAGGGCAGATAACTGCTCACTGTACTTTACCATGATAGTTCACTTCTGTAGGGATGTTTTTCATTTAGAATGCAGTCGCTGGTACTGCATCTTTTGGTAACTCTTTGCTATTGAGTGGACGTTGGTTGGTCCCTTTGGGAGCTGATTTTGGACTTGCTTAGAGTGAATTTCAAAAAAAAAAAAAATAAATACATTTGAGCATAAAATTGAAAGACTATCAATATTTGCCGTTATTTCTTAAGCTCGGTGTAAACTATTCTGCGAGGTATCGTAGTAGTTGTAATCGATGTTCTTTCAGTGCACCCAGAGTCAGAAAAACAGGCCAGAATCGAAATAACCTCAACTTAATGACTTATATTATATTGCGCAAATGCACAGTGCCTTTGACATTTCATTTCCTAAGATTCTATTCTGTATTTATTGCTCTACAGACTGACACGAAATCTTAAACTTACAACTGTTATTTTTCCCAACATTTCCTCACCTTCGACATTTCAAGACTATCTAGTTTTCTGTTTCGATCTGTAAACTGCTCCTGTTAGATTTTCTTCCTTTGTTCTTATTCTAGTCTCTCTATCTTCCTTCTGTCTTCTAAATTCTTGTAATGCCAATCTTCACTTTGTAAAATTGAACTTAAATCATGCCTTAGCTGCAAAATGGACAAAGATATGTTCAAACAATATTTTCAATTCAATTTATAATAAATAGCATTTTAAATAAACGAAATCGATATTATTTGACCATATCTTTGTCCATTTTGCAGCTAAGGCATGATTTAAGTTCAATTTTACAAAGTGAAGATTGGCATTAGGCCTACCGGTACTGATTTCACTGCAAAATGAATCAATTCATGAACAATCGGAAAAAGAAATACCCCAGACCTTTCAAATAAAAATTTAAAATACCTGACTTCAGATAAGAATAATCTTAAGTAAGAAAATCGTTATCTGTGCACTGTACATGCTCTGTGCTGAACTCAAAAATTCATGACACTGGACATGCTGCATGGTCTGTGGTTGGAGGAAACAGCGGCTATGAGGGCCGCGTTTCCAAACGAGGCATCGAGCGATATAAGCTATATAACATACCAATGTAATATATAAAAAAACTCACCTCTAACTCAACTGTTATTGGGAAAAACTATCAGGTAAACAGAAGTTCGACGTAAATTCCAGATATACAAGAAAGTGCTGAAGCCAAGGCAAATTTTACTATATTTACGCTACAGCGAAATGGTCTCTATGGAGACAGGTCAAAGGTTATTGAGCATTTAGAACAGGATTTCATTTTTATCCTTTGGGAGAGGAAAGCCGAAAGTACGGTTTAATTCTATGGAAACTAAAACCTTCCGTGCAAACACCAGTCCCGAATCGGGATGAAGGATTTTTGGCTTGACATTCTTAAAAAATTTTTGAATACTTTTTCCCATGTTTGCGAGCGAAATCTTTGAAGTTACGGCTTGCAATCCTGCTTTTTTATTCCTTTCTTTTGGGATTTTCGAATTATTTGCTATGGCCTGTCCGTAAACACCGGGGGCTCATGCCCAACAACGGTTAGGCACGGATTTTGTAGTGACTGTGTATCTGTTCTGTTACAGCTACCCGACAAGTGCCTTGCTGAAGGGCATGCTCGGTGATGAAAGGTCAAGGAAACATCGACCTTTCAGACAATACGATCGTGCTTAAGCGACTGAGCCGGGCTGCAGCCTGCCAAAGACGCATCATACTTAAAGTCTCCAGAGACCACTAGTGTGCAAAAGAGCTACGGTACAGAAAATGCGTGAATGGGAACTCCTATCACTGACGGTTGCCTATTGACGTCACTTTTGAAGCCATGCAGATCTTTTGATAAAGTTATATTTAGGCTCTCTAAATTTGAACATACAGTCAGCGGAGTTATAGTTATCGTCCCACAGGTAGGGAAGTCTGCGCTGCGAGACACTCATTCGTAAAGATTAGGAATGTGTAGCTCAAATCTCTCACTAATTCCTAAAGAAAGCGGGCAACCTAAATCCTACTTCCCCAATGATAAAATCTACACTGAAATTCCCATTCAAACTAACTAACCCCCATATGAAGCCTTTGACCAAAAAAATAAGCAGACGATTCTCATGAAATATTTTAATGATCAAAAAGAATGGAGTCTAAAAGTAAGAGAAATAGATCCAACAGACTGTTGGAGAGGACAAATCTGGTGATAAAAATATGGTCATGAGTGATATTTCAACCACTAGATTTCAAGGATTGTGTTGTCCTGATAAATCATTCAAAATCATGGGTTGAATTGGATAAAAAGTTTTTTTTTTATATATATTCTGTGGGCAAGGGCCAAAATTTATAAGTTTACTAAAAAATTACTTTCCACTTTTCCCCAAAATGTAATTCTAGATGAATGCCTGCAGAATACGATACACAAGTTTGCAGGTAACAAATGGTATAAAATCTTTGAGGGAAGCTAGAACAATCGAAATTTCCAGATTTTTCCAACAAAAAGTTACATTTCTCAAACCACACATCCATATCCAATTTACGCTACTGAAGACATATCTACTAAGCCCTCCTATTGCAAAAAACACACAAAGCACTATTTTCCTCCTCAAAATCAACAACACTGTCAAATACTGGCAGGAAAGTTCACACAAAAAATATAAAAATTTCGCAATAAAATAGAGTGCTTGAAAAGTGCTATATCGGAACACACACAAATATATATATATTTAATGAAATATAAATTAGCAAGTAAAGCCACTTGGAGAAAAGGGATCATAAACGGTTATAAGCAACGCCGAGCTATTACTAAAACCCAATAAAAATTTACCAAGATAACAATATTTTATGATAAACCATTTGCTGAACGAACAAAATGTTTTTTTGATTTGCCTCATAACATATTTGCAAAGAACTTCGAAATCATTGACACTGCTGTGAAATATAGACACCGCAGTGTTGGTGATGCTTGGATATAGGGCTGGGCAATTTCATTCGGTGGGTCAATCCAAAGCAAAAATTATTCGAATCAATCGTGAACCGCTCATAGGAACAAATATTTAAACGGACCAGAAATTTCATTTTTACCAACAAAATGCAATCGATTTTGGTCAAATTTGACCAAAATTGATAATATTTCATTTGTTAAAAATGAAAATTGTTGCTCTTAGACATGTAGTGTGGATTGAATATACATTAAAAATCATAATTTTTTTATTTTCACAATGAAGACAATTTGTAATACTAAAAATAGGATATCTGTTATTAGCATGGAATTCATGAATCGATCAGATTCGAAAAAAATTATTCGAATCAGATTCGAATTCTAAGTGATTCGGTTTTGCCCAGCCCTACTTGGATACTATATTATTTATCATGATGAATAGTACTTGCTGCTCATTATCAGGGTTGGGTACTGGACATATATGTTTTCAATCATTATCTACATTTTGAGATTGGCACCACACTTTTGTTTTGCTTTCATCATTGTGCGTATTAACACAGAATTGAGTCTTAGTGATAATTAATGCTCCTAAAGCTGCCACACTCCACAAAAGTTTTCTCTTTTTGTGACTCGGTGAACCGAATCCAATAACACAACATTTAAAGCAACGACCAATGAGGAATTTTATTTTATCAAGCACGAGCCACAGATGAACCATGTCTAATCGAAGTGATCCATCAGTGGCACATACTTAATGAAATGGTATGACAGAATTTTAACGATTGGAGTCTACAAGTCAAGTCTACTATTCCGGTACTGGTCCATATATATCTTTTTTAAATTCACTCTGAGCAAGGCCAGAAGCAGTGACGAAAAGGAACCAACTAATGGCCACTTAAACTGCACTCTAAACGGAGAACATCCAAAAACGGAATTGAACCACCATAATAAAGTGCAGCGATATTGAGTTTATCTGCCCCACAAATATAACAAGTACAATCAATAAAATTAATATTGCACTTAATTTTGCTACAAAAATGTAACAAATAAGTTAATTGCAATTTGGCTTTAAAAACAAACAGGAAAAAATAGGTTAAAATAAATAACGAAGGATAATTGGTAAACGAAAGGGCTGGTTTTAGGAGAGTTCAGTTCATTGGGAAAGTATAAATTTATATTCTAAAGTTCTCGCATGAGTACACACACACACGAGTACATAAAAGTAGGGGATATTAGACAGAGTTCAGTTCAATCAATAGAGTGATGTTTCAGCAATGCAGCTGATTGTTATTCCAAATTTAGGTATAGCAAATTTTACAGGATAAAATTTGGCATCAGCGTGATTATTTTCTAAAAAATCGGATTGTTCAAAATAATTGGAGGATGTAAAAACTTTTAACCCAGATCCCAGAATATCTAACCATTTAGGAATTTTTGGATCTTTTGGATATCAGTTGTTTATCCAATTGAGCATCCAAATTTGGCTTTTCGAGTTCGGAATGGACTCTTTAGAATGAAGAGGTTATTAACAGCTCATACTTGGGGTAAAGTCAAAAACATAAGTGCTATCTAGGCCAACTCAAGCTGAAATCATGAGCAATAGATAGCTTATTTCGAGCTCTGGACAATTTGCATTTCACCGTATTTCTATTGAATGCGGGCCTATCGCCGAAACCTAATGAAGGTTTTTTCACGAAAGATTGAAGTCCGGCCATCTGCCATAATCTCTATATTAGAATTTATCGGTAATTTATCCAATTTGGTTTTTCTTGTGCTAATAAATCACCTTAGGATGGAAAGATGATAATTGGGGTATGGTCAAAACTATCTATATATCGATAACTAAGTGTTATCTAGGCCAACCCAAGCTATTATCTTGAGCAATAGTTTGCTTATTTCAAGCTCTGAACAATTTGTATAAATCAACCTTCCTTTTGTCCGACAGCTCATGCTTGGGGTACGGTTCGTCAAAAAACATTAGTGCTATCTAGGCCAACAAGCTCGAATCTTGAGCACTAGATGGCTTATTTCCAGCTCTGGAAAATTTGTATAAATCGACCACGCTCATTTGATACCTCCCCACTCAAAGATTCTATTTTAACAAACATGGGCCACAGATAGACCGCGCCTTGTCGGCGCGATCTATCAGTGACAGATGACTGAAAAATCATGTTTTTCCAACCAAATAGACTTAAAAATTACGGCCTTCCATGAGCTGTAGTCAGATCAAGTAATGTTGTATTAAATGGAGAAGCAGTCGATGTAAAATACCCTGTGGTATAATTCAAAGGAACTGCCGTGGTGTAGTTTGAGTGGGGTCCTAGTCCTCCACTACATGCATCCGTCTTAGAATGATGTTGTAAATCGTAAATGATGTCTTTAACTGATACGATACTCCCCGCAATAAATCCAATGATTCCGAAAGCTAAGATGAGAGTATTCTTCAAAACCATCCACCATGTTAACCCTTGTTTTCTAGTTGGTGACGTTGGTATTGAACGTTGCCTTGGTGGGCTGTAGAAAAGAAGAGAAGATTAAGATAGGATATGGTAAAGTGCAGTGAGTGGTATCTGGGTTGTTACAGCACTCATGAAGTATGTCAGGGCTGAAGCCCGTTCCTACAGGGCTCGATATATAAAAATAATGAAAAGATATATTAACCATCCAAATTTTTCCCATAAAATTGTTGAATTTTTAATTTGAATTTACATCGTATTTGTTCCTGAGGTAGGATAGGACTTCATTTTTATCCTGCGGGAGAGGAAAGCTGACAATTCAGCTTAATCATATGGCAAACCACGATATCTTGTGCACCGTTCACCATTCACACCAGTTCAGAACTGGGGTGAATTATTTTGGCTTATCATATATCTATTTTTCCTAGGAGTGGACTCGGTTGGTGGAAGGAGCAGTAAGCAGTGCTTACATGAACCACCGTACACCGGCGAGGCGCCCAGCAGCCCTCTCGCACATAATCATCATCACTCACGGGATTTGAACTCGCGTCTTGATGATCAGAGATGTGTATCTGCAATGCTTTACCCTTTCGAGCTTACCGAGCACTAGGAAGAGATGATTCCTTTCATGTACACAAATAAAATTTGGTATGTGTACTTCTCTCATAGAAATAAAAAATTAGGGCTGTCCGAAGTACAATTTGATTCGTGATATTCAAATCATAATTTATTCTATTTGATTTCTGCAACAACTTGTAATCGACGAAGGAATAATTTTCAAAATTTTTGTTACAGTCACCTTGGAATGGACACCCTGACCAAGGCCATGTACCAGTGGCTACTTTTGAACGAACAGACTTAGGTTTGTTGGAAAGAT
Organism: Styela plicata; assembly: GCA_963675895.2. NCBI lineage: Eukaryota > Metazoa > Chordata > Ascidiacea > Stolidobranchia > Styelidae > Styela > Styela plicata. The sequence goes on from OZ023148.1 coordinate 18,307,611, forward strand.
ATGATCTTTTCTGGTCGGCTTAGCCCAAGTTATTACACCCTGGGTTGAGTGGTAGGCATGGATTAAAGCGCCGGACTCGCAAGGAATTTCAATGGCAACGTAAAATGAACAACTGCACCCCAAGCAAGAAACTGAACAGCTATGAAAGTAAAATGAGTGATATCTGCTCTGGGTAATGCAAACCGTCTATTTCTTCTCGCCACGAAAGCAATTTAAAAAACGTAAACCTGAATAATTTAGTAGATTCTGAAATTTTTCAAATATACATTCTTTACAAAAAAAAAACAGAAAATAGATCACAATGTTTACGCCCTTGAAAACAGAACTTACCTTTTATTAGCATTTTGAGAGTTGATCAACGACCGCGTGGCATCATCTGTGTATATATCTTGCTCAGACGGCATCACATACTCGACGTAGGTTTCACCAGCCTTGCTGTGGAACGTCAACATTTCAATGATAGGGGGGAAGATCAGAGCCAGAAACGAGGAGGAACAGGCCCCTATTAATGCTATGTAGTCTCCGATGTTTGGGATTGCAATTGCACATAAACCTGAAATATAAATTAGTTGATACTCAATTTTAGAAGAGAATTAATTTTGTGAAACTACCGGTTCCGCTTTTTGACCCTATTTTGCTTTTGTACGGTAAAAAACCTAATTTTTTAAAACTATGCAAGCCAAATTGTGAAATTTATTTGACATAAAATGATATTTATTTTCCAAAATCGAAATAAACCTAATAGGAATAGTACACTGACTTAACATTTTGACCAGGACCATCCCAAAGTTTAAATTCACGATGTCTTTTCAGAAGAAAGGTCCTTAACAGACTTCATAATAAGTACTTCAAAATTGGACATCATTATTTGTTTACAAAATTTATCAAATCTCAAAGTTGTAGATAAGCTAATGGAATAACACTGTTGATGTTTTGTGTGATTTTTGGTCACTCAGTTAACGATGTAATTAATTTCAAACCTATGTACGAACACACAAGAATTCAATAAACCTAAATCTTACTTTAGATAAAAAAAAAACTACATCCAAATTTGTCTATGTTTTTTTCCAAATTTATATTTTTTTTTTGAATTTTTACAAAACCACTGTACGGGTGTCCAAAGTAATCAACATATTTAGTTTGTTTTGATCAATATTTCAAATGCACAAAAAACTGATACCAAAAGATTGACAATCAGAATTGAAATTGAAACTATACCAAAGCATGCATAGACTAACAAGCTTATAAAATTAATATTAAAGGCCTCGGTGTAAAATTCATCAAAATGTAATATTGGAAACCATGCAGCATGCGACTAATTACTGTTACAATTATCTTTGTCAAAGTACAGAGCAAGAAGGATTTTAAAACACCAAGCAGAAATTACTCCGCCAGTAAATTTGAATGAAAAAATCATGTCCCATGCTTAACAAAAGATAATATCGAATTGGGTAATAATACTCATGCACAAGAGAAGATCAGCTGCCCATTTTTTTTCAGTCACTTCTCAGTGGACTACTTTGACTAGGGCCCAGAGTAGTGGTCACTCACAGACAAACAATGCTTAGCCTACCCAAGTTACACCCTGGGTTAAATGGTGGGCATGGATTACAGAGCTGGACTCGCCGGGAAGAGCTCAACCAGGAGACCATCGTGATCAGGCGATAAAATATGAAGAATGCTGCATGGCTATCACTGAGTAGTATCATAGTTCTGATCTGATATGTACAGAGAGTGAAAGCGAAACGGAAAAAATTGTTAACGCTTTGAGATTCTATTCAGAAAATCTTTCTGGAGAAGATTCTCTGAATAGAATTTTAATAACTTTGGCAAATTATTTCGTTTCGCTTTCACCAGCTGTGCTCAGATCGGAAGCATAAAGAATGACTTTACTCATTTGTCAAATAAAATTACGCACGGTAGTATTGCTGGACACAATTAACCCCAGGATGAATCAAATAACTAAAAGATTGTAAACAGAGAAAGATATTTTTGAAAACATAAAATTGGGCCAAAAATAATATAAAAACAAAAGATTAAAATAATGAACAACAAAAATAGGACATTAAACTGTCCGAAAAGACTGGTGACGTCTCAGCCAAACAAACCTGTCTTGCGCTTACTCAATTTTTATTATCGTAATCATATTCTGAATTATGACATTTAATATGGTTTTATGGATTTCAAAATTCTGTTTTAATTGAACAAAAATCAGGAAAAAACCAAATCTGCAAATTAAAAGGTGATGAGCGGGGTTTTTTTAAACAGAAACTGATGTGAGAATATGCTCTGGTGATCTCTGGGTTGGAAATATTAACATACAGCATAGATGTATGTAGAGATGGGCAGTTTGATTCGAAGCACAAATTATTCGAATTATTCGTGAATCGTTCATAGGACCAAAAAGTTGCTGCCTAAGTGGAATTTTCATTTCAATGACATAACACATACACGAAATTGATTTTGGTCAAATTTGGTTTGTTTTCGTTAAAAAATGAAAATTTTCTTTTTGAACATGCAGTTTGAGTTGAAAATATATTGCCCACAAGTCCATTTATGCTAATATTAGTGATTCGTAATTCTATTTTTTTTATTTCCACAGTGGAGACAATTTGTAAAGATAAAAATGAGATATTGTAACTTGAAAAAAAATCCGAATCAGATTTGAATACCAAATTATTAGGTTTTGCCCAGGAGTCGTATGAAAATTAACCAACTGTTTTGATTGAGCATTTTTACCGTTATCGAATAAAAGTCGATAAGCTACAAATTGAGTTTTTCAAGTACAACCGTTCAGAGAGCTTTTTCAAATTGATAGTTAGGTTTTTTTATATCATCTCAAAACACCAAAACACGCTTCATCAAAACCAACCAACAGGGAATTGTTTCAAAGAGTAGCAGACTATATATGGTGAATTTAGATTTTCAAGACCATCTTAGAAAATTTAAATGAATGGTGAATTCAAATTTTCAAAAACCAAAATGGCAAATCTAAATTTTCAAAAACCAAAATGGTGAATTTAAATTTTCAAAAACCAAAACCAAGTCTCCTAGGTATTTGAAGTTTTGATATTAGAACCCTAGGTATGCCTAAATTCCCAGTCGTCACTTGAAAACCATCTATTTTCTTTGCTACATATTTATTACATTTGTCACATTATTCAGTGACATTTAAGTCCAATTGCTACTTATTTAAATTCGCCACAGACAAGGTTCCGCAGCCGAAAATTCAATGAACATTTTGTGTCAAATATCTCTTACTGTAGTGCGGTCCATTCTAATTAAGAATATCCTGGAATGATATTAATTCGAATCATTATTCTGGGATACCAAAATATTCGAAGAGCAAAAAACCTAATTCTCGTCCATCGTTTATTCATGCACTCCACCAGAGATTACCAGAGCATATTCAGTGACTAAACTCACAAGTAAAAATAACAGTTGATATTCTCAAAATTGAATCGAGTCGTCGGGGATTTCGGAACTTCGATATCCACGGATCGAGAATTTGGAACGGCACGTAAAATTGAAGAAGATACCCGATAAATATCACAATTGTGTAGAGAATTTTTGCAGCTTGTGCTAAACTGAAGAAAATAAAAGTTATAATGATCAGATTTGTGGAAGTTTGAACTAAGTTTCGCAAACTTGTCACTTTTATTGGTTTTGTTTTTTAAAGTTTTTGCTGGGGTTTGTCCGTGAACTTATGGGGGGGGGGGGGGGGTACCAAAGAATCGCTACACACGAAACTTTTTAGTGAAAAAAAATTGTGCCGCCAAAATGGATCCGGCACTGATAGGAGAATATTGCAAAAACTGTAAAACATTTAATTCAGTGAAGAGTAAACAAAAAAACGTACAAAGAGAGAAAGACAGCAACAGTAGAGCTGCACAAATACCAAACGTGCAATTCTTACAACACAGTGCCCACTAGAAATCATGCATTATGATGCAACATACAATATATTGTTACATCACAGACTATTGTTATATCACACCAAACACATTGTGACATCACAACTATATCTCACATGTCATAATGACAAGAGCCATCCTCATAAACAGCTCACACCAGACGCTGCGTGGCTGAAATTTTTCTTGTATAGTTGGCCATATTATTTCGAACGGGACATAGAACTGGAGAGCGTAACTCACAAAAATTACGAAGGAAAAGAGAATCTTCGCGAGTTCATAAAATCTGAAGAGAGATGTTAAAAAATGTATTGTAAAGGGATACTATTGGTGAAATCTAGTTTTAATTAATTAATTATCAAGATTTCAAAGTTAATAATATTTATATATATTTGAGATTTATACAAAAATATCATGTTCTCATTCCACAGAAATATAAGCTTATTGTAAGCTTTTACAATAAACTTATATTTCTGTGGAATGAGAACATGATATTTTTGTATATTTGCTTGACATTATCTCATTCGTGTGTCCTTGTGAATTCTCACACGCACACATCAATTTTAATGAAACAGGGAGGAGGGATAAGTAGTTCACTGCAAGATATCAACGAATCCCATATTTTTGATACCTTGAAATAGAAATTTATTCAGAAAAGTTCCTGGGTTCGAAATCATGAAAGATATGTTAAAATTTCTTTATTTTTCGAAATATTTTAGACATTTTTGTGTTTCGTGAGATTACACTTGCTACTTTTCAAACCCAGTTGACCCAGAAGCTTCTGACATCTGTCCTAATTTGAGAAGCCATATATGGTCCTTCCATCACCCAGGGCAGATACCACTCACTCGCTACACTTCGTGATAGTAAATCGGTCCTCTTGAATATGCCTTTCACTTATAGTGCACTTGCTAGTACTGCATCGCCTTGGTCAGATTGAATTTCAATGAAAAAAAAACACTATATTTTTCATTGAAATCCACTCTAAGCAGGGTCAGAAGAAGTGCCCAGAAGGAACCAACTAACGACCACCTAATATTAGCAAAGAGCAACAAAAAATTGCTTCAGTTAGTACCAGCAACTGCACTCTAAACAGAAAGCACTCCAAACGGAACTGAACCACCACAGTAAAGTGCAGCGAGTGGTATCTGCCCTGAGCGATAGTAACACCATATACCACTTTTTTGCTTCCTTTTAGTCGTATGGCACGCAGGAAATATATTTGGACTACTCTGAAGCCTGTACCTTATAATGCACAATAAAAATTAAGAACAAGTGGGCGCGATGGCCTAGTGGTTAAACATGTTGGCATCGCAGGTTGAAGACCTCGGGTTCGAGCCCCGGCGAGTCCGGCTCGCTTATCCACGCCCACCACTCAACCCAGGGTGTAATAACTTGGGTAGGCTAAGCCGAACAGGAAAAGATCATATCTTTCCAGTAATTGTAACCCTGTCCGCCTATAAGTGGCCGCTGTTACAGGGCCTTGGACAGGGTGACCCACTCAAAGGAAGTGGCTATAAAAAAAAAAAAAAAAAAAAAAAGAACAAGTACTCACGGATCTCCAACAGGCAAGTTCAATGTGATGCTCCCACATATTGCATCACCAAACTTCAAGTAACCAATGATACCAACACTGGTGTAGAGGCAGGAAACTAAGCCCATACCAAGGTAGATTATAAGCGGGAAATGTTGTGGGGTTCGCATTGCGTTTTCAATGGGAAGAACCTGAAAAAGAATGTGGAAATGATAAAAATTTGTTTTTCATAAGCTGAAATATATATATTTTTACACCCACTTCATGAAGTGGGTCACCCTGGCTAGCAGCCACTTATAGACGACCAGGGGTAGAATTGTTAGGAAGATATGATCTTTCCCGTTCAGCTTCGTCTGCCCAAGTTATTACACCCTGGGTTGAGTGGTGGACAGGATATTGGACCCTTTAGAAGACTTCTAAACTGCAATAGGAACATGTGGGATAGGATTTCATTTTTATCCTGTGGGAGAGCAAAGCCGAGAATACGACTTGACCATATGACGAACCACAAACTTGCATGCAGAAATCCGTTCCAAGATTGAGGCCTTTAAGTTTTTGCCTTTTTTTTATTGAAATTCACTCTAAGCAAGGCCAGAAGCAGCTCCCAAAGGGAACCAACCAACGGCCACTCAATAGCCAAGAGCTACTAGAAGATGTAGAGCCAGCAACTGCACTCTTAAGCAGAAACATCTCAAACAGAACTGAACCGCAATGGTAAAGTGCAGTGAGTGATATCTGCCCTGGATGTTTGCATGAACATGGTAGGTGGAGGAAGAGGTAATCTGCAACCAGGTCCATGCGAAGGAAAAATGACAAATATGGTAATCAAAAACCTTCACCCCGATTCGGAACTGGTATCTGCACGAGAGGTCGTGGTTCACCATATGGTTAAGCTGTATTCTAGGCTTTCCTCTTCTGCAGGATGAAAATGATATCCTATCCTATCATGCAGTTACGTGAACCACCACACGTTGGTGAGAGTCCAGCATATATTCACAGGATACAAACCCAGGGTAAATAGAGATGCTTATGTAATAGCAGAGCTGGAGTTTTTGAACCTTTTGATTTAACTGAAGAAAATGATATGGACATCAGAACCCAGGAAGAAAAATTAGATTATGTTGACCTAAGCCCTCGCTTTTCTTTGTAAGACTTTCCAAAATATTAGATTCGGAATATTCAAATCAAAAATTATTCGATTCGATTTTTGCAACAATTCAAAATCAACAAAGTTTAATTTTGAAAGTGTTAATTTTCACGTAAATTATGAGCAAATAAAAATATGTCTTTCTTTGTTTTTAATATGATTTACGATTCGGAATCAGGAAAATTATTTTGAAACCAAAAGACATTTGAACTGACATGAATAACAGAGTATCAAGAATACAATAACCTACCACTCCAATTCCTTCAAATGCAAAAATAGCGGTTCCGAAAAACATTGGTATTTCAGTGAAATCGGCGACATACGGACGAGATGAGAAATGTGGAAGATCCTGTAAATGAAAATATAAAATGATAAATCTCGATTCAAAATTTGATTTGTGATTTTGCATGAAGCTTGGGCGTAATGGCCTAGTGGTTAAACATGTTGACATCGCAGGTTGAAGATCTCGGGTTCGAGTCCCAGTAAGTCTTGCTAAGTAATCTATGCCCACCAATCAACCCAGGGCGTAATAACTTGGGTAAGCTAAGCTGAACAGGAATAGATAATAACTTTCCAGCAATTCTAACCCTGCCCATCTATGAGGGGCTGCTGGAACAGGGCACTTGTCAGGGTGATCCACTGCAAGAAGTGGCTAAAAAGAAAAGTTTTAACCCATACATCATGATTTTATGTATTGATATGATATTGGTGATACAATGGAACAAACTGACTATTTTTTAAATTTTACCCTTTACGAATTTGTTAAAATAAAAAAGCCTTTTCGGAAAAATTCAATTTAAAATTCTCTGATTTGATAATATAGGGAAAAATGTATAATTTTGCAAGTAAATAAATTACCAATCTTACACTCAATAAGGCAAGGTGTCATGTGCAAGTAATATTCAAAACGTTTTTTACGGCAAATCATGGAATTGCAAAATATTAAGGTCAAATTTTGTGAGTAAAATGAGTTTTGGACACAAATAGCACTGTATGAGCTTTAGAATAGTCTGAAACGAAGAGAAACACAAAGAAGTGGTAGATGTTTCTACCATTGCCCAGGGCAGATACCGCTCACTGCCCTTTACCATGGCGGTTCAGTTCCTTTGACATGTTTACTGTTTTTTTTTCGAGTGAGTTGTGGTACTACATATTTTAGTAGCTCTTTGTTATTAAATGATCATTTCCTTTTAGGCACTGCTCCAAGCCTTGCTCATGGTGAATTTCAATAAAACGGAATTTAGTTACTCTGTATGGAGTAAATACGAAGCGAAATAATTCAAGAATCCTCATTTTATTAGAAGCACAGTCAAGCCTCTCACTTACCGGCAAAATATATCTGAAGATAATACACAACGATATGATTGTTGCGATGTTAGCAGCCGATGAAAACCAGGCTAATACCGATAACTTTCGAATGAATGTTAATAAGATGACAGGAAACGCAAGCATTGCCATGAATATACGATCCTCTGGTGCGTCTTTCCAGTAGAGGGCGACAACCTGCAATTGTATAATAATTTATTAGTAATTAAGACATAAAATGCATATTTTAATGCTTTAATATAATTTTCGTGAGTATTGTAAGCGGAACCAAAAGCAAGAAGAGAAGTGGTGATTTCACCACAAGGAAAGGCATACTTCCGGAAAATTGTAAAATTCCAGTATTAGATATTGAATTGTAATGTGACAAAATCTTGTATATCTTCGGTGTCTATCGTGATCGAAGAAACACCTATTTACAGATTTTTAACTCTTTTCATAATTAGATTTTTGTGGGAAAAACGGGTATACACTTATTAGCTGAATTTGGCCTCTAAAAATAATTAATTGAAAAAAGAAAAAAAAATTAGCCAGACATTTCCTACAAAATTAAAATATTAATACAGTAATCCAGCATTAATTCCATTTAATCTGCTATATTACCCTCCCTATTGGAACTTGTATATTGTAACGAATCTGTAAGCCTGATCAATACTGCTATGAAACAGCAGTGTTGATTGGTGTTGAAACCTTTTTGTCCATCCAAAGAAAATGACAAGACATTTCAGACACCTGAAGAAAAACAAGATTCTGTGACCGTGCCACAGAGTTCTCAAGAGGAACATTAAAAAAATCCCTTATTACCTGACGGATATTCTGTCCCATAAACACGAAATAAACACAACAGAACCCAAGCTGAGTTATCATCAGGAAAACATTGACTGTGACTTTGGCTTTTTGTTTGTGAGGTTGGAGCCATCTTATGGGTCCATATTCAACACTGTGCATCATAACTTCACCATAGTCGAGCGATGAGATGCCGAGTTTTCTGAGACAAAAAGAATATAATTGTTAGGAGTCAAAAAGAGGAGTTCTGAGGATCGGTTTGGTATGCAAACTAATGGAGAGTGCTTGTTTCGTTGCATATATTTTGCACTGTATGCATGTGAGTAAGGATGTAAGTTTTAGAATTTGGAATTGAATTGATTCGAATCAATGCTAATTTAACTAGGTTCAAAGCATTTTGAGAAAATTCTGTGACCCTAATAGATACCTATTCCGTTGTTTTTTTACCTTGAAAGGAAATATTTTAAAATTATTTGGCTATTTTTTTATTTTTATTTTTTGATAGCTTTTTGCCAATTTAATTGTGTCCGGTCGTAAAATCAATACAAGGCTATTTTGTTCTTGTTCGGTGTTGATCAAAATTGAACAAAGAATGTGTTTTCTTAGTTTGTGAGGCGCGATGATCTAGTGGTTAAACATGTTGGCATCGCAGGTTGAAGATCTCGGGTTGGAGACCCGGCGAGTCCGGCTCGCTTCTCCATGCCCACCACTCAACCCAGGGTGTAATAACTTGGGTAGGCTAAGCCGAACAGGAAAAGATGATATCTTTCCAGTAATTGTAACCCTGTCCGTCTATAAGTGGCCGCTGTTACAGGGCCTTGGACAGGGTGATCCACTCTAAGAAGTGGCCATAAAAAAAATAAATATAGACTAATATAGTACAATATCTTCTTAAAACAGTAGGGGGTTTTGAGATTTGAAAAGATTCAATTCAAAATTATGTTTTTAAAGCTTCGATTCGAATAAAAAATATTCTAAACTAGCATCCCTAGCAACAACGAAAAATTTAGCACAGATTCATAAGATGACAAAGCCAGTAATCACCCCTATTTTGTCTCCTTACTACAAGCAGGAAATACATTACTGCATTTCAAAAGCCTGTCTAGAGAACAAGTGCACGAGTTCATTACATACATTACATTTTTAATAAAGAATTTTCATTATAGTCAAAATCCAATATTAGCAAAAGTCAATAAAGTGATATCCTTTAACATTTTTATGATAAATAACAAAGATGTTTGAAACGATCAAACATTTGAATGACATTTGAAAATGAAGATGTTCGATGACGTAATGGGCTAGTGGTTAAACATGTTGGCATCGCAGGTTGAAATCTCGGGTTCGAGTCGTACCTTTAGAAAATCATTCGTTTTTATTGCATAAATTTTAGGACCGTAATTTGAATAAAAAATACCTTTTTTATATTGAAAATCAATAGAGGCCTAATCAAGACTCACCTACAAAAATGTTTTGAACATTTCACCAGGACTTGCATACAATGAACACATATAACAGCCATTATGATCAGCATGATCGGTCCAGCTATGATCCCTGCATGCTTTATTGCCCATGGAAGTCCGAGAAGTCCTGTGCCGATGTTGCCTTTCAATAAATGCATCAACGTCCCAATGTTACTAAAAAAAGGACAATTCTTTTTAACGAATAAATTTATGCTGAGCAAAGTTTGAAGCAGCACCTATAAGGAACTATCAGGGTGCCCGGCTAGCTCAATATTGTTTTCATTCCACTGGTCGTGCATATCATACAAGTTATGAGTATTTATTATAAGAAGTGGCAGATGATTCTACCATCGGCCAAGGCAGATACCACTCACTGCACTTTACCATGGTGGTTCAGTGCCGTTTGGGATGTTTTCAGCTTAGAGTGCAGTTGCTGGTACTACATCTTTTAGTAGCTCTTTGCTATTCCTTTTAGGCTCTGCTTCCGGCCTTGCTCAGAGAGAATTTTAATAAGAAAATAAAAAAATAAATATATGAGATAATATAACTCTGGTGAGTTGGATTGAATCAAAAAATTAAATATTTCTAACATCTAAAACTATAAACAGGTTTATTTTTATTTTTTGATTCGCTGATCAAGTCAAGCGGTTTGTAATTTAAATGAAAAGAATAAGCCTAATCAAAAATCATGAACAATCTTATTGTTGATCTGCAATGCATGACCAAACCTTATCTCAAGCTGTTCTAGATCTCCATAAAGCTCAGTTGTGCTATCAGCAGGAGATAGCAATGGTGAAGAGCTAGAGGCTTCTGCTTTCGTATTGGTAGTTACTGTTTTTGAGCGACTTCCTTCGCCGTTCATTGTGAGCTCAAGAGTATAAATTGCTGATCTACTACTATATCATGAGCTAATTAATATTCGATTAAAAATGACCGAATTGAAAATTTTTTAAATACGGCTAAATTGAGTAATAGCAGGCATACTATACAGCATAAAGTAATAAAAAGATAAAGTTATTTCGCATGAGACAGATTTAAGCTATTGATCTGAGGGACATCGACTAATTACTTATCCTTCCTATGTGCCTTTGTGTTTGCGGATCCGTACGCAGTACATGCAGGGATACAGTAGCAAGAGTAATTATGACTAAGTAGAGAGGTTCAAAGTCTTGCTTAACAAATTTATTTCTGTAACGTTTCGTCTGACCAAAGTCAGAATTCTTCAGACAAGTTAAATTGCAGATTTTTTTTAAGACAATTTCGAAAGGTGATAATAAATCATAATGGCACATAAACCCCAAAGCAAAACCTTTTATTTAACATTACAGTAATATGTATCTCACAGATGTACGATATTCTGCAATGCCTGGCTGGCAGAAAACCAGCTATTCTACAACTCAGACACCTGAAGTAAATGGGCTTCATCAGACATAAAATTAGCGAATGGGCGATACGTAATGACAATGTCTCTTGCTATAAGATAAAAAGTACCTAGCTCTTTTGAGTGTCTTATTTGAGTGAGTGTAACAACAAAGGTAGAAAAATGTTCAAAATTATCAACACTGCTATGGAATAGGAGTGTTGATGATTTTGAAACTTTTTTCTACGTATCAGAATTAAATGACATGAAGACTTCCTGCTTAATACATTATAACTACGATTTCAATAAACTGCTCTAGAAGCTGCATTTTCAAACCCCTTACATTTAACTTTAATCTAGTTATCTGTACTTATTATCTGTTATTTTGGCTATCAAAGAGATTTGTCTTAGTCTAATGTCCATTTAAAATTACCTCAGAATTTTGAAGAGACCAAATTTCCAAACCCCACAATTGTGAAACCAAAGAATATGTTTCAGTGTTTTCTAGCCGATTTGATTAACTGGCAACGATATATTGCTTTAAATATTATTCCAACAAACTTAAATATGGCAAATTGGACGCTAATCATCTCAGAATTTTAAAATGACGCAAAATTCAAAATTATTTAGTCACGTCTGTCAAGTTATTTAAAATACCCGAAAGTGGATCGACCTTGACAATCGGTATCACAATAAATATAGGCTCATAGGCTGGCTACTCAAAATTGTACTGTAGGTCGGCAGCTTGTACTGGAACCTGATTCCTGATTCTGTTAACCCTGGCTAAATCTTAGCAAAAGCCCTCTCAAAACTAATCGGCAACTAGAAAGACAGACACATTTTTTAAACTGCTTGTCTGAATAAGTCTGGCTTCATTCAGATGGAACGTTATAGCAATAAATTTGTGCAAGCGTGAAGCGTGTCTTTGAGCCACTCTAGATAGAAATACAAATCAAAAAAAAAATCACAGCTATTAACTTTAATAACCCAAACCAAAAATCAACTATTAAATTAAACAGTGGTCTAACTCTAACAGAAATCATAATCTGACTTATTTTACCAAATGCGAGTCCCGTCAATATCAAAAGCAGCCAAGAACGACTGGAATGATAGGCCAAACTGGTGAAACAAAACATTGTTAATGTCCTATCATTTCAGTATCCCCAGTGACAAAATTCAACTTCAAATAACAAATAATTTTTCTGAAGCTGATATTCGAATTCAAAAATATAAATAAACACTTTTCATAGATTAATATTTTACACGTCAAAAGCTACCGCACACTTCTTTTCACTTTCAAAAATAGATTTTTTTTATACTGAATTGCAGAAGAAATTGAATAACTTATCATTAAGCAAATCACAAACAAAGTCGAATAGTAACCAGGTAAAGCGAGAGCTCTAATATACAAGAAGTGGTTTTACCATTGCCCAGGGCAGATACCACTCACTGCACTTCACCATGACAGTTCAGTTTCCTTTAGGATGTTTTCTGCTTAGAGTGCAGTTGCTGGTACTAGATCTTTTAGTAGCTCTCTGCTATCTGGCCGTTGGTTGATTCCCTTTGAGAGCTGCTCCCAACCTTAGAGTGAATTTCAATGAAAAAAAATATATATATACAGTATACTATCGCCTTCAAGATGATCTTATTCAGCCAAAGTCCTGGCAAAACTAACAGCTCCTAAACAATATTGCATTCAAATTGCAGCTACCAACTCCACCAACTCAAACTAACGAATAAATATTGATTCGAAACAATGGTAATTTGCAACTCTAGCGGAAAAAGAAATCATAATGTTCTGAATCATTCTGCCAAGTATGAGCTATTGATGGACTGAGCATAAACAGTGACATTTGCGATGAACTCTTGACAAAAACATAATCAATTAAACTGAAATTAACGATTATTTCCTACAAACTCGTCACAATTTCCTGTAATATTTAAGACCTAGCAAAGAGCATGATAGAAAATCAGCAATTTATGTTAAGCAATAATCGACATATCCAACGTGGAAGAACCTTGGTTTTCTTCGGGTGTCTAAATCATTTTATTCGGATGGATGAAAATATTCAAAACTACTGGATGCCTTGCCAGTGCACGGTGGCTCACACAGGCACTGCTTACGGCTTCCTCCACCAACCAGTTCCATGCATAGGAAAATGACAAAAATGATCTGGTGTTTGCACGAGAGGTCGTAGTTCGCCATATGATTAAGCTGTATTCTCGGCTTCTCTGCCCCACAGAACAAAAATGATATCCTAACCATGAACACTGCTATTTCATAGCAACAATGATGGTTTTGAACTTTCCATACAGTTCGCTTGCCACCAGACACTCCAGAGGATACATTTTGTCTTCTAGCCACAGATATATTGTGAAATATTGCCCATTTACTAAGTTTTCTTCTGATGGAATTTATTTTCTTTGGGTGTCTGAGTAACAGAGTAGCTGGCATTCTCCCAATCTGAACATATCAATACGCATGCAGACTATCAGAACATCAGCAAAGGTAATCTCCAGAAATGACTGGTATTAGAGACAAATTTTGATGTTGCAAAATTTGACATGAACATGTTGGCTTAGCAGCTTGAAGATCTTGGGTTCGAGTCCCAGCAAGTCTGGTTATTAATCTAGAGCTGGGTGGCATATCGATAGGACAGTAAATACCGGTATTGAGTTTTCTAAAATATCATATCGCGTTTATTTTCGCAATGTCGGTTTGTCGTGATACCGGCATTTCGTGACATACCGCATAAAATGGTTTCAAGTTAATGCATTATCGCGTAAGATAGCGACAAAAAATGGGTCTTTAGACGACATACTGAACTTTTGCAATGTCAGGAAACAACAACCCGCCGGCATTTAGAGGTATGCACCTGTTTGTTTTTAACTAGGTCGCGCATCACGTGGCTCCTCAAAACGACAGAAGGGCATGTTTTTTCAGCAGAAGAATACGGGCATTTTGGCCGTGGTATGCCGGTACAAAATATACCTGATGTCACCCAGCTCTATTAGACACGAAGAAAGAAATGGGACTCGTCAGAAGAAAATTCAGCAAATGGACAATACTCAAGGATACGGTATATCTTTTGCCAGAAGAATAAAATATCTCTTTTTGAATGCCTGGTAGTAACTAAACTGCAGAAAAGGGTCGAAAACATCAATACTGCTATGAAATAGCAGTGTTGATGATTTTGAAGCTTTTTTGTCCATCTGAAAAAAATGACATGAACATTCCGGACACCAGAAAAAACACGATTCTGCCACCCTGCTGTAACACTATATGAGATAAAAATTCTGGCAACAACTACAGGTAGCAGCGTCTGCAGCGCAAGACAAAAAACAATCCGCTAAGCACAAGGTTCATATTAGTTTGATTGATCATTTGATTGATTTTGGTTGCCGTAAGATGAAACTTAAAGGAAGCCAGGAAGTACTTGATGGTTCCCACCTTCAAAGGCAAATGTCACTAATTATGAGATATGTGCACAATTTTAGGGACGGGTAATTCAGAATACTTTACTATTATGAAATTGTTCCCGAATACTTGCATCCAGAATACCGAATCCTATTCCAAATTAAATTTCAGAACACCGTCATCGATTATTTAGTCTCCAGATGCCTGACAGGCTATCCAAAAAATAGCTTGGCACTCGACCGCTCAGCTTTACAATGTCTTTCGAACCTCTGCAATTTGCATGCACCGACAGATGTGAATTAAAGATCGAAACCTATTACCAGATTCAAATATACATTCCTAATTTTAATATATTAGGATACGGTATTGCGAAATGCCCATCCCCACTCAGCTTCTATGAATTTTTTATTTGAAGTCCATTCTGAACTGGGAAGAAGCTTTCAAAAGGAACAAACTAATCGACACTTGAGCAAGCAAGCAACATCAAAATGTACTACGCGCAAATGCACATTATAAGAGAGAACAAATAATATGGGAGAAACATCCAAGAGGGGACGCACTAAAGACATAATAAAGTGCAATGAGTGGTATCTGCACATAAAATGTTTCCCAGATTGGAAGCAGTTACCAGGTTTCCCATCTCATGTCGTTATCAGTCAGTTCCCATCCAGCCGCTTTTTCCCACCCTCCTCTGATTGAATTTTGATAAAAAACAATCTCTTATTGCAAAAGAATCCTGACTTATATCGTCGGTGCCAGAGCTTTATTAGGTTTGACAGGTTTTCCTATCGTTATATTTCTATCTTTTATATTGAAATTCACTCCAACCATGGATGGAGGCAGTGCCCAAATGAAAACTAAGGCTAAGTGTACGGTAAAAGCTACAATAAGACGAAATACCAACAATTACAATGTATCTAAGCGAAAAGCAACAAAAATGGAACTGAACCGCCATGGTAAAGTGCAGTGAGTGTTATTCGCTCTGGGCAATGTAGAAAAATCAGTACCATTTTCGAATACCAACCTTGTGGTATGCCCACCATCTCTTCTTATTTGGACATCATTTTCATCGCTACTTCCGTTTGATTCAGAATCAAAACCATCATTGCTTTCATCTAGTTGAGGATAGATGTGGTTTTGCCTGAAACAAGTAAATTTGGAATTAAAACACCTTTTTAATCTTTGTCAAAAAAAAAAGCTTTCTGCTCTTGTTCTCTGCTCTCTAAAAAGAATTTTATCATTCAATGTGCTTGTATCAGTCCACATCCTTTCACTTAGGATGCTGCAGACATACGAAAAAATTTATAGAAACTATCCTTTTCATTGCCTCCACACCTCCATAAAGGGGTTACTCTAGTCCATAAACATTTTTAGTGGTGAAGATTCGTAATTGAAAAACCTTCAAAGTCTCTTACAACCATGCTTTCCAAGAGCGACTTTTCACAAAAACATATACACATGAACATAGGTAACAGGCTTGCGCGAAGTCCGCTACTTTGCCTTATCGAATACCAGAAGAAAATGGCCTTCAGCAAAAAACAATTATCGCAATAAAGAGGCAATATTTTCATTCATTTGTGATAAAAATTTCAATCCAGGGTTCATATTTCAAACATTTTGTCAAATTCACTCTAAGCAAGGTTGGAAGCAGTGCCTAAAAGGAGCCAACGTCACTTAAAAGCAGAGAGGTACTAAAACATGCAGCAACTGCACTCTCAACGAAAAACATGCCAAATGAAACTGAACCATCATGGTGAAGTGCAGTTAGTGGTATCTGCCCTGGGCAATGGTAAAACTATCTACCACTTTTTTCCTTCCTTTTAGTTGCTTCTTACGACACGCAGGAAATACGTTAGGACTATTCTATTGAAAAACTTCTTTTAAAAAAATCCCAAAAATTACACTTTGGCTGGCTGGAAACCGACCAACTGGAAAGTATTGAACTTACTTTGATAAATCATTCTCAACACTATCTGTCAGTAGAGGTGACGTTTGGTTATGCTCCCTCATTCTAGAAAATGTTTCGTACGTTGACACATCTGTATAGAGAGGTTTCTGTAGAAAATAGAAAATTATATTCCGTCAACAAGCAAGATTTAAAAGTATGAGATGTGAAATAGGGAAGAAGGTTACGATCCCGGACGTGCAAGCTTTTGGAATTTCCATTATTTTGACCAAAAGAAAAAACGAAATGTTAGCTGGTTTTCCCACTCATTTCAATCTATTAGAACATCAGTTCAATTCTTGTGTTTCCCACATAAAAGAGCAAATGAGTTCATACAACTCGAAAATATTTATTTTGTAAAGGCGTTTTTCATCAGTAAAGCAAACCCGTGTAGTACCAGACCGGTAAAACAGTAAATATCAGTATTGACTTTACGAAATAAAGTACTGCATTGACCTTCACAATGCAGGTTTGCTGTGACACTGAGATTCCATGGCATACCATATAAAAATTGTAGATTGATGCCATATTACAGCAAATACCAACAAAACCCAGGCCCTTAGCCCACGCACCTTCCTGCTGCAATTCATGCTTGGAAAGACAAAAAGTTTAAATACGCATTGCAGCAGAATTGCAATAAAACAAACAAACATTTGCTCAAATTAGTGATCAAATATTGTGATATTTAAACACAGAATCATGTGAGTGTAAATATACTTTATTCAGACTTTGATCACAATTTTTTGTTCAAATTAGAGGTCGTTGATTGATAAATAAAAATTACAGATCTCATAATTAAAGAAAGAGTAGAACGCGGAGTATCAAAAAACCATCCATGTTTGAATTTAGAAACAAGAAAAAGAATACTCTGCAAGTTTCATTTTCAATGACCGCAAATTCCACTATAAACAAATTTTTATGAATGGATGTACTAGGGGTGCAACTTCTAGAATGAAGATTCAAGGATATTTGAATATTTGTTCATATTATGTATTTTGATTCAAAATGTTCTTGGCAAAATTCTTTTCAAAAAATAAGAAACTTGATAAAGTTTCGTTGCCACTTTCAGATTCTTAGAAATACGATTACCTATTTAAAAATTAATTCAGAAATGATTGCAGCTAGAAGTGCCAAACTTACAGGCAATTTCATAGGATGAACTACTTATCACCGCAGGGAAGTCAGAAAATTATCAATATACTCAAAAATATTCATTGTATTTTTCTGAACATTTCGGAAAAGATTCAAGTAGGTACCAACAAAATAATCAGGATTAAAAATATGATATAAGATATCACGACATCGAAATTACTGAAGAAAATTCATCCAAATAAAGCAACAGATGAAATAAATATATAAAGAGCACCCATTTTTCAGAATGCTGACACTGACAACAACATACACAAACTTATATAGACTATTTGATTTTTTTTACCAAATGCAACATGAGAAGATTCATCAATAATGAAGCAAAATAAATATATTTGAAAATTGTTTCACCACTTAGTTAAAAAGGGATAAAACTATAAAAAAATTGTTTTGAAAACATAATTTTATGATATGAGGAGTCCAATGAACTTGAGTACCAGAATCCTGAATATCATTCAAAATCTGAATACTATAAGCATCATCAGAACATGCCGCATGTGTGCCAGTACCCACTGGCTACCAGTCAAGTAGAAATGATTTTAGCAAGTCTCTTTTTTAATGAGCTTAGGAGATATGGTACTAATCTCCATGTATGAAAATATTCATCTCCATCAGACCCCAAACAATATTATCAAAAACATTTAATTTTTTTTCAAAATCACAGAGATAAATACGAAAGAATTTTTTTATGATTGCAGTCCACTCAATATATAACTCACCTCTTCTCCATGAACCATTCTGCATTCAGAAAGGTCAGAAATATATGTTGAATAGGTGGCTATTAGAAAGTTGAAGTTCTTTATAACATAAGCTAGGTTAAATATACTTTAAAATAAAATAAAGTGCATTTTTTACTTTGTGTGAAACATGAAAATCAAAATAGGCTAGAAAGGCAAGCATATTTTTTTGGATCTATTGTAGTACCGGATCTAGTGTAGTACCGGTACCATATTCCAGAATGTCATCTAAATTTGACGTTGACAGAATATTCTCATCCTAACCAGGGGGTGCTAATGCTGCGAGAATATGGCATTGTCTCCCAGGTTAGGATGAGTCACCTTCAACATGGGACATTTTTGTTGAAATCAACAAAAGCAGACATATTTTTTGGTTATAGTAAAGTGTAGTACCGTATTCCCGAACGTCATCGAAAGTAACATTGGCAGAATAATCTCATCCCAACTAGGGGTCGCTAATGCTGCAAAGGATATGGCATTGTCTCCCGGGTCAGGATGAGTCACTTCCAACATGGGATATTTTATGATAATCGATATATGGTACTAAACTTCATGCAATCCTATTTTTTACTATGAATTACTGATGGATTTTGTTACTAGCAAATTAAGTACCGGTACCGTAATCTACCTTATCCTGCATACATTAATATGTTAGTTTGTTAAAAGTATATTCCTGATTTATTCATTTTCATCGACCTGAACTGAAGCTTTTCTACAATATATTGAATTAAATTAAACAGGCTTCTAATGTTCAAGATCATACACAACACGTTGAGTCGTGAGCTTATTATGACGAGATAAAACTTTCCGTCGGCTGACGATATTATGTAATACCGTTGTCAATAACCGATACGACCGACCTAGGAGTTTACACCGTCAAGCATGAATCACAGATGTACTGCATCTTGTCGGCGCAATACATCAGCAACCCATACTTGACAAACATGCTTCGTTAAATGTTTCCGACGAGTCCTCGTTCGGTTATAGTCCACATCGGCCGTCGTCGCCCAACCCCCTGCGCGGTCTATCAGATTCATTTTTATGATAGGGTTCAGAATTCAAGAAAAATACGCTCAGCACACATAAACTCATGACTAAATACCGAAAAATCCCCCGATCTGGCAATCCCAATCATAAATTTATTTTTTATCGAGTATGAGATATTGATAAATTTATCTACCTAGTAATTCGTCCTTTCGAAGTTAAAAACTTCACTTCATCAAAATGATAACAAATCTCCAATTAAAAATCGAGTCACGAAACAAAGGACTTATTATCTGCATATAAGTATGCATTATTCGACATGACATAAAATACAAGAGGCAGAAAAGCAAACCTCTTGGCCATCCCCCGCAGACGACATAAAGATTATAGGCTTATGACATAATAATGGACCTTTGAACCTGTCGTCATCGCAAGACGACAAACGGAAAGTTACGAGAATTGCGTGGTAGTATTTCGATTAAATGGTGATTTTCCGTAAGCATAGTTATGTTTAGCAAATAGGTTAATTAATATTGTTAATGAAATTTAAACGTCGTTGACAGCTCGACATGATGAAGCGAATTAATTGACAATGTGATACGTCGGGGAAAATAGTCGGGGTCATTCTTATCACGATTTATTTTTCTGGGTATTCTGGTAACGAACGTAAGTTTTAAAAATTAAAGCAATATTTTTAATTCACTAAATAATAAAATCATTTTCATTCTGCGAAGTCTAAATTACGGATTTAACAGTATAGAGATAATGAGAATGACCAATTTTTGATACAATCTAAGATACACACGCCTATGCATAGAAAAATATATTCGTATAGTTAGCTGGGGAGCAAATGGGCGCATTCTACGTCGACAGAACAAATCAATTCGAATAATGTGCACAGACGTTTGCACGTCACCAAATGCAGTCACAAAATAAAATGTGTTATTACAAATGCCCATTCAATGCACTTCAAATTTTTTTCACCCGTTTTCCCTCTTTCAAATACAGTAGGGGCGAAATTACGTTAGAATGACCATGTTTATCATCCTAAAACCCTCCTCAAAATATTATTTGATCGACTCTACACTTGAACCCCGCACATAACGTAAACATTTCTAATTTAAAAAAATAATTGCTCCGAATTCAATTTTTTTCTCGTTTGCCCAGAGTATACTTTCATAGACTGCTCAAGTATAAAATACCGACTCTTAAAACTGGCATCTAGCGATGTCTTCAAAACACGGAAGATATTGATAATTATTGCAAGAGACTTGAAGCATCTTATATCGACCTGGGACGGTCTGGTGTAAAGTGCGACGGCGAAACGTTTTCCAGTTTAGCTGTGCGTGGATAAACCCATCGGACGGACTGTCAGTCTTTTATATTACCTTAGAATGGACATCAGTAATAACACGTACGTGACGCATGTATAACACATATGCAGCAAGTGATGTAAACTGTCATTAAATATGAAACTGTCTTTAAACATAATGAGGTAGTCATTAAATAGGAGATCAGTTGGCGAGATGTGGTCATTGAAGATAATCCTGTTCAAGTCTTGTTTAAACGCGTGTTGTCAAGCATGAGTCACTGATAGATCGCGCTGACGAGGCGCGGTCCGTCTGTGGCTCGTGCTTGACAAAATAAAAATTATGATCGAGAGAATTCCACCAACAATCACCACTAAAAAATCTTTAAACCTCTGGAGTTCATAAAATCGAGTTTGTGTATTCGAAACCACGGTGATATACACGAACTCAAGCATTCTGAAATTTAATCTCAGTCTGGTAGAAAATAGATAAATCCCTTCAATAATTGGTCCATATCACAGTAGAATAAAGCATCACAAATGATATGTACGTGGTGCCTACCATACACTGTAAAACCACTAAAACCACCATTGTTTTGCAGTCATTTTTATTCAGCGATATTGAAATAAAACTATGAATCGCTTTTTTCGCAATTATGGACCACTGAGGTGCGGCATACTTGGCATAAATTTAGCCACAAAACTGTTTCAAACTTTGAAAACGGTGCAAATGCAGAAATAACATTTCTCTTTCCACAAAAGCACAAGCATATTTGCAAGCTTTCATTGGGCCATGGCCTAACTTCTTCAGACAAAACAAGATATGACTACATAGAAGAAAAACAACAATAGGACAAATAAGTTTTAATAGTCTGTGAATCTAATAAAATTTAGTTTTAAAAATACTAGTTGCTGGAGCAGATTTACTGTACTTTTGGCATAGCGCAACGCATAAACAACAGGTGAAACTATCATTAAAAATGAGATCAGCTGAAGACATATATAACCAAACAAAAAAATGCCCATTAGGTAATTGCAACCTCTTCTAATACCAGACTAAATGTACATTATATTAAAACCAATGATTCTATTTCGACGTAAAACAAAAGTCTAAATTTTATTCAATTATATTTAGATCTCGCTTTATTTATCATTTCCATCTGTTCTATCCAACTTCCAATTGTTATATGAACGCCGTTTCAACAAGCCTTAGTATAATATACCACAATAAAAGTTCAATTTAAGAGAAAATGCCGATTTTATTACTTGTCGTTCACGGAAGCAAAACAACAATCTCGCCGGCAACACTTTGAAGACGTCACAATGGCAAAACAATTGTTATTGTAATATTTACGAATTAATTAACGCCTTCAAGTTGCCGCTATATGCTGAGAGATACAAATTTGAGGGACAATTAGGGAATTGATATCAATGTATGCCACGAGGACTTTCTCCTGAACACGCCGTTACTTCCGTGAGACGCCGCGGTCCATCTGCGGTGCATGATTGACAAAATGAACTTGTGATCGGGTAAAACCATTTTGCAAAATATTTATCTGGCGAACGCAGAGTCCAGCCGCAGGAGAAGTGAAAATTATTAAACATTCGAGCTGGGCGTAACATAGCGTATTAAAAACCTCATTTTTAATCCTTTATTCCACACATTTAACCCAGTTAAAGGTTCTTTCACTGGACTCATTATTCCGAGGGTTTCAAAAGCTGGCGGGAATTGTATCACCCAGGCCAATCATACCTTCCAGCAATTCTAACCCTGTCCGTCTATAAGTGGCTTCTGGTACAGGGCCTTGGGCAGGGTGATCCACTCCAAGAAGTGGCTGTAATAAAAAAAAAAAAAAATCATTTTGTCAAGCATGTGTCACACATGGACCGCGTCCCATCGATGCGCTCCATCACTGACTTAAGCTCAACAAAAGATGTTTTGACAAAAATTTTCCGGTTGATTGATCAGCGACATGGCGAAATATAGAAACCTTTAGCAACATTCGATTCGATAACCGTCACTCACCCTTTCTTAATTATTTCTACGCGGCATTTAGAAGTTACCCAAAATCAAGCATCTTTTGATTTGATAATCGAATCAAATATTTTCTGAATCCAATCGAATTAGTACTATTATTATAGACAAAGACTTATTTGTCAATGTTAAAACCACAAAAATCGCATTTATTTTTTGAAAATACACACTTTTTGATTCCGTTGATTTTAAATCACCTCTAAAAGCGAATCGAATAATTTATGATTCGCGAATCATTAACAGAATCGAATATTTTAACCGCACTGCTGAACGACGCTTCTAGAATTATTTTAACGATGAGTTATGCTGAACAAGTCTTTTCCTGGCAAAACGTGCTGACAGAACAGAAAAGATAAAGAGTCTTTTTCTGAGTATGATCACGTAATTTCCGCCAGATGTAGATAGATACGGGAAGTCAATATGAATCAAGTGTATGGTCAGCAATATAATCCGCGGTAAAGCTGTCTGCATTGAGTATATAATGGCTGAAGATTTTCACAGACCTGTGTCATCACGAGAATTACTTTGCAAAGTCTCTACTATACGACCCAAACTATACTGAGTTAGATTAATATATCAATAACGGAAGACATTCTCGTGACCAAGTTTAGTTAAATGTCATTTGATACCCAAATGCTGCGGGATAAGCCTTTCGTTATATTCGTAGTAAGTGATAAACGAAAACTTTATTTACCACCAAATTTGAAGATATAGTTTTGCCATTAAAATGCCTTAGAATATTTCATACGTTGTTTTCTCGGTCTCTTCAGTGGGACATGTTTCGCCAGGACTGGTTTCACTTTGTACGGATTAGTCGGTAGTATATTCAATGGTATTACTTTGTCTAACGCATGAGACACCAATCACTGATGGATTGTGCGCACATTATAAGATTTCAAAGTCTGATAGCAGAATTCAGTAACACACGTAGCGTTACCAATAAAACAAGACCAACCTTCCATATCTTCACAAATTTGCAAAAAAATGCATTTATTCCCAATCGGAGAGATTCGGTCAATGCTACTTTTGCCAAGCATGGGTCATAGATGGATCGCGCCGATGAGGCGCAATCCATCTATGGCTCGTGCTTGACAGAATAGTGTTTTGGTTGAGTTGGCTCGAGTAACCTTGCTATTAATAAATAACCTTGACATGTGATAACTCAGTAACGCGGAAAGATTTTTGGGGGCAACCCCAGAATGAGTACTCCAAAATCGTAAAATTCGTACGTTGATTTGCCGTAGAATGTAAAAAGCTTCACACGGAACTCAAGCACATGACTTTGAGTCAGCCACGCCCACGTAAGAGATAAAATTTCTAGAGGATAGAAATCCTTATCTCAAATGGAGACTTAACCACGTCAAACATGAACCACAGATGGCCCGCTTCTCCACGACGCGATCCATGCTCAACAAAATGTATTTAGACAAAAATTCTAACCCTGATAGCATTTATAGATGCACAGTTTCAAGACTTATCATTAAAATGTTATATTCAAAAGGTCGTACCGACTCGATAACTATATTGATTATAGAGCGAGTGACCATATTCCTAAGAAAACGGATGTCACTTGAGTAAGTCGCAACAAAAGGCGAGCAGTCAGTACACCATAGTCTTCTTAAAATTGCCTCATTGACTTCTTTTTCCGACAACACGAGCAGACAATGCAGATGCGCGATTCGGGGTTGTATTTACATTTCAACAAATATTTAAGCACAAAATAACGTAACGATGTGATGTTTCGACCTCAAGATGCGAATGCACATAATTATTTCAATGTTGTTTTGCGTCGACATTGAACTCGATCATAATATTAGATTTAAGACTAGAATTCTCCGCATGCGATTTCGTTACAAATGCTGACACTCAGATTCAAGGTTCGAATTGGTTCGATTTTATTTTGTTTAAAAAACTCTGCTGATGAAATGAAATAATAGGTATTTTCAGACCTTTTTGAAATTTTTTATAAGATCATATTTTGCATCCGTAACTTCTCATTTCAGACCAACATTAAAAATCAGCCTGGCCTCACCCTCCTATTAAATAAGTAGCAACTACGCCGAAAACATGTTGAGCTTCTCTAGGGCAATTCATTCTGCATTTCAACAATAATTCAATCTCACAAAAATCTGTCTGACGTCATCTCATCCCACAAAATTGTACGTTTTGTGGGCCCACAATAACCTTACATTTCCGGTGGAATTATGGGTCGTAAGTCAGTTTTATCGCTCTAATACTATCTTATCCAGGCATATTTTGAAGAGATATCTACATACGGACCTGAAATAGCATAAATCGGGGAAATAGAAAGACAGTTTACTGCACGATATCATCGATTTCAATAACTTAGTAAAATCAAATTGTATTGGATATTCTTAACGGCTACGTTTGGTATTTAGGGCAATCCTTATAGGACAGCTGCTCCCGACAATACCTCGATAATGTGATATCACAAAAGGAAAAGCTGTTACTTTTATTCGCGAATAAAAACACGGTGAATGGAAAATTACAACGTTCTGTGATGTGACAAAGAGAGCAAAATTTATTCTCTCTCTTTTATCTTATTCTCTCCTTCATGTCATGGTTGGATGAAGTCAGCTGATTTGCGACACTTTAGTTCCAGATTTCAGCAAATAAACACACCCCCATTCAGTCGGTCGACATTTTATTTATGACGTAATCATACTTATCACGACATATAAAATTAATGCAATCGAAATCTCCATTCACCAAGCATGGAAATAGGTCATGCTTAAAAAATAATGCTTTGACTATAATTTCAGAGCGGAATCGGTTGAAATGTTTTATTTCATCGTAAATATAAAATATGCAACATAAATGCGACAATACACCATCCACGTGTTATGGGAAGCAGTTCAAATCACCCTTCAGGTCATTGGCCGCATTTTATAGACGTTGTAAATCTGAGAAAATCATTTAAATCTATGCACCCATTAAAACAGTAATCAAATATGTTTAATTAAGCTTGGGTCACTGATGGATCGTGCCCACAAGGCGCGGTCAATCTGTGGATCATGCTTGGCAAAATAAGTTTCCAGACGCTGAATTGATACCAAAACTCTTAGCTTTACACTAGGTAGAAATTTACAATATTCTGTTTTATGAAACAGAATTCAATATTAATCATTACTTTACGTCTCGGATACACTTCGGCCTGTCTGCTTTTTAATTGGATTATATTCATAACGACATGAAATCCACAAAAGCACATTTTATTATGTTAACTAAGTGTATTGATCGACCGCCTCAGTGCAACGATCTATCCATCATTGAAGAGAGAGAGATTCAATATGATCTTCAGAGATTCTCAAAATTGAATTATTTCAAAAATCTGACCTCAAATTTAAAAATACTTTTATTGAATCGTATATTTCGATATACCATAACATAGTAAACCAAGTCATATTTCCCAAAAAATGCTAATACATCAAAATTTCTTTTATTTTTTAAAAAGGTATACGTATTTGTCGGTGTAAAATACACAGAAAAAATCGCGGATTGGATATTTTTACACCTCTATATACCAAGTCGAAATATATATCATGTGCCCACGTGTTGTTAAGTTTGTATCACTAATGGATTGCGACACCTGGTGTTTTTTCATAGTTTCAGGACTTCGTGATACGCAAGACGCAATTTCAATAATTTTTCATCATTTATTTATGGCGTGATAAATAAAAAACAGAATGAATCTTCAATATTGTCATAAAATCGAAAAAACCCGAGACTTTTGCGATCGTTCTAAATGAAATCAGCATATCAATATGTTTTTCAGCTGCAATTTTCAGCATTTGCAAAATGACCAGAAAACTTCTCTCGCGCCTACGGTACAAAAAGTAAAAATCTTACACCTAAATCCTAACTAAGTACAAATCTTACTCCTAAATTCCAACTCATTATTACAGATACGAGAATTGGGAATTCTTGCTGACTGTTAGATCTTACGTGGCGGTTGTCTAAATTGAATGGAGTCATAAATTATATAATTTTGTCTCGTAGTTTAATCTCTTTCTATAGCAATTTTGCTTGCAGCATACAGACGTGAAGAAGGATAAGTAGTTGATCCCACGTTAAACCTACCAAAAACGTAGGTATATTCATATTTGAAATTGAAAATAAATCCAGTAGAAGCAATGTAAACGTCGGTAATATACATTATACATTCGGTATCGCAGACTTAAAATTCATACGCGAACGACTCAACACAGGGCAGTGGCAATAAACGTCAGCATTCGTGGGCGCGATGGCCTAGTGGTTAAACATGTTGGCATCGCAGGTTGAAGACCTCGGGTTCGAGCCCTGGCGAGTCCGGCTCGCTTATCCACGCCCACCACTCAACCCAGGGTGTAATAACATGGGTAGGCTAAGCCGAACGGGAAAAGATCATATCTTTCCAGTAATTGTAACCCTGTCCGCCTATAAGTGGCCGCTGTTACAGGGCCTTGGACAGGTGACCCACTCAAAAAAAGTGGCTATAAAAAAAAAAAAAAAATTCGTCGGGTGCCCGGTTAGCTCAATCGTTAAAGCGTTGGGAATACGTTTCGAGCAACGCATCCCTGACCGTTATGACGCAGGTTCGAATCCCTGCCTGCGGCCTCCTCCACCAACCAGGTCAATGAACAGGAAAATTGTTACATTTTGAAGCTTTCAACTATGTACTACCGCACAACCCCACGCTTGCATCATCTTCAAAATTTGCATGGAATCATAGAAAATAACAGTGTTGATGATTTTGAAGGCCTCCAAAGTCCCCAATAAAATCACGAAGTTTTGTGACACCCATATAAGAAATACATCACCCCACTCCAGGCCTTCCTTGACACAACCATCAAAAAATTTAATTCACATATCATGCACAGTCGAGTATGGGACAATGCTGAATTTCTGTTCTATCTCTGGCTCATGTTTGAAAGAAGTAAAATAATAAGAAATATTAACATCCACTTAATATACTTCAATATGATTTTAAACCAACAATTCAACGTCAAGCTGTGCGGAAATAATAATGTCTGTTAAATGTTTTTTATTCCAATCTTTTGATTTAGCATCAGACCAAATTGACAAAGTCTTGTTTTTCTTCGGGTGTCTCAAATATTCATGTAATTTTCTTTCGATGAACATAAAAGCTTCGAAATCATCAGATTGTTATCTCGAAGAAGTGTGGTTACAGTTTGGTTGCTATCAAAAAAAATACATTTTTTTCTTCTAGTCACAGATATATCGTGAGATATTACTCATTCGCCAAATTTTTTTCTGATGAAAGCCATTTTCTTCGTTTGTCTGAGTGTCGAAGTAGTGAATTCTGTTAGACTGCTCGGCAATTCTGACAAAAAATTTTTGCAGAAAAAAACAGCATTACTGACGATTTTGAACCTTTTTATACAGTTTGGTCACTACCAGACACTTAAAAAAAGAAATTAAAATCTTCTAGTCACAAATATAAAATGAAATACTACTCATTTGCCAAATTCTCTTCTGATGGAGCTCAGTTTGTTCACATGTTTGAAGAGTTGTCATTCTATCAGAGACCATACACTAAATCTATCTGAGCTGATTGAAATTCACTCTGTGCAAGGCCAGAAGCAACATCTAAAGATAACACACTAACGACCACTGAAATGGTGGTTTTATGGGTAATATCAGCGACAGCACACGAACTTAATATCTTAAACAAAACTCAATCACTATTTTTCAGAACAGTGAGAACGTGACAATTGTAAATCTGCCTTCTTCACCTCTCTTACTGGTCACCTCTTACAACACAAAAAATACATAATTGAAGCCCACATCTACAAGGCCAATTAGTCCTGTATGCACGAAATACAAAAAAGATATTAGCCCACATGAGAAATCCAAAACAACTTAGACACTAATTAGGATGATAATTTTTACCTACACGTATTTCTAATCTACCTGTACTAGTTTATTAATTGCAGTCGGCACCGGTGATCAATAAATGTTCGTATTTCAAACTTATGTCAAGAAACCATTGATAAATGAATTATTATTGATCACCTCACATGATTGTTTTCACAGAATTGGACAAAATCTTATCATGTTTTCGAAAAATTTATATTCGACATAAGCAGCATTTGGGAACACTATTCTAACAAAATTATAGTGTATACATGATAGATGAGATGAAGCTTACTTGCATGTATCCTTATTTGCTGCCCCGTGGGATAAATATGCTGAAAACAGCATATAATCTAAATTCATATTTTCAAACACCTACATTTAAGCAAAACCTCTTTTGCAAATAGAAATTAGTGCTTATTTTGGTTTAGTTGATACTGTCAAAGTCAGTACCGGTACATCGAGAGTCAAAAACATAATTCTTTCAAACACACTGTGGGTGATTTCAACAAAGGTCATGTCATCAGACTCCTGTTTTCCTATATATGCATCCCCAAACCATGGTACTATTTTTTTCAGTCCAAAATCATCAACACTGCCATCACTTTCACAGCATTTCGCTCCATTTCAACCTTCTTGTGGGTGGAAACATAGGATAGGGTAGGATAAGATTTCATTCTAATCCTGCGGGAGAGGAAAGCCGGGAATACAGGTTATTAATGTGGTGAACCACGACTTCTCGTGCAGGTATCATTTCCGAATCGGGATAAAGGTTTTTGGATTATCGTATTTCTCATATTTCCTATGCATGGACCTGGTTTGTGGAGGAAGCCGAAGGAGCGCTTATGTGAACCACCATGCACCGGCGCAGCCAAACACCAGACCTCTCGCATATAATCATCATCTCTCACAGGATTCGAACCTGGTGCATGACGATCAGAGATATTACCAATTTACCGATTGAGCTAACCTGACATACCAAACTTGACATATGTGAGTATATTCTTGGGAAATACTTCTTCGAGTGTCTGACTAGTAAAGAGTGGCTGACAATATTGAACAACACGAACAGTTATTTCTTCGATTCAGTAAAAAAAGAGAATTTTAAAATTAATGCGAGAGCTAATTTCTCATTAGGTATTGGTTTCTTGATTTTCCACAAGGCAGAACTATCATGATTCCAGTTACAGTTTAAAAACATGAATAAATCATACTTGCCCTGTAGGTACGGGCTTTAGAAAAGTCCTAACATATTTCCTGCGTGTCATAAGAGGCGACTAAAAGGAAACAAAGAAGTGGTAGATGGCTTTACCATCGCCTAGGGCAGATACTACTCGCTACCCTTTGCCATGATGGTCTAGTTTAATTTGGGATGTTTCAATTTAGAGTGCATTTGCTGGTACTTCATCATTTAGTAGCTCTTTTCTAGTGAGTGGCCGTTGGTTGGTTTCCTTTGGGAGCTGCTTCCGGCCTTGCTCAGGGCAAATTTAAAAAAAAATACTATTGTAAAGTCTAATAACAATTCTTAAACGTATTTAAATATGTTATACAGTATATAAATATAGAGATATGGATATATTTTAAGACCAGCTTTAGCCCCAGATTTAGAATAGTCTTACCAGATTTCCTGCCTGTCATAAGAGATGAATAAAAGGGAGCAATGAAGTGGTAGTTGGTTTTACCATAGCCCAGGGCAGATACCACTCACTGCATTTTACCATAGTGGTTCGGGTACCGTTAGGGATGTTTTCTGCTCAGAGTGCAGTTGCTGCTACTACATATTTTAGTAGCTCTTTCCCAGTAAGTGGCCGTTAGTTGGTTGCTTTCAGGCTCCACCCCGATTCGGTACAGGTGTCTATACGGTTGTAGTCAACCATATGATTAAGTCATATTCCTGGCTTTCCTCTCCTGAAGGATGAAAACCCACACACAAGGCAGTATTGTGTGACATTAATAATATTTCCATCATTTTATTTGTGCAACCATATATCATAACAAAATGATATTATTTTTGTATTTGGAATAACTGAAAACAAAATTGATTTGGATCAGAGTTAAAGCATGACAACTATTTGCGAAAGTAAAATTTGTGACGATCATCAATAACCAGGATTATGGTAAACAAAACTTCAGGAAAGTCATCGAAGATTGGATAGACAGAAAAAGAGTCAAAAGTATTCTTGTATTACCCTTAAAAAACACCCATGGTGTGTTTCTCATAATTTGTGGCATCAGAACACCATTATATTTCACACATATTTTAGAACAAACTAAAAAATTACCTTGTTTAAAGGAATTTACTTTTGTGCTTGTTCCAGGCAATACAGCGATACTTCAGATTTCCTTGAGACCATGAGATCAGTATTTACAAAATGTTGAATATGGATTGCAGGATCGGTTGATGATTTTTTATTTTCCAACTATGCTGTGGGTAGCTTCCAGGAGTTCAGTTTTTGCCACATAAACAATAGGCCTATCTTTAATTTGCAGAACTATTTCAAACAAAGTTCAGATATCAGGATTCAAATTGTGGGCAGACAGTCAACAGTGGCGTGGCGTGTTTATTAGGAACTCTTGAAAAATGGGGAGGTCAATGCATTAAAAAAACTGTGATTGAATGATGATATGATTTGACTAAGTTGGAAAGATTTACCAATCAGAGCGTTTTTATTGAATTTATTTGATTTTAATTTTTTTGTTGAATACCGTAAAAACGGGCAACTTTAAAAGATTTTTTCCTCATTTCCCACAAACAAAAAAAAATCTGTTTTTTCGCTAAACAGTTAATTCTTCCTCAATACTAATACTGCAGGTCTCCTGAGATTGTAAACAAAATATTAAGGACTTGTCAGCTTTCTTTCATCTTCAAAAACGGGGGAATGTGTTTTTTTTCGATGCACTCGCAGCCGGGCAATTTTGATGAGATTGGATATAAAATAGTTGAACACTATTTTTGTGAGCATTTCTTGCAGGAAAATAATTTAAAATTATTAAAAGTTCAATTGCATAGTTTTTAGCTCCCTTTAAACATGAAATAAAATTTAATCTGATAGATATCAATATTGAGCTTGAATATTTTTTATCAAAGTTGCCCGGTTTGTCGGTACCATGGCAAAATAAGGAAACTATACACAAAATCCTACCAGAGGGGTGAAATTTTTTGAATAAATGGGATTTTATGGCTTAAAATTGGCTAAATAAGTGTAATAACCACTCCCATATCGTAAAACGTTTTTGATTTATCTGTATTTTAAGTTTTGGATTTTCTGTATTTTAAGACCATTCTGCAAATTCTCCCAGTCGCCGCGCTTGAATGTAGACTATATGGTAATACCTGGAAGCAGGGGTTAAGGGGTATCAAGAGCTGCTAACCAGTATACCGAAATGTGCCCGGCTGACAGGCTCAGGGCTGAGTGTTTTACAGCTGGAAAGGCTATAAATGGTTCTCTGTCTGCAGTCTGTGCTACCTTTCACATTTGATGTTAGGTGATTAATTTGTTTGTTAACTAGGTTTTTGTAGCTTTCATTTTTTCCCCATGCTTTCTTAGTAACACTTTATAAGCTTACTTACTGCTCAACACTGAACAAGGGTAAAATACACTGTACAAAATGCAGAAACAAAGAACAGGCCACACTCTGTACTGTCGTATGCCATACAAGGGTGTTCACTATCAAAACTCCTCGTCTTAGCCCCTAAAAATTATCCTCCAAAACTAAATTCAGTTCAGCTGTGTGCAAGACATACATGAAACATACATGATCACACATGCCCAGATGAAACACAAAATACGCGAGCACTACTGATGACGTATGTGCCTCCGCCAGCTCACCATTGCGTGGAGGCTTTAGAAAGCTGCAGCAGAGCCGCAGGCCAATTTCATGGCCATATACTCTTTTTTTATTTGATCAAACCTAAATAAGTTATAAAAGAGAAAATTTTGCATAGTTATTAACCCCAAGTCCCAGTTATAGTTCAAATATATATATTTATTATTATATGTAATATGATACATCACACACACATATACGTAATATATCATTTTACGAGTGCATTATATACACTCTGCACCGTGTACAGAGTCCCAAAATTTCTCAACCAACTCAAAGCCTTGTACGCGATCCGTCAAAATGTTTCGAAATTTTCTCTTCAAAGCATGAGCTACAGTTGGGCCGCGCCTCTCTGGCTTATGCTTGGCAAAACTATTTTTAATTGTCTTGGCGAGGCCGCGGCGGCGACCAAATCCGAATACTGTCCTTTTTTTGATACATTTTTTTCAATTCCATAGACGAATTTGAATTTCATATTGTTAATAATAATTGATCATATAATACTGCATATTTATTGGGATTCATAATTTGTGCGTGTAATTTTGTAAATATTCTGATTTCCCCGCCTTTTTAATATATATATATATATTTTTTTTTATAGCCACTTCTTAGAGTGGATCACCCTGTCCAAGGCCCTTTAACAGCGGCCACTATATATATATATATATATATATATATATTATATATATATATATATATATATATACATCTATTTGCTGTACTTGGCGTACATGATATTTTTTTTCTTCATTTGGGAGACTTTTTTTCTACGGCATATATTAGCTATTTAGACCACTCCAATGCCCTTTTTAACACCGTCAGACGTCAGGCTGGAGTCACGGCTAGATATACGGCTTAACAAAAAATATAATCTGAATGTCTGCCAAATGAAGTCGCCCAAATATTTTTCGATTTCTATATATTTCAATGTTATTTTCTAATTTCTGCATTTGGGCGACATTGTCCACATTTGGGGGACGCTGTCAAGAGGCTGGTGAGAGGTGAGTTCCACTTCTCGCAAACTGGAGAGTGAAATGGGATGACTCCCAAAGATGTTTTTAGGGATCAACTACTTGTGTTCAGTCATAAATGTATTCTCTGCTTCTTTTACAAGATAAACATCAAAATCCTATTGTATACCAATTTTAAGCGCTTCCTGAAAAACGATCAGAGGAAATAAAAATAAAAAATTCGATTTTATTGTCATATTTGCGCTACATGCAGAATGAAAAAATGTAAAACAGCCATGAATAACTGATGCGTTCTAAAGTTGTGCGCAAATTTTTGAGAATTTTTTGAGAAATTTTTAAGGCTCATCACTGCACGAAATAATTTGGCAAAATGATGGCATTATTTGCTTCGATTCGCGATAAGCAAAATCAAAAAATTTCACCATATTAGGCGAAATTTTCATGCACATCTGGCACGAAATTGCTTTTGTATAAGTTTCTTGTTTTTTTTTTTATTTGCAAAATGATGGCTTTATGATTAAAAAGGGCGAAAATGTTTCCACCGCCGCTGCATAATATTACACTATACAGTGGAATAAAAAAAAATGATTACGGTTAGATTTCATAATATCGACTGATAAATATTTATGATAAATACTGATGATAATTTAAACATCTAGCTAGTCCAGTCAAAATACTGTGGAAAGCCCAAAAGTCGCCAAAAAAATGGTCTAAAGCACCCGAAATGATGACGTCATAATAAGAAGGAAAGAGACTTTTCATTTGTATGTTGCCTAAATATGCTGTTAACTGCATAACGTAACAATAAGGGGGGCGTGTTTGTTCACAAGTAGTATCCTGATTGTTTTTTCATATAGTTATATGCTAACCCCAGCTGATCATTTTAGGGAGTTTCCGTAAGTTTGATTTTAGTAAACTTTTGTTATGTTGAAAAAACAAGCCTTTGGCTACCTACATAATAGGTAAAAATCAGCTTTAGACCTTTTTCAAGGGTCAATATTAGTTTGACTGGACTAATTACTGAATTAGTTTGATTTTTATATGGTAAATACCGACACTAATTTCAATATATTAAGATTTTGCGACAGCCTGGACGTGTTGATTGAAAAAAAAGTAAATTATAAATCAAATGCAAATATTTAAAAAAAAATTATATGCATTTGTTTGCGATTAAATATTTATATCAATTTATATATGTGTCGAAACTTAATACTCATTTTCGTGATGGATTCAACATTGGGTTTAATGAAAAACTCGTATTTCTCAAACAAATAACACACCCACATTTAGTGAAGTCTGTTGAATATTCAAGAATCCATAACAGTGATTCGCATTTTTATTTTTAGCATGATTAAAAAAAACTTATAACATGTTTGCTGGTTGGGAGCCAGGTTTAGCTAACATATTTCATTTTTTTTTGAATTCTCATTATACGAAACTACAAAATTAATATAAAGGTATTAAAATTCTTGATTCAAAAAGTAGTAAATGGTTTTAATATCATCCACCATTCACTGTATATTTTATAATTGCTCAGTTCTGTTTTGAATGTTGATTCTGGAGTTTTTGTAGTAGCTCTTTGCCATATCAGTAGTCATTTAATTGGTTCCTTTTAAGTGCGGCTTCCGACCTTGCTTAGAGTGAATTGAATTCGCATAAAAAAGTAGTCGACTAATTACTCAAAATGATTCAATATGAAAATAAACTGGCTAATCGGGATTGCCAAAAGCGAATATTTACTATCTTGCATACATTCTAAGAAATAAATTTGGATAAGAAATATTCGTCTAAAAATTCTTCTAAATTCTAACATTTTAAACTCGGCAATAATTTGATGAAAAGCAGCATTCCAACTTTGTTGGGGAAAAAGATAAATCCCAATGTCCTGAAATTTTCGATTATAGAAAAAATTTCCTTTATTTCAGGGAAATACAATTGTCAATTATCTTCGGGTTTAAGTGACAAAATCAACATATGTTTCATCGATTAAGTTCCTATTTCTATTTTCGGACTTCCTGGCAGGGTGGCAGAGTCTTGATTTTCTTCGGGTGGACGAAATAAAATGTTTATATCATTTTCCTCATATGGCTATAAAAGCTTCAAAGCCAAAAAAAACTGCTATTTCATGGCAGTATTGCCAATTTTAAAGCTCCTAATTTAGTTTCGTTGCTACCTAAATTTGCGCATTTGCTAAGTTTACTTCTGATAGAAACCTTTCCTCTCGGGTGTATAAGTATTAGAGTAGGTGATATTCTGCCAGTCTGGTTGTTAGATCATGCGAAATTGCGCAAAAAGCAGTCAGTCAGTTCGACAAATGGTTGAGTCCAAGGCCTTGATGAAATTAAAGGCAGACATCCATGCTTAGTGATCAGTACTTCGCAAAAAACATCAGCACGCTCCCATACAATTCTTTTATGAATGGAAACATAGAATTGGGTTTTACTTTCTCTATGAGTCAACACTTGTCTATTTGACTTTAACTAAAACCAGTTATGTTTGTAAAACTGATGAAATACAAGCAATGTAATTTGCTGAGCTTTCGAAAAAGAATGAGCTGATCTGGAGATTTTAGACATTCGTAATGTAGTTATCGTTTGTGCTTTTATGTTTCATGACCAAGTTTAATTCCAACACATTTGCTTTTATGAGAAATAGCCGTCCTGCTTATAACTGATTGTAATATTTGAAAATTGCTTCAATTTTCGTTTGTAGTGATCATGCTCATGCTAAATCTATTGCCGGCAATTGGCAATGTATGAAGATTTGTATGTAGATTGTGAAGAACATAGATATCTTTATTCTTTATCAGGAATATCTGTACCATCATCATACAACCCCATTGCTGTTTAGACCTGTCAAAATATTAATGAATATTCAAAATAAATGAACCTAGATATAATAAATAAGTTATATAAAAACAAGATGAAATACTTAGAATGTATGAATTGATCTAATTATAATATTTTCATTTAATATTTCAAGCTACTGGTACTCTTGGAGGGTAGCATAAAATATATTGCGAAAAAATGATGCGTCTATTACCAACAAAACAGATATGTTTGAAAAAAATACCAGAATACACACTGAATAAATAATTGTTGAATATCAGAGTAAAAAACGTACCCTGTAAGAATGTCATTATAATCCTTCTCTATTTGATATATGTAGGTCTGTAGTTCTATAATAATAGCCATAGAGCACTACACCATGTAATCTGATGAACTAAGCGCATAATCCCTTTCATCTGACGAATCCTCAGTCAGAATAGGAGAATCTCAGAGCGTTTGTGCAAACTGATGTAACTGATGTAATGTAAACAATACACCCAATGTAATCATTATTCTTCAATTAGCACAACAGGAAATCTGAGAAAATACATATTAATGATTCAGACTTTCTTAAGATTCTTTTTATGCAACATAGAGCCATGTAAAAGTGAATGTCAAACACCCATGATGATGGAATGCTGAAACAATAAGAGAACTTCTAGTTGCAGTAATTCAGTTTCTCGCGCAAAATAAGTTAATTGAAATTAATTGAAATAAACATTGTTCCTTGGACTGGGCGAATCAAACAGTTTTAGCACAGTCAGTAAAATCAATGCAGAATATGTTTCAACCTGTGATTTTTGATGATCCAGCTACCAGGTTCAGTTTCAAAGTGGTATGATTACGCACGAGGATTGCTGGACATGATGGCTGCTTAATAGGAGCTTTAGGTAGATGTTAATGTCGGCCCCGGTTTATGACTACCCCTACGAATGATGTATGCCACTTTATCAGTGTTGGGAATGAGTCACTTCACTTCGAGTCAAATTAAAGAACACGAGTTACGAGTCCCAGGTTTTTAACAAAATTTAAATTTCCGAGTCACAAGTCAAGTCGCGTCATACATTTACGAGTCGCAAGTCGAGCCATGTGCCGATTTCTAAATCCATTTAACAACAATGACAAATTGTTGACCAACGCGGATTTCACAGCAGGGTTTATGGTGATGCATTATACACTTCTGGGAGGCGCCTTTTCTTCTCTGATCATTAACACAACAGCAGACGACCTGCTTTTTCAGGAGGATAATTCCAGGCTAAATTTTTAAGTCTAAAGACAAATCCTCATTCCTCCTCCTGCATTTTGTCAAGTCAAGTACGAGTAGTGGTATTTAGCCAAGACGGTGACAGTCAAGTCATTTAAAAAAGATGACTCGAGTCCCTCCAACAATGGTAAACCAAGGTATCATCCAAATCAATGAATTTTTACAAAACCAATTTAATTCTAAAAACCTGTCATTCCTAAACCTACTCAAAACTCACCTGTCAAGGTTTCGGCCATACATTTCTCCACTTTGCATTATTGGCTTGCTAATAGTCATTTTGGAACATTGTAGATTTATTGATGTGAAAAGCACTAGAAAAGTTTTGCATGATATTCAACCGCAAAATACTACATAGCATTCTACATGATACTAGAAAAGCTGGAAATCATTTACAAAATTTAGTATCATTCAGAACCAAGTTAGTTATAAATGGGCAATTGATCTTTCTGACTTTTCATAGTTATATTATTATGTCATGTATCGGAACTCTGCTGTTCCCCCCTCAAGAAAATGAGTATACATAGAGAAAAAGAACATTGACAAAAGCACAATAATTCATCATAAATCAGTAAAGTTGGAATATTGAAATTTCTGTTTTCGATCGATGTTTGGTTTAAATAAAAACCTATAGTGAATCAACTGCATTGCAATACTTTTTGTCTGCCTTGCTGCACTTTCTATCTGGATTCGGACGCCCAAAGAAAGCAAGATTTTGTCCTTTTGGCAGATAAACACTAGGAATACAGCTAAAAAAAAACATCTTGAATACACTTCTGATCATGCAAGACTGCCGTTATTCATGCGTTATGACAATAAGAAGGGTAACACTCTTACTATTTGAGCCAGACTTATTATTTGACTCATCTGTCCACCTAGACTATTAAGCGAATATAACCAGTGTTGGGAGCTTGAGTCCCAAGTCGAAAAACACACAAGTTGCGAGTCCAAGACTTACCAAAATTTAAAGTGTTGCAATATACTTTCCAGTCACAAGTTGAGTCACATATTTAATAATCACAAGTCGATCAGTAAATCCATTCAACAGCAATGACAATTTAATTTGCCTTTTATTAGCATCTACTTAGAATCATTATTGGGTCGATGAACACAGAAGTCACGGCAAATTACATTGCATGACATGTGTTGTAGCCTTATGGGGCGCATTTTTTTCCCTGATGCAGGATGAGACATGCAGCGGCATTCGGCAGACAACATGATTTTTGAAAGGTGATTTCATGTGATTGAACACGGTGACTAGAGTCTTTCCAACACAGAATAGAGCAATGCTGTAAATCTCACAACTATTCCTGCAATCCCCTCTAGAGCAAGACTTAACTGTTGCATTTTTGGCATGGGCTAACAGGACTAATTCTAATGCGTAGAAGAGGTTTTGATTCGACTATACAGTATAGTTCAGAGTTGCTGCAACTTTTTGAAATATTATTTTTTTGTTGTTTGCTTTTAAAGTTTTATGGGCATCGTATAGATATCCTACAATCCATCATTTAAGCACAAGATAACATTGCCAAGTTCGCATATTTCAAGAGGAGGCAAGAAAAAATTCACTTCCCATAATTAACTATTTTGTTTTGAAAATACTTTTCGAAATGATTTAAATTTTTTGGTTAGCGTTGTAATTGGGAATTGTAGATAATTGCTTTATGTCTGGCCATTCTTGAAAGACCAATTCCCACTCGATGATTAGCGATTCATGCCAAGTTCATAACCAAATCGAAGGGAAAAATGTGAGTACAAAAATATAAAATTGGAATCTTATCTTAAGCTTTCGGCAAATTGATACTGGTAATATACATTGCCCTACCGGTACAGACACAGAGAAACAAGGAAAAACCTGTAACACTACAGCACAGTACTTGTGCCTGCATTCGGTATGTCCCACAGCCATCAGCATATCCTGGATCAAAACACCTCATAGCTTGGTGTCTATCAACGTCCCGACCAGCATCTTCACCTATAATAATTAATAGCTTCTTCCTATAATCAACTTTTTACCCCCCCCCTCTTCTTGAATATACGCTAGATCCGCCACCAAACACAGCAACCAACACTCCACCAACGCCACATCAAACAACGCAGGAAACACTTGAATTGTTTACAATGGGAATTAGACATCACGTGACCAGTCACAAAAGTTATATCCTTCTGATTTTACGTTGTTAGTGAAAAGGCCATGCCAGATTAATTTCCGCTGGATTTTTAGGGTGTCAATACATAAATAAAAATTTCCTATTTCATCTGACCAAGTTTGGTCAATATATAAACGGTGCACGGCACTAAAAATGTGGTGTGAACAAAAGTCTCCAAAATCATCAAAAAACTAGCACAGCACTTATAGCCCACCAATTTTTGGTAGCCTAAATGAAAGACTTTTTCTGTCGGCTGGTCGTTGACACCTTGTGGGGGCGTAAAATCGTGGACTATCTATCTGTAACTGCAATCATGACAACTCAGCTTTATTCGTTCACGGAGAAAATGACCTTCAAATTATTTGGGGGACGCGAAAATGTCTACCGAAAAAAATGGTCCTCCAAATACAGCAAAAATAACCCCACTTTGTCACCCAAATGCAGAAATTAGATAAATATATATATATATATATATATATTTAGCTATAACTTTGATATCTACATCTTCCAACCATTCGTCCATAATAGATCTCGTCAGCAGTTGTCTATTTGTGGCGCACGTTCGCGTTTTGACTATGGTTCTATGCGGCCATTGGTATCCATCTTTGTGTGTTTAATTATTGCGAATCATTCTTTACCCATCCTTTTATTTTTGTGCAAGTTAAATAATATTTAGAGCTAGCGGGCACGCGTACTTGCATGTTTTTAAACTTCGTTCGAGGTTTTGCCTTGTCACGTGATCTTTCACAAGTGTTAATATGCTTGTTTGATACTGTTGTCATGACGAGTAGATCGAAAAAATAAATCTATCTATCCATCTATCCTTACTTTTTTCTTCATTGGGTCGAAAGTGCTTTTTACATCCATTTTAATTCTGTTTTGCCCCAAAATCACGTCGTTTTGCAAATAAGGGCAGGGATTTTTTCGAAGGAACATTTCAATATTGAATTTTTTTAATGCCTTCTCTAAAAATGTGCGACCTACCGCTGCTTCTGGCTACACTAGCAGCTACAAGACCAATGCTCTTTGAAGGTCACTTTCTCAATGTTAAATATGATTATATATTAATATTTCCGCACATACAACATAGGTGCGCCGGCAAATCATAAAATTGATCTATTTTAAGGAAGCCGGATCGAAGCTGTCAGCACACTTTGTTGTCATTTCACTTCATATTCTGTCTATTCCAGTTTACCTGACAATATCTTTCGATATTTTGTGGTGATGATTCGTGTTCTCACACTTGATTTTCCCACTTATAGCTAATTCCCGCAAATGTAAATAGCATTGTGCCTATGAAAACGTGTTTATTTCAAAGAAGCGATGTGGATCAGATCTAATCACTAGTTCTATGTAAATAACAAATATCCCATTTTTATTATTATAACTTGTCTCCATCGTGAAAGTGAAGAAATTTATAGTTTATAGTGTATTTTCACTCTAGAAGCGACGATTTTCATATGTTAACGACGAAATATAATCGATTTTTATTGTATTTTGTCGTTAAAAATGAAAATCCTAGTTCATTTAACAAGTTTTTGTTTCTATGAATGCTTCACGCTTTTGAATTCCTAAACCATCTGTTTACAGTTAATGTATTTATGCTAGGCGTAGAGAAACAAATTCTTGATTGAAAAGTTCCATTATTTCTAAACGAAAAAAGAACAATATATTATTAAACAATATCATATTAGAAGCGATGTTGAAACTTAGATTACAGATTGTGACGCAAAGTTTGTTTCTTGTCGCGCCCGGTACTTTGTGGTGACATTTTCAGTTAAGTGCATAAATATTCACACAAACTTCATTTCCCGCTAATTAAGATCAAGACGGATGGGCAAAATCTATTTCTGTTTTATTTTTACTTATAAGCATCCGTCTGAGATAAAGAAAGATAGAGAAAACAATATGTGTGTATGTATGTTTGTTCGTCTCAAAATAAATACAACACCAATATACACCAATAGTAGAGCTAGAGAGAGAGAGAGCTATAAAGAAGGAGAAAACAGTTCTGTGCTCAACAGCTTTCAAAGGTTTGTTAGTATAAACAAGGAGTATATAAACCCCGGTTACGGTCGGCATTTCGGTTCAGTTTGCTTGTATAATCGGTTGTGTGCTGAACAGGTTTAAGGAGTTATGTCCTGGTATCTGTGTATATTACGATATGTATATTACTCGATAAATCAAGTGAGTATATTTTATTGTTTACAGTGTTTTGAAAAAAATTAATCTGTCCCACTGGGACTAAGAGTAAGTGTTCAAGCACTTTTTCCTGTAACCATATTTGGCAAAGTTATAATTTGAACAAATCGTCCTTAATCACGCGTTGCATAAAACGATGCTTATTAAATTCGTTTCAACATGCCAAGATCTAGAAGTTCCCAAATCCGCAAATTGAAAACAGGTTCTAACTCTTGATGCTTTGAGAAGAAATTGTTTAAATTCATTTTTAAATCGTTGCTTAAAATCTGGCAACTTTGGCTTGAAAGCAAAGTTTGACTCGCTGTTACAGTTTGTTGTGCCAATGCTGACTTGCTTTAGATCATTTATTTATTTTTAGTTATCAATTTTATTTTTTTTTGTATGGACCTGGTGGTTTGAAATAAATAAATACGTAAATATATTAAGAGGAATCGAGTAGACTCATGTCTGCATTTTAGGTTTTGTAAGCATCATGATTCAGTGGCTGGCTTAAATCGATAAGTAAACAAGTCAGCGCAGATTATGTTTCACGACTCCGAGCCCCACACACACCAAAGAGATCGAGAAGCAGACGCGGCAATTTTCATGACGCAACATGGCTACGTCAGCACGTTTCTTTCCTGCGGTGCAAGTTTCTTCGGTAGCGAAAGCGGAATCGTTCGTGTAGTCGGTTATTGGGATTTCGTTTTCAGATTTTTCCTGAGATATTTATCTTGTGGAAATATTATGATATATGCCAAATTCACATTGTACGTTAAAATATCAGTAATCGGGTTTTGTCAAGAAAGAACTAAAGATGAATCTTATATTTAGCTAACTTTATTTCGAATATATCCTAAAGAAAATTTCTAAATTCGGTCAGGATTGTGATGAAAGGTTGCGTTTTAAACTTTTTTTAAGCGAAAATATTAATTGCCTCAGGCCCTATAAGAAAATTTTTTATTAAAATTCGCAATTAATTCTATTGAGTAAAACTATGTCAATTTAGAAAGCAAAAAATAAATTTACCTGTTAATTCTTTCTGAATTTATCCAAAAAATGACATTTTCATATATCTGATATATCTGACATCGATAATTTGGGTCTCATGAAGTTTAGTACCATATATCCGATTATCATAATAATTTCCCATGTTGCAATCGACTCATCCTAACCCGGGAGACAATGCCAGATGCTTGCAGCATTGCCCCTCCCCTAGTTAGGATGAGAATATTCTGCTAGTTTTTATTTTATCGACATTCGGGAATATGGTACTAAACTTCACTAGACCCGATAATTTAATTATTCGAATACTTGGGTTTAGTAAAGTTTAGTACCATATTCCCGAATGTCGTTAAAATAAAAACTGGCAGAATATTCTCATCCTAACTAGGGGGCGCCAATGCTGCAAGCATCTGGCATTGTCTCCCGGGTTAGGATGAGTCGATTGCAACATGGGAAATTATTATGATAATCGGATATATGGTACTAAACTTCATGAGACCCGAATATTGAATATGTTTCTTTTTCAAGTGTATTGGATTCGGTCATCTCAAGACTAAAAAACTCTAATCTTTTGATA
Source organism: Styela plicata (assembly GCA_963675895.2). Lineage (NCBI taxonomy): Eukaryota > Metazoa > Chordata > Ascidiacea > Stolidobranchia > Styelidae > Styela > Styela plicata. The sequence continues at coordinate 18,351,387 of OZ023148.1, forward strand.
GGCAGTATCTGTGAAGATGGCACTTTCAGATTGACTTATTTGAATCATAACATCGAATCGAAATTGTTAACAACCAATGCGATTCATTAACAGAATTTGGTCAAGAGATTTAATATGCTGCCAATTTTTTCCTCCCGATTGGAAAGGTACGAGTCACTGATGGCCAGGCATTGTCAATCAACGATGTGTATTTCTTCATTGTCAATGATGCATGAAATGACTGCACTCAATGATGCATTTGGCAAAGTAAAATTTCTGATATCTAGTTGAAATTTTCTGAAAGAAAGGGGTTAAATCTCGGGTCTCATGAAGTTCAGTACCATATGTCCGATTATCATAATAATTTCCTATGTTGCAAGGCACTCATCCTAACCCGGGAGACAATACCAGATGCTTGCAGCATTGGCGCCCCCTAGTTAGGATGAGAATATTCTGCCAGTTTTTATTTTAATGACATTCGGGAATATGGTACTAAACTTCACTAGACCCTAAATCTCCATCACTATGACATACGCTGATTTTTTTTTCGAAATTCACTCTGACAAAGGCAGAAAGCACTGCTGAAAAGGTACCAACAAACCAACGGCCACTTGAATGTAATGAGCTACCACAAGATGTAGTTCCAGCTACTGCACCCTGAGCATAAATATTCCAAGCGGAATTATTCGCTATGATAAAGCACAATTCATGGTATCTGTACTGGACAATGGTAAAACCATTTACCACTTTTTTTGACTACTACCTTATTCAAGCGTCCTAGGGACAACAGTCACATACAGATATGAAGATATCAAGGAAGAAGGTTTTTCGGTTCACTAAAGATACCTTGGAATCTCACTAGTCCTTCAATAAACGTGATTAATTTTTTGTAATCTGCTCATTGCTGTTACTTATTCTGAGGAGAAATGTAACCACTACTTTTCAATCTTCATACAGCATACTTACTGTCAAACTGTAGTAATCTGATTGGTGATTGAACCATTGGTACCTGTGCCTTTTTCAAATAAAAAAGGAAAAATTACTATCATAGAGTAACGAATTCGAAGAAAAGAAAAATGGGATCTTCACGGTACATATTTATCATATTGTCAGCAATATTTTTCAATTTAACTTGCGCATCATTTGAAAATGCCGAACCGGGATTTCTGAAAAGGCAGCATAGTCTTATCAAACCATATTCAGGAAATATACCAAACTGGGACTTCCGAGACCACACTATGATTACTAACAACTTCATCAGATTGACGCAAGATCATCAAGGGAAGAGAGGATGCGTTTGGAATAGGATACCAGTGTTTCTGCGTGACTGGGAACTTATTGTAACATTCAAAATTCATGGCGGAGGACGTACTTTAGCCGCTGATGGAATGGCAATATGGTACACCAAGCATAGAATGGAGCCTGGGCCTGTATTTGGCAGCAGGGACCTATTCCAAGGTTTGGGTGTTTTTCTGGACACTTATAAAAACGGTCCACAAGCGGTTACTTTTCCGTTTATAACTGCTATGGTCAATAACGGTAGCGTGAATTATGATCATGCTGGAGATGGCCGGCAGTATTCCATTGGGAGTTGCTTGGCCTCGTTCCGAAATAAAGATTATGAAACTAGCATTTCTATTCGCTATGTCAAAAGCAGATTAACGGTTTCTCTTAATGTCGATGACGGTTTGGATTGGAGGGAATGTTTCGATGTCCAGGGAGTAACGCTACCGACAGGATTCTTTTTTGGTGCTTCTGCTGCTACTGGAGATCTTGCCGACAACCATGACTTAATTAGTATGAAATTGTACGAAGTGGAAGTTCGTCGTACGCCGGATGAGGAAGGTGACTGGGCGACTGCCGTTCCTGGTGTGAGTTTCTTCAAACCACCTTTAGATAGCATGGATGAATCTGCTCCGGGTGGATTTCGTAACACGGCAATGTCCGGTTTCAAGTTATTTTTAATCTTGATATGCGCACTACTCGGCATCGGTGTTTGTGTCGTCGTGGGGTTCGTAGTTTTCCAGAAAAAACAAGAGCAAAATCGAAAACATTTTTATTAATTTACACAAACTAATATGAAGAACATGTTCATTTATATTTTTCACAGTATTGGGGGTTGGGAGTTCAAAACCTCATAAGTGTAGAAATCAATCTTTTGTGCATGTACAGTGAGCCTGCTACGCAGACACCTGAAGGAAATGGGTTTCATCTGTAGAAAATCCAAAACTGTATAAAATAATTCAAAACCATCAATACTGCTATGAAATAGCAGCTGATGGTTGTGAAGTTATTTTGTCTATCGGAGGAAAATGACACAAACATTTGAACCCCCAAAGGGAACCAAGATTCTGAGACCCTGATCTTTTTCATAACATTCAAAGAACGAAACAAATATTCATCCGAATTCTGAAATGCTTAACGATGAACAGAGTCTTCTTGACTTGATGCAATGAGACTTGAACCCAAAAATATTTAACCTTTGACCCCAAAGTGATAACCACAAAGACCACAACATGAAGCATAAATCAATTATTTAATTAAAATCTGCACTTATGAGGTATTGAACTCCCACCCTCCCACATATATATATGATTTCAAATATTATTCACCAATTTATGAAGCTTTATCAAAAAAAAATGCAGAAGCTTATGTCAATCAACTGCATGGAAAATTCCATTCAGTTTTTTTTTGTTGAAATTCACTCATGAGCAAGGTTGGAAGCAGTGCTTAAAAGGAAGTATTTAACGGCCACCTAATATCGAAGAGCTACTACAAGACTGTAGTACAGGATGTAGAACTGAACTGCAATGGTAAAGTGCAGTGGGTGGTATACCTGATGTCCTTGTTTGATAGAAGCAAAAATAAGATGTCATATCCGAAGTATTCATTTGTAATAATTTGCTTACCAATTAATTTTTTTTTTTTGTAAAATGTGAAATTATTTATACAGGGCTCAACTATTTCGGTATCTCATACTTAATAAAGCCAATGCTGCTCAAAATATTTTACATAATTTTCTAGAAGGACTTTCCATGGTTTGTTTGTTATAAATCATGATTCGATTCACAAAATATTCAATTTCGTTTCTGCATCAGAAGAGACTCTGGTCACCCCTTCCCATAATATATCACGCTGCTTGAATACTGGCCATCTGTTCTTCATATTTTTTATAGCCGCTTTCGGAGGGGATCACTCTGACCAAGGTCCTGTACCATGGATAAACGAGTCTGACTCGTCGGGACTCGAACCCGAGCTATTCAACCAGCGATGCCAACATGTTTAATCACTAGGCCATCGTGCCCAACATTTAATAAAACAATTATTTTTGGGTGCTTTCAAATTATTTTGCACTCTTCGATTTATTCAAATAAACAGCATTTGGGATTTTCTCAAAAAATTACGCCAATTGTGAGCCATAGATGGCCGTGCCAATAAGACGAGTGCTATCTGTGGCCCATACTTGGTAAAGCTTTGATTTTAATTATAAGCTCATCGCAAAATATTCTTTATGTGTAATGGGAATTTGTGCAGTAAGACTATTTCAGTTTGACTTGATATTATGTTTTCTTTATAATAACAAGACTGATTTTACTGAGACAAAATGGGACCATCCGGTGAAATGCAAACGGTAGTTTAATTTTCCAATGTTTCGAATACCTTTTTCCCTGGTGGCAATAAGATTTTTTTAAGTTACCCAATTTTTAAGTTTACCCTTGAAAAAAAACCCAATGACCAGATGAACTTATTACAAATAGGCAGTTAGTTGTCTGAAAGATGAGGGTTTTACGGTTATGATGGATACACCCACGCTCCTTACTGAAGTTTGACTTAACAGAGATGCAAACCCAATATCTTTCCTCAACCCATGGGTTGAATAATTACATAGATAGGTACTCATAACAATCTTTGTGCTATCGCAGGCAAAGGTCAGACTTTCGTGCTCTTTTTTCATCATTTGGATACCTGAATGACAAGAATCTTACAAAGCCATGACTTTTTTGAAACTGAAATCATATTTAATATGACAATCAGTCAACTTCATTGTTAATGCCTTAAATTTAAAAAACTAGCAGTTCAAAATTTTTTTACATATGTTTTGTCTTTATATAATTTTTCATCGATTATTTATTTCCATTCAAAGATCTAAGTTTCATTTCCCAATTGTTTTGTTAAATTTTTGGTGCATTGATATTGCCATAATTATTGATGGTAAATGAGTCTGTGAATAATGGTCCACTTAAATCTGGTTGCCAAGTCAGAGCTGGAAACATTTCACTGACTTCGACTCGAGAATTTCATAAAAGGTACATGCTGCCAGCTAACCCCATAAAATCGTATTCTCAAACTTAAAATCACAGATAAATCCTGCCTCAGATAATGTTCCATCGTTTACCGATGTATATCAAATTATGACCAAACCCAAACTGACATTATTTGAATCCTATATCTTCCCGCCTCTCGTCTCTCAAGTCATTTTCTTCAGATTAAACAAAAGGCTCTGAACCTTTTAGGACAGTTATGAGCATTCAAATGGAGACATTATTTGCATTTTCTTTTGCTAGTAATATGTTGTTAATGATATATTCCACTCGATTAATTTTTTTTTTGATGGATCAGATTCATCCAGTTGTTTGAATAGCAATAAACAAACTCTCATCTGGTCAGGACACACCTCTGCCCCACCCTATTATATATTTAGTAAATTGTCTCCGGGGCTGTGGAATCGGCATCAAAACATTCGACTCCAACTCGACTCTCCAAGTTTTGAAATTACCAACTTCGACTCCTCTATTGCACAACATCTGTTTAAGTATTAAGTGAAACTTTATGGAATTTTATGTAAAAAATGAGTTTTAAAACTGATCTGACTGTAACTCTGTTATAGGTGATATCCGTAGCAGTTGGTGACAGACCACTGAACAGTATGTTTTCATTTTTCTCGGAGAACTTTATTTTATTGTCAAATTTCTAAATAATGATCGACAGAGCTATGTGTCAGTAGCATTTTATTCGTAAGAAAGCAAATTATTATAATAGGAGTCGGAATTGAAGAATTTACTGTCTCCTCGACTCCGACTCCACAGCCCTGACTGCCTGGATTCTGACCGTATAGTCCTGTTAATTATAAATAGAGACAGTCCACATTTAATTTTGTATTCTTAATATTGAAACGATTGTAGTCATGATTTTGCTGCATAACAAATCATACAATAATAGCAGTATTTTTTGTTTATTATCTCTGATGTTAGAAATCATAAATTCAAGTTCTTAATTTCTGAGTTCGTCCGATAGAGAATTTTTTATTGTGAACCAAAAGTTGAAAATTTCTGATGTTCTATAATCTTCCGCGTGTGACTTGGAAGCAGAACCCTCTAAGAATAGCAATCTAAGTAGGATGACAGAATCTTGTTTTCAATGGGTGTCTGAAATATTTATTTCACTTGCTCCGTGTGGACAAAAAAGATTCAAAACCATCACCACTGCTATTTCATAACAATATTGATAATTTTGAACCTTTTTATACAGTTTGGCTGCTACCAGACGTTAAATAAAAAACATTTCATGAAAGATTAATTATATGTCTAAAATTGTCCAACTTCTCTTTTCCTTCGGGTGTTCGAATGTCATTTTCTTCGAATAGACAAAATAGCCTCACAACCATCAACACTGCTATTTCATAGCAGTATTGATGGTTTTGAACTATTTCATAGAGTTTGGACTGTCATGGAATACCGGCCATTGCCTAAATTTTCTTTTGATGGAACCCATTTTCTTCTGGTGTCTGAGTATCAGAATAACTGACATTAAGAAAAATTTGATTCTAAACACTGAGAATTCGTTGTTTTAATGGAAATTGAGCGAAGACACTGGTTCAAAATAACAATATTATTTGCCATCCGTTCAAAATAACCGCCGGGCTCTGTTTTAGATATTCAAAACAAAATTTAATTTCTTTTTATGTGTAATTGGTTTGAAAATGCAATAAAATCATTTACATTTTTTGCAAAAATTGCTCTTCACTAGGGCCGTCCAAAATATTTGATTCGTGATTCGCGAATTATGAATTAGTCCCACTTTCCCACTGGTTCAAAATCAATAGATCCAAAAAAGTATGCAATTTTTGGTCAGTTTTGACGTCTTATAACGATTTTCTTGGAAGTTTATTATAAAATCTCTGATTTTTGACCCGCAAATCCCTTACGATTACATCCTGAATTCATCAGATATTCTATTTTGCTCATCCCCTAGTTTGCACATTTATCAAGATGGGCAGAATGCCAGTTTCTCCGCTACTCAGACACTGATAAGAAATGGGTTCCACCAGAAGATAATTTAGTAAAAGGACAGTACTCATTGATATATCTCATATTTAATAAATAATAAAATGTTTCTTTCAAATCTCTGGTAGCAACTGAACTGCAGAGAAAGGTTAAAACAACATTAATACTGCTATGAAATAGCAGTATTGATGGTTTTGAAGCTTTTTATCCATCCAAAAAAATGACATGAACACCCGAAGAAAAATAAGGTTCTTCAACGCTGCTGTAAGACCAAATAAGATAACAATCCTGGCAACAACTGCCAAATAAAAATTCATGTTAACATTGTTATGCGTGGCAAAACACAATTCCATAATTTTCCTTCTTTACTCCTGCATTACATAGTAATTCAACTAAAATATATTTAATTTTCAAGTGATTGCCAGACGACCAAACTAATAGATATAATGACGAATGTACACTTTACACTAAAATGCCATGAGATCCAAACAATTTTTTGTTTATTTTGTCGGAGTATCCCTAGTTACAATTACATATCATTTAATTTGCCTTATTTTTTTTATATCTAGCATAATTTGGAAAATAATAGCAAAAGCTTTGGCTTCTTAACTTTAAGTATAAGAGGCCTATAGACACTTGAAGAGAGATGGCGGATGCCCAAAATGCAACGGAAGGTAAAGTCAAGCGTATGCAACCAGAATGGTTGCCTTTGACACAAGAAAATCAACCTCAGTTGAAGTTATACAACAGTTTAACACGGCAAAAAGAAATTTTTGTTCCACAATTTGGAAATAAAGTTCTATGGTATTGTTGTGGTCCCTACTGTGTATGATGCATCTCACATGGGTCACGCACGATCATATATTTCGTTTGATATTTTGCGAAGGATTTTGTCAGACTATTTCGGATACGATGTTTTATATTGCATGAATGTGACTGATATTGACGATAAAATAATCAAACGTGCTCGGCAGAATCATTTGTTAAAAGAATACGAACAGAAAACAAAGGATTTAAAGAAGGTGATAGAAGACGCACAAAATGCTCTTAAACCATTTAAAGTCAAACGTGACGAAACTGAAGACCCTGACAAAAAAGCCATGTTAACAAAATTAGTTGATTTAGCAGAAAAAAGCTTGAAATCGGCAGAAGAGAGTACTAAGTTGGAGAACGGTGACGGCGATAAAATATCTTTAAACGATAAAATATCGTCTTTGATTCAGAATTGTAAAGATCCCCTCGCGGAGTGGCAAGATTCACAATTTGGAAGTTCAGTTACTGATAATTCGATTTTCTCGGAGTTGCCGAGATTCTGGGAGAGAGAATATTTCAAAGACATGGAGGCATTAAACGTTGCACCTGCGGATGTGATAACACGAGTCAGTGAATACATTCCTGAAAATGTTGAGTTTGTAGAAAAAATTATCGAAAACGGATATGCTTATGAGGCGAATGGGTCTGTGTATTTCTCTGTGTCCGATTTTGATAACTCGTCGCAACATTTTTACGCAAAATTAGTCCCGGAAGCTTTTGGGGATCAAAAAGCTTTGCAGGAGGGGGAGGGAGACTTGAGTTTATCGTTGGGAGGCAAAAGATCACAAAATGATTTCGCGTTGTGGAAAGCATCAAAACCTGGGGAGCCGGCATGGGACTCTCCATGGGGTAAAGGCCGCCCTGGGTGGCATGTCGAATGTTCCGTTATGGCGTCATGTATTCTAGGTTCATCAATGGATATTCATACTGGCGGCGTCGATTTGAGATTCCCTCATCACGATAATGAGCTTGCTCAATCCGAGGCGTATCATAACAATTCACATTGGGTGAGATATTTCCTACATTCTGGACACCTGACAATCCAGGGCTGCAAAATGTCAAAATCTTTGAAGAATTTTATCACAATTAAGGACGCTCTGAAGAAAAACACAGCTCGGGAACTAAGATTTGCATTTCTGCTTCACTCATGGAAAGATACTCTTGATTACTCAGACAACACAATGCAAGACGCAGTGCAATATGAAAAATATTTGAGTGAATTTTTCTTGAACATTAAGAATATTTTACGCGGGACTTCGTTCACAGAACCTGAAAATTTCAGAAAGTGGGGGGAGGAGGAGACGGCGTTGAATAAAAGTTATAATCAGCATCAACAAAATGTCCATATTGCATTATGTGATAACATCGACACCCGCACTGCTATGCATAGTATAAGACAACTCGCAACAACGACAAATTCTTACATTGCAAAAAAGAGAGAAACAAAATCCAGCCCTGATGGATGGTTACTTAAAACTATTGCAAAATACGTCACTAGGTTAATGAGAGTTTTTGGGGCCATTGAGGGAGGAAATGTTGATTCAATCGGTTTTCCGTTAGAAAGTAGTGGCTCCGGGTCAAATGATTTAGAGGAAACGGTAATGCCATATTTAACAGCATTCGCAGATTTTCGAGAGAACGTCCGCAAAATTGCTCGAGAGCATAAGGTTACCGATGCGCTTAAACTCTGTGATCAAGTCCGAGATGACATCCTCCCTGAACTAGGAGTGCGACTTGAAGATCACGAGGGTTCAGACACGGTCGTAAAACTTGTTGATCGAGAACAACTCATGCGGGAAAGAGAAGAAAAGCTGAAACAAGAAGAATTGAAAAGAAAGAAAAAGGAGGAAGCCGCCAGGAAAAAAGCAGAACTAGAGGCTGCAAAACTTGCAAAAAGTAAAATATCTCCAAGCGAGATGTTTTTGAACGAAACTGATAAATATTCTAAGTTTGACGAACAAGGTTTCCCAATCCTGACAGCTGATGGAAATGAACTCAGCAAAGGTCAAATAAAAAAATTGAAAAAATCATTCGACGCGCAACAAAAGTTACATAACACTTATCTTTCGCAACTACAGAATCAACAAAATGGGGCAAATTAGAATCCAAATAGAATTTCATATCATATCATTTGGTTCAAAAATTAGTTTTTTAAAATTAAAAATGAAAACATTTTTTCGAATTACTGGAAAATTGACCATTGATATGGGAACGTGGTTCAAATTAAATAATTCGAGTCAGGATTTAAATTTTGCTATATTTGTGAATTTAGTTGGCAGAAGGATCCAAAACCCTCTGCCAGTAATATACAAGTACATGCAGGCAAGGGTTCAACATTTAATGTTGGGATTCCATTTGATCCTTAACCCACATTTATGGCATTACTCTGCAACAGAGTCTCGTAGAAATCTCGTTTGAATTCAGTTCTGTTCATCCATTACTTGTGGTCGGTCCCAAACACAAATAGTATTTTGTCAAGCATGAGCCACTAATGGACCGTGCCTTAATGGCAGCTAATCTGCTACCCGGAGACGCGAAAAATTGTGCATCGGGTTGATGGTTCTGGAGCTTTTGGGACATCCGGAGAGGATAACTTGAATGTTTCAGACACCCAAAGAACAACAACATTCTGTCACTTCGGTCCACACTTCAATGCGATCCATCAGTGACTCGTTCAAGACAAAACATGTTTTAAGTTGAAATATTTCTGGCTCCGACCAGAATAATATTCCTAATTGATTTTCCAAATACCTAGTTGTTCTATAGAATAGTAGCTTTTGGAGGACATTTTATAACCATTAGGAGCTGTATATAAATTAGGTGAATTTAGCAAAATTGTATATACTATATTTATCGTTACTAAATTATTTCTTAGTGTTAGGAGACATAGCTATAGGGTTGATTAGTTTTTGATTTTGATATATTAACGTTTATTTCGAGCATAGCTGACCAAAATGAATGGAATATTCGGTAACAAATATATTCGATATATAAAAATTCTTGATATATTTCAGAATAAAAGGCATGAGGAAATTTGATGTTTTCATAGCATAAATTAGTTCAAATTCAATAAAAAAAAATTCATTGCATGGCGCAATTTAGAATGTTTTTGATTTCATATTCCCAGTAATTAGTAAACTATTCAGTATTGGGCATTCCTGAGTTTGAGGTATCTATTTTTCGAAAGAAAATGTTGAAAACCATGCCAGCACTCTGTGCTACTGAAGTGATCCAAAAATTATGGAATGGTGAAAAAATTTTTTTCTCTTTTAAAATTTGATTCTTAATCATGATTTTGCTGCATAGCCAAACAAATTTCGCAAACTTTTTACATATCAGAAGACTTATTGTGTCAAGCATGCGCCACAGATGTACCGGGTCTTATCGACACGATCCATCAGTGATACATACTCAACAATATATGCTTTAAAAAATTCGTTCCGATTAGGGTCCCCAATGCTACAACAATTAAGCAGTTAGTTAGCCACAGTCTAGCGTATAATTATGATAAATTATTTTCCTGACATAATAACTTATAATGCAATTTCATCCACTTGTTTTTTTTCTTTGTCTTGAGATTGATATATTAGTAATTTCCTGTTTGTTTTACTACGGTTTATGTGACTGTACGTCATATATGTTCTACCATTTTAAATACGCTGGATTTAGCAATTTGAACCGTAGAATTAGATGATCCTAGGCGACAAACTTCATAAATTCAAATTGTTAATCAAATCGTATCAACATGTCCTTTTGGAACAGAAAAATGTATATAAGATGTTCCCTTTTTGTTAAGTTTGGGTCGTGTAGGCTCTAGGCCACCATGGCATGATCCAGTCTATCTGTGGACTCAAAATTATGCTTTTAATGTCTTGTCAAATCAATATGTATTTCTATCGAACTCCAGTTACTGACCCAGAAATTATTTAATCTATATTTACCAATTATTGATTCCATTGCCCATGTGTAGTACATCTGTGGCTCATGCTTGGAAAAGTAAAATTTTTTATGGTCATTTAATGCCTTGAAGTTTATTCATAATATTATAAATACATACAGGAATGTCCAAAACGATTCGAATACATTCAGGAATGAACATATTCAATGTAGTAAAATTCTTGATTTTAGATATATTTCAAAGTAGTGGCATACAGGAATTAGAACCGTGGTTTGTATTTGTTAAACTGGTACAAATCCAACATAAAAAATTAATTTTTGCTCTTCAAATTGATATTGTTTCATTGGTCAAAAGAGAGCGAACTGTACTAAGTGTTTCATGGATCTTCTGATCAATATTTTCTCCTACAATGGCGCTAATGCTGTTTATTACCAAAAACATGGCTGGATTTAAAATATATTTGATATTTCATATTCAAAATAATTCTTTTTCAGAATGTATTCGAAACAGTAAAATATTAGATTTTGGCCGTACCTGTCTGTACATGTAGAGCTTTCAGGTTGCAATAATGTCCAATCTTGCAAGGATAGTGTATGGTGTGTTTTATTTCTGTTCTTCCGTTTTTTTTTTTCTAATGTGCCATTCTCGAATATATATGGGCCACAGATCGGTGCGCAAAAAACCGTAAACATACTTTATATGTGTATCTCAATTTTTTTAATTCACTCAACTGCAACACGATGATGTGGGTGCTGTGCAACTGTCTATCCTCAGTTTCACCACTTGGAGGAGGTGGAGATGTATCTATGTAAGGATACTTGAATGCGATGAGGTTGAGGTTTTATTACAAGATTTATTTCCCAAGCTTTCGCTAGAGCAAAGTCTAGCTTCGTCAGTTGACGAATCTAGACTTTGCTCTAGCGCAGAGTTTCTCAACCTTTTTCATTGCACAGAAATTCTGTGGCCCAATAAATTTTTATGAAAGCAAGAACCTATAAAATATCACAACTGTTTCGGACCGAACAATCGCATTCAGTGTGCATGTACAGCACATTTTATCACCATGGCCCACTAGTTGAGAACCGCTGCTCTAACGAAACAACGGAAATAAATCTTGTAATATGTGGAATAAGATTCTGATCTTTTGTCGTAAAGCAACATTTGGTGCATACGATCAGTGCGGTAAACATTCCAAACCAAGCCGCATTATCTGAAACAGGATTTAACAACTTAATAATTAATAAATCTGTGTTTCATAAATGAGAGTGTCTACAGATTTGAAATGTGTCAATAAATTTTCTCTGCAATTAAAACCTACTTGATGGTTTCAGATAAAACAAGTCTTTTTTCATATATTCAACGGGCTTGCTAATTTATGTGATTACGAGTTCCTAGAATCCTGCGCAGACTAGTTATGTTTCATTCTTATTTATTACACTCTCTATAAGGAGTAGGGTTGGCGGAATCTGTTGAATTCAGAATCTAATCGAATATTTGGATCAGCGAGACTATAATGGAACGAAAAGATTTTTTTAAAGAAAATTGTTAAAACGTCAAAATATATGTCTATTTTCTGAAAATTTATACTTTTTTAAATATGTTGATTTCGAGTCGGTGGAAATCAAAACGAATAATTTATAATTCACGAATCGAATATATTGGGCTGCCCTAATGTGGAGATGAAAAGATTTGGAATATCACAAATTGCAACAAATTTGCAAGCCTGTTCCATTTTATTTTAAGAATATCCAATTATGATGTTTAGCTTCCTGCTCCATCTGTGGCCCATGTTAGATTTATCATAGTTTCATTTCTCAATATTGATGTGGTTTGCTTTATTTTCATTGTAGACTTAGACTCTTAAGAAAAAATTGGATGTCACAAAGTAGTTTGTGACATCATCAGCCGGTTGCTATGATACCATTCTTATGTTATTGATGAAATAAATTTTGGAATTTGTTGCGGCCTCGATTTCCAATGAATTAATGGCGAGGACAGTTGCCAAACGACGTCAAAGAATTAGGGATCATTTGGAACCGAAAAGAAAATTTCTGAATGACAGGAAGAAAGAGTTGCTGGCGTCACCTGAGGTGAGGGTTTGTTTTTGTATTTACGTTTTTGAATCAAATTTTTTGTCCATTTTTCGGAAATATAATTCATTCCTAAAATTCAAAAAAGGACAATTTTAGGAATGTATTTATTCCAGCGTTTCTCGAGTTGTGCGGCGTGACGTCAAAGTGCTCAGGCTTGAACTGCTGCATGGCGTCGTACCAGAATAGGCATTTCATATATATTTAATTAATCGCAATAACTTGAAAACACAATGGCATATGCTAAAACTAGGAATGTTTTGTAACGGAAGCGAAATGCTGGGAGCTGCAAAGTAACATTCTGATTCATGTTTCATAGCAGTATAGATGATTTTGAACCTTTTATATGGTTTGATTGCTATCAGACACATGTTATTTTAATGTTCTAGCATAAGATATATCATGAAATTGTTAATCATGTTGGCATCACAGGTTGAAGATCTCGGGTTGGAGTCCCGGCAAGTCCGGCTCGTTAATCCATGCCCACCACTCAACCCAGGATGTAATAACTTGGGTAAGATCAGCCGAACTGGAAAAGATAATATCTTCCCAGCAATTCTAACTCTGTCCGCCTATAAGAGGCTGCTCGTATAGGCCTTGGTCAGGTTGATCCACTCCAAGGAGTGGATATAAAACAAAAAATTTCCCCTTTTTTAAATTTTCTTCGGGTGTCTGAGTAGCAGGTTAGCTGATTAATCTGCTTGAGTCTACTAAATTTTGTTTAAAAAAAGTTTTTTCTAACATTATACTAACAGCTAAATGAGAGTCCGGCGAGGCACCAGTCGCTCCCATCAGGAGGAGATAAAAAGAAACCCCGACTACCAGTAGAAGATAGAAAAAGAAGGAAGATAATTGAATGGTTCGAAAATGGCGTCACTGTGACGAAAATTGCTGATCGACTTGATATTACAAATTCCTGTGTCAGTAGGATTATAAAGAAGTGAGATATTATAGTGCTTTGAGTTTGTATCTCTCTGTCTTTATGCGCCATGGTGATGGAAAACGACGTTGGTTCGAGAATCACGGACATTAACAGCATGCAGGGTGACTTCGTGGGACCGAAATGTTCATGTCCTTCTCTTCAGATGAACGAAGTTTCAAAACCATCAACTCTGCTATTTCATAGCAGTATTGATGATTTAGAACCTTTATCCTACAGTTTGATCGCTTCTAGACACTCAAAATTAGACATTTTCATCCTCTAAATAGGTGTATATCATAAATTATTGCATATTTGCTATTTTTTTGCTGACTGAACCAATATTCTTGAAGTATCCGAGCTTTTAGGTTGTATGCATTCTCGTATTTTTCAGGTACCGTGAAACGGGTAGTTTTGAACCTGGTGTAGCTGGAGCTGTCAGCAAGGTTTTTACACCAGAGATCGTGCAGAAAATGATAGAATTGAAACGAGAAAATCCGAAGATGTACGCTTGGGAGGTCCGAGACAAGTACGTTTTTTTTTATATATTTGTTATAGCCACTTCTTAGAGTGGTTAACCCTGTCCAAGTCCCTGTAACAGTGGTCACTTATAGACGGACAGGGTTACAATTGCTGGAAAGATATGATCATTTCCTGTTCGGCTTAGCACTTCACCACAGCGGTTTACTTCCGTTTGGGATGTTTTCCGCTTAAGGTCAGTTGCTTGGTGCTGTATGTTTTAGTAGGCCTTTGCCAGTGTTGGTTCCTTTTATGTGCTGCTCAGAGTGAATTTCAATAAAAAAAAACACAAACAAGCATTTAATTAAAGTGAAAATTCACATTAAAAATTAATTTTTATGAATTCGAATTATTGCAGTAATCGATATTGCGAATCGGATATTTTGGACAGCCGCATCAGACACCCGAAGAAAATAGCTTCCATCAGAAAAAAATTAGCAAATAGATAGCACTTGCAACAAATAGAACAAACTGTAGAAAAAGCTTCTAAATCATCAGCATGTCTATGAAGCAGCAATATTGGTGATTATGTAGGTTTTTGTTCATCAAAGAAAATGACACGAATATTTCAGACCTAGTGCTGGGCGGCATCAGGTATATATATATATATATATTGTACTGGCATACCGCCATCAAAATGCCGGTATTACCGGTACTATACCATTTTCTGCTACAAACAACGTGCTATAGTGTCGTTTTAGGGAGCTACGTGATGCCTGTCCCTGTTTTAAAAAAATCAGGTGCATATCTCTAAATGTGGGCGGTTGTAAGTGGTCTAAAGACCCGTTTTTGTCGTTACTCGATGCAGTAATGTATGAACTTCAGGCGGCAGCCATTTTGGGCGGAATGTCACAAAATACCGGTATCACGGCAAGCTGAAAATTAATGCATACCATATTTTAGAAAACTCAATACCGGTATTTACCGCCTTACTTAAATGTCGTCCAGCACTATTCAGACCAAAAAAAAAAACAGATTTTGACATCCTGCTGAGTAATTGTTTTATTATTTACTCTTAGATTGCTACCAAATCCATCTCCATCTTCCTGTATTTCATCAATCAACAGAATTTTTAGATTAAATAAGTCCGAATGGGAGCCTGGAATTAAAATAGTCAGGTGTAGACATCGCAAACCGACTGCATTAACACCCGAAGTCACCAGAAAGATTGTAGAGTTGAAGACTCGATCACCTTTAATGGTTGTGCGGAAAATACGTCAACAATTGTACGCCGAAGGTGTGTGCAACAAAGATAATTTACCGGGCGTTACGACGATTCAACGGTTTTTAAAAAATTCAAATTTGTCTGTGAGACAAGTACTCAAAAATTCTGGTAATTGTGATGAACCTGAAAAAATTCAGATACAAACTATGGAGGAGATGCTACCTGGTGGCCTAGAAATTCCAGCGCTTTTAAGGCGAGAAAAATTGACCACGGATCAGGACAAAATCTTCGAGGAGGAAATTCCGAAACAAATTTTAGAAAATAAAAAGAAAGAAAAACAGAAAAAATCGAAGAAAAAGTTAGAAATATCTCTACCTGTGCGAAAACGAAAGGATAAACACAAAAAACAAGCACAAAGTGAAATAAAGTCAATTGAAACATCTCATGATCAGCCCGCCATGAATTCACAAAACGACACATACTTGCCACCGAAAAAAAGAAAATTCAACCGAATACCTCAAAATAACGAGATTTTACCGTTACTAGACAAAACAATAAATGTCTCTATTTTTAAAGACTTTCCCAGCTTTTCTGGGTGTGGAAATTTCTTCCCGAAACAAAGACGTGGCTTTTCGAAACAGAGAAAAATCTCAATGAGGTGTTTGAATAATACCAAGTACGATAATTTCCCAGAGTCAAATGCTCTACGGTTATATAATAAGTCTCGTTCAATGGACGTCCCTCGATCAAGAGACGCCTCCCCCTTTAAGGACAAGTTTGACCAAACTGAAACCCCTGTGGAACCCTGCAAAGTTGTTCGTTTGGACGAAATAAATACTTTTTCATGCTTGAGTTTAAGTTCACAGCACCAGATGAATCGAATTTTGTACACGCACAGCGCGATGGACAGAAACACGCATTCGACGCAATCGTCTGAAGCGGATTTCCCTCTTTCAGCGGAAACGAATTACCCTTATTGCAAAATCGAAGAAGATAGTCCAGCGCAGTTTGATTCGATTCCTTGCACTCCTGACAAACTCGAACCACCACCCCTCGTTAATTGTTTTATACCAACTCCCAGACGTCCACGGCATCCGCATGTGAAATTTGAATTACCATTGGACCTTGTTTCATCGGACTGGCATTGTGACAAAATGGCTCCTGTTAAAAGATAATGAACGACAAGGTTCAAAGATTCGAAATATTCCCCAACATTAAAGATTTAAAACCATTTTTCAGTGGTAATTTCAAGTTACTTGTGTATTATGATTCGATATCGATTTTGAACCAAATTTGCAAATATTGCTAAATTTAAACCCTCACTCAAAATAATTAATTCGCACCCTGGTCTAAAAAATATACTACCGGTAGGTCTAAAAATTTTTGCTAATTCATCTTATGTTAAGTGAGAGTGACTGCTGGATCTCGCCCAACAGTGATTTGTACGCGACAAAATTTCTGATGCGGCTGATATATATAATTTTAACGAATCTTATCGACAGTGTGTTATCGCGTGTAATATCTACTGTATCAGACACTGTCATGAAGTGTAGTGGGTGCTATAAGTATCCCCTAGGGTGTCTACCCTGGGTGATAAATTATGATGAGATCATCTACCGCTTCTTGGTGCACATTAAGTGATTCTATTTTTTGTAAGACACTCATGAAAGTGTCAAATTTTTTTGTAAGCTTTTTCACTGTATAAATATTTTATGTTCGGAAGCCGTAATTATTGTTGATGGAATTTCAGGGCTATTTTTTACTTGAAGTTGAAATCTGAAAATTTGTGCCATCGTGGTCACATTTTTTCAATGGAGCTGCTGTACATTATATTTTTCTAATCACTGCCCTGCTGACCCTTTTCATTTTTATCTCCCTAAGTATACGACTTAAGCATATGGCGAACCATGGCCTCTCGTGTACGTACATGGAAATCAAGCCATAGCCGTCGGTTAAGTTAACCATCATGCCCCGCTAGACGCCCAGCAATGCTCATTCTCTATGTGATTTGTATCTGCACAGAACGATCAGAGGCAGGTTCCTGATTCTCTGAATGTAAATCTGCCTTTTGTGAAAGATTTTTTATGATTTTGATGTTTTCTATTTTTGAAGTGTTAATTATTACTGCCAATTCGAGGCGCGATCGTGATACAACTTTTTCTCGATTCATATTGAATAATCTATACATACCGCACTGCAGGCAAATTTTTGATCAGGGATGGGCAATTCAGAATACTTCATTTCCGGATTAGTGTAAATCTAATACCGAATCCTATTCCTAGATATCATCATTCAGTATTCAATCTGGCACCAAAATAGCCTGCCAAACAGACTACACAATAAATTCACAATCTCTTACTCTATCAGTGGTGTATGATGTCACACAAGGCTGTGAGAGATCAAATTGCCGCCATTGTACGTGGGCCGTAAATGTGCTAGTTTTGCTGCATCCTCACAATCGCACAGATACTTAACTCACACTTTTGCTACATTTTCGACTGCGTGCGTTAGGTATCTGACAACCGAATCCTGTTATCAAATTTAAAAGGCAGATACTTTAATATCCTAATCGGCCGGGAAATCTGTATTCTGCGTTGCCCACAACTAGTTATACCCCAGAGTACATCTAAGCATCCTGAACAGAATAGTAATATAATGAAGTGCAGTGAGTTATGTCTGTCCCGGTAGAACAAACTGGGTCCTTGCAAATATTACAACATTTTTTCCTGGAGATTGCATTTGTCTTCTGAACCCTATTTCTGTTATCTCTTTATTTCATTTGCATAATTTTTTACTTCACTGCCAACTGTGTGAATAAATCATCATTTTTTGTAATTACTCATATCCCTTTTATTTTTGAAATTACTCAAGATCGAAATATTTGAAAGAGCCCAAGTGATAAGAGCCAGGTAAGCAGAGCTGCGTAAGATAGAAAACCAATAGCTCCACTGTTATTTTTGTAGCTACTTCGTGAAAGCCCTGTATCTGTACCCAAAATAAGTTTGAGTTATTACACCCTGGTTGGAGTGGTGGGCGTAGTTCAGCTAGCGGGAAATCTTCCAACCTGGGTTGGCATGATGAACACTAGGCCATTGTGGCCACTGTATGCAACCATTGTTCGAGACAGATACCACCCACTGCAATTTACCATGATGGTTCAGTTCCATTTAGAGTGCAGTTGCTGGTACTACAACTTTTAGTAGCTCTTTTCTATTGAGTTAGTTCTCTTTGAGAGCTGCTTCCGGCCTTAAGTGAATTTCAATGAAAAAAAAAGTTGAAATCTTTCATATAACACGCGTGCATTGAATTTACAAAATGAAAAGATGCAAATTTTTTTTTTGGTAAAGAACTGAACCTCTCATAGTTTAAAGCATGAGATTTCTTCTCTCAACTTAAAATAGCCCTTGTAAGCTGAAGGTTGGGACAGGCTTCTGGGGGTTGAGACAGGCTTGTACAACATGCAGCCACAGTGATACAAGCTTATTATGGGTAGTACTTTCAGATTTTTTTCATATCTGAATTAGAGACTTAGTTATAAAAGTCACCCAAAGCCACTATTGTGTAAGAGCTACAACGAAGGCTAAAGAATCCTCATTCCCAAAAGATACTTATTTGATTGTAGTTTTGAAAGTTTGCAGATCGATACGACCAGAAAAAGAATATTCCTCTTGTTCAACTCTTGCAATGAGCATTCATTTCCCAATATTCGAGTAAGAAATCGAGAATATCTCAGCGAAACAAAACTGAAATAAAGTGCAGTGAGTAGTGTCTTCCCTGCGCAATGGTGAAATAATGTGACACTTTTGTCCCCCTCCACTCGTTTCTTAAAACAAGCTAGAACCTGGGTGACAGGCTCTTGTTCCTCTTCCTCAGATATGGAAAAACAACGCTTTGAAACCATCAACACTGCTATTTCGTAGTAGGAACGATATTGAATCATTCCATCGTTCTGTTACTACCAGACAATAAAAAAAGAGACGTTTTTTTACTGTCTAACAAGAGATTAATCGTACCGGTAAAAAGTTACCTATTTGGTAAATTTCTTCTGATGGAACCCATCTTCTGGGACAGGGTGGTGTTGCCACAGCGATACCAGCTTATTACGGGTAGTGCTTTCAGATCTATTTTTCATATCTGAATTTGCTCAGTGCAAAGTTTAAGGGAATTAATAGTAGGAGTCGATCAAAACCACCATTGTGTAAAGAGCTACATAAGGGCAGAAATGAAGGCTAAAGAATCTCCATAACGATCCGGGCTACTAAGTAGCTGACATTCTGCTGGTCTGGCCCATTCCTACAGGGCTAGTCTTCCAAATTATGACGAATAACAGGCACTGCAGGTATTACATTTTTATTCGTATATCAAACTGAAACAGCCCAAAATTTTCTGGAAAGGAGATCTCAGGCCTAAGATTAACTATCGTAAAACGCTACAAAAAACATTTTAGATTTCCTACTTCTAAAGCAGCTAGGAAGCCTGTTCCTAGATTTTTTCAGTCAGTGTGACCCCTAGGTGGGTAGATAATAGGCCAAATCAATGTGAGGTTTTATTAGCAGAATCAAAAATAATTACAAGAAGGAAAACACAAAGTCATAAAGATACAGAAATAATGGTAAAAGGTATAAAAAATACCAACTATTTTATTTACTGAGTTCACATTAGGGTTATTCTTTTCCCAGAAGTAGAATGCCGGGTTTCCTAGAATATTAATTAAATTCAAATTTCTTTTTGATTTTTTTTAAATTGATTCATTATGCGGCTAAATCATGATATGAAGTTAGGACATGAATTATTGCTTTGCTGCAAAAATTGTTTTTTGACTATTTTAATTTCGATTAACCGGCAAAATCAAATATTTTTGGCTGAAACAACCAATTGAACATTCTGGAAAGTTTCAGTTTGAAAAAAGATACACAATGTGTCTTGGAGAACTACAGTTATAAAATCAGAATCACAACTTTCAAAAACATATTTGGTCTAGAAGAAACAGAAGAAAACTGGATAAAAAGATGGCGTGAACCTTCATCGAGGATGGCTGATAAAAGGGATTTTATTCGAGGCTAAAGAGGGATGATATCAGTGAAATACACATGGATACCCCAAGGTAAGAGCACTGTAACTAGGGCTGGGCGATTCGAAGTACAGATTATTCAAATCAATCGTGAATCGGTCATAGGAACAAAAGCTTGGAATGAAATTTTTCATTTTTAATGACAAAACACAATCGATTTTGGTCAAATTTGACCAAAATCGATTGTATTTTGTAGGTAAAATGGAAATTTTTGCTTTTGGACTGGACTGTAATTGAAAAAACACATCACCTTTAGATGGGTTTGAGCAAATATTTGTAATTCGTAACTTCGAATTTCCTAATAACATAATGAAGACAATAACAGTAATAGTAAAAATGGGATATTTGACATTTTCATCGAATTAGTGATTCGATCAGATTAAAGAAAATTATCCGATTGCCCAGCCTTAACTGCAAATCTAGCTTGGGACAGGGCTTAAATAACCTCATCGGTTGGTTCCAAACTGGATGGAATGACAAGAAGCGTGATAGATGAATCACGTAACCATATAAAATTGTAAACATTTTCAAATTAATTTAAAAATGAAGTTCATACTAACATGAGAGAAAAAAACCATGTCAATGCACAGGAAAAATGAGTAAATCTTAAGCCAAAACCTTTACCCCGGATTCAGAACTGGTGTCTGCACGAAAGGTCGTGGTTCGCCATATGGTTAAGCCGTATTTTTTTATGGCCACTTCTTAGAGTGGATTACCCAGTCCAGGGTCCTGTAACGGCGGCCACTTATAGATGGACAGGGTTACAATTATTGGAAAGATATTTCCAAAGTTATTAAAGTAAAGGTGAAAGTTATTAAACCTTGGGTTGAGTGGTTGACATGGGTTAACGAACTGGACTCGCCGGGACCCGAACCCGAGATCCCTAACCTGCGATGCCAACATGTTTAACCACTCGACTTTCCTCTCCCGCAGGATAAAAATGAATTCATATCCTATAACCAGAGACAGCATGAATATAAAGACTTAATATTAGTCAATGGTGAGACAATTGACAGACTAGGTATGAAGTACAGAAGCCATTTATAACATAGATTGAAAGGATTTAAACTAAAATATCTAACTAATCATATGGACTAATAATATGCAATCATACACTTTAATAAAAAATATTGCACAAAACTACAAATGCAATAAAAATTTAAAAATAAATTTAAAACCAGCGAGACGACATATGCAAATTATTGATCGTTGTGCTGCTCGGTCACCCGAAATTGATTGTTGCCATCAGAAGAAAATTTAGCATTCATGACAAATCTCTTGGTAGACGATTAAATGTCTCTTTTTGGTGTTTGGTAGAAACTAAACTGCAGGAACAGTTTAAAATCATCAATACTGCTATGAAATAGCACAAAGTTGATGGATTTGGAGCTTTTTCTGTTTCCAAAAGATCAAAAGAAAAAAAAACTACGTCAAAATTATTGAATACTCAAAGAAAAACAATATTCATCTTGGTTTGAAAGAGCTAGGCTGTGTAATAAATGAGGCTCACAATAAACATGTATTTCTGTGGATTCTTGTCTCGAAATAATAAAAAATATTGTTTAATTTAGTTGGATTAGGCATAAATTGATTTAAATAATATCATTATACAGTATTATTATACATTACGGTGCAGAAATTCACCATCATTTTTTTTATTGAAATTCACTCTGAGCAAGGCCGGAAGCAGCGTCCAGAAGGAACCAACCACCGGCCACTCAATATCAAAGATCTACTAAAAATATTTGACATATATCAATATACGTGTAACATGATGGGCGTGCAGAAAAATCCAATTTATTTAAATGGAAGGAGATTACCACAGCTTGATAAAAAATGCATGTTGGCGCATTCTTCTTCCCTGAAAGATATTTATTTTACAGCCATTTAGGTCAACACAATCAGGAAAGCAATATAAAGGTAACGAATTCCTAACTTTAGAGGTTCGAGGAAAAAACTTCCTGCATAGAATTGTTTGTGACAACTTGTAACTTTGACAGTGCCATACTTGGGAGTATATTTTAATTAAGAAAAAGATAGCAGGAATAAAATATAGGGACAGATGATGTACTGCATTTTCAAAATCTTCATAATAATACAATCGATACTATTTCTTTGAAAGTCCAGCAAACACAGCTGCAGATATTGTCAGACTATAGGCGATTGCCATGATGATGAAATTACGGCGACCCTGGAATGAAATAAAAATTATTAGGTTTGACTGTCAGGTATTAATTAGATGACAAAAAAGTTCTTTTTTCATTGAAATTTTCACAGTGCTTAAAAGGAACAAATTAACTAACGGCCACTTAATAGCGAAGAGCTGCTAAAAGATGTAGTACCAACAACTGCACTCTAAACAGAAAACATTACAAACGGAACTGAACTGCTATGGTAAAGTGGTATCTGCCCTGGGTGAGAATAGAACAATCTACCACTTATTTGGTTGCTTTCAGTCACATCTTACAACACGCATTGTTCAGTATGAGTCACTGATGGATCACGCCCAAAGGCGCGGCCCATCAGTGACTCATGCCTACGAAAAAAATTTCTGAATGAGCAAACTCACACAACAATCAACGTTATTATCTACACTTACCCGGACTTCTTTATACACGAGTACACCCCATAGTGATGCAATAATACCAGGTCCAGTTGTAATAATAGGGAAACTGACGGCTTCACTTAGGTATTCGTTTGCGAAGAACCAAGAAATGTCCGCGACCCCCCACATCCAACCAGAGAACATGCCTGGCAGGATTGCTGATGGATAGACCTACATTTGAGAAAAATATTCTGTTATAAATAAAAGGATAGGATATCATTTTTATCCTGCGGGAGAGGGAAGCGGAGAATACAGCTTAACCATATGGCGAGCCACGACCTCCTGTGCGGATACCAGTTCCGAATCGGGGTGAAGGTTTTGGATTATCGTATTTATCATTTTTCATGAGCATGGACCTGGTTTGTAGAGGAAGCCGTAAGCAGCGCCTACGTGACAACCGAGCCGGCGAGGCGTCCAGCATACATATAATCATCATCCCTCACTGGATTCGAAGCTGCGTCATAACGGTCAGAGACGCGTAGCTCGAAGAGTATTCCCCATGCTTTACCGATTGAGCTAACCGGGCACCCCTGATTTCAGACTGCTAATAACCGATAAATTTTTGCATGCCAGAGTCAGGGTGGCAGAACCTCATTTTCTTTCAGGTGTCCATTAAGTCCATTTTTTCTTCGGATTGACAAAAAAGCTTCAAAAATATCAACACTGCTATTTCATGTTACTACCTAATACTTGAAAAGAGGTTTTCAAATCCTCTCACATCAGACATATCATAGACTATCATCTATAGATGGTAGGTGGTGATAAGGTAGGTGGTGTTAGCACCACCCGGGGAAGATACCTCTCATTAAGCTTTATCATAGCAGTTCAGTTCCATTTTGGAATGTTTTCCGCTTAGAGTGCAGTTGCGGGTATTACATTTTGTAGTAGCTTTTTGCTATTAAGTTGTCGCTGATTATTTTCTTTTAGGCTCTGCTTCCGGACTCAAGAGTAAATTTCAATAAATAGAAAGAAAACAGCAACTGTCAACTGTTACCTTAGGTTTATTCTTCTTTATGATGCAATAAATAATAAAATATACAGATGATGTTGCAAGGATTCCACAGAAATGAGCGAACACATAGTCCAGATCTATATTAGGAATTGAAAATTTATAAATGAAAACGAAAGCTTCAGTAATGGCGAAAATAGTGCTATTAAATATTAGACTGAGCTTAGCTATTAGACAAAATATCATCCTCCAATTCCACAAAAATATAAGTTTATTGTGGGCCGCGTTGACGTGATGATAGCGTTGATAGCTGCTGAACGTAATACATAATGACGCAGACTCAAACCCCGGCAAAGTATGGTCAAGACCGATGAATCGCTGGAAAGTCAGGAAGTTGTTCCCAGGTCGAGCAAAGTCTACACAAGTACTTACACCCTGGGTTGAGTGGTGGGCATGAATTTGGCATAAGATTGTTCCGATATTAGATTTTTAACGACCAGTATTCTCTATTCTCTTTCAAGCGTGTGAGTAGCGGAAGAGAAATGTACAAACGTAAACCAAAAACAATACAGATCCAAATGCACAATAAACCTACCTTTCTGTGAAGCACCTTTATAATTGTCTTTGATATGAAGAACAGGGGCGAATGCCACTCCATATAATGTACCAGAGAATACAGAGAGCAGACAGCCACTGAAAGAATAGAGAAGAATGATTAGATTTTTTGCCCTGTAGGTACAGGGTTCAGAATAGTCCTAACGTATTTCCTGCATGTCGTAAGAGGCGACTAAAAGGAAACAAAGAAGTGGTAGACTGTTTTACAATCACCCAGGGCAAATAGCACTCACTACATTTTACCATGGTGGTTTCGTCTTATAAGGAATGTTTTCCGCTCAAGAGTGCAGTTGCTGGCATTTTACCTTGTACTGGTTCTTTGCCATTTGGGTGGCCGTTGGTTAGATCCTTTTTGGCACTGCTGTTGACCTTGCTTAATGTGCACTTTTATATAAAAATAAAAGAATTTTTAATTGACATGCATTCTTTTTACAATTGTGGACTGTGCAATTAACGAACTGTGCCTCACAACCGACAAATATTATTTCCTATCGGAAAACCTTCACATCAAATCATATCGGGCCATTAAAATAAGTATTAATCAGAAATTCTATGTTGTGCCATGCATGCATCACAGATGGGCCGCACCAGACTGTCAGAATGGCAACTACTCAGGAGCAAATGGGCAATATTTTATGATAAAGGTGTGGCTAGAAAATGAAATGTCTCTCTTTGAGTGTCTGGTAGCTATCAAAATGTACGAAAAGGTTCGAGTGATCAATACTGTTATGAAATAGCAGTGTTGATGGTTTTGAAGCTTCTTGATCACCCGAAAAATGACCTAGGTGTTATGAAGAAGAACAAACATTCTGGAGATTCTGGTTTGGTCCAATCAGTTTCTCATGCTTAACTAAATGGCGTTCTTCAAAGTCATGTGCAACGTCGTTCGCTGATGAGGTGTTCAGCTTTACTGATTGAACTAAAGCGGGGTGCCTGGTTAGCTCAATCATTTAAAGCATTGGGAATAAGCTTCGAGCTACATATCTCTGGTCGTTATGATGCAAGTTTGAATCCCGCGAGGGATGATAATTATATATGAGGGGTCTGCTGAACGCCTCGCCGGTGTACGGTGGTTCACTTAAGCACCGTCACGGCTTCCTCCGTCAATCAGGCTTATGCACAGGAAAAATATATATAAGCCAAAATAATTTAACCAGTTTCGGAACTGGTATCTATGGCCATACATGCTAAATTCTCTGGTTTCCTCTCTCGCAGGATAAAAATGAAACCCTATCGTGACTGGGCGTCTGATTGATAGGAACATCTTTCATAGGAACATAGGATTTTCTGTTGAAAATTCTAGCAAGAACTCACACAATTCTCTTCCCTCTAAGTGATAATTTGTCTGTCCAAGATTCATCGTCGACATCCTCAACCTCTGTGTCTATGTTGTCAGGAACGATTATCTGAGAAAAACATTTAATTGGAAACAACTCACAGAATTGAGAAAAGTTTTTCACACATTTTACTGTTAAATTTGTTTTTTTCGGTATAGTTTTGTCAGAGATGTAGCATCGCCTAAAAGGTACCGACTAATGCCAATTTATTGGACAAAGACCTATTATATAATGTAGTATTAGCAGTTGACCTTCAAACAGAAAACATTCAAAACCAAAATAAACTACTTTATTCAGGAAAAAAGAGTGTAATGAGGGGTAGATAGTTCTGGGCAAAACCGAATCATTTGGAACTCAGATCTGATTCGAACAATTTTTTCGAATCGTATCGAATCACTAATTCTTTGTAAATAACAAATATTCTATTTTTACCAATATAACTTATCCCCATTGTAAAAATCAAGAAATCTATAGTTTGTAGTGTATTTTCAATTCACAATAAGCGAAACCATTTCAATATTTTAAAGAGGATATATAATCGATTTTGGTCAAATTGATTGCATTTCGTCGTTAAAAATGAAAATCCTAGTTCCCGTAATTAGTTTTTGTTTCTACGATTCACGATTGACTCGAATTAAGCATGCTTTAAATCGATTTGAGTCACTGAATCTAATTGCCCAGCCTTAGTGGTAAGGTTGGTGAAATATGAACCATTTCTTTGCTCTTTTCTAGCTACCTGTTGTAACAGGTAAAGAATACATTAGGGCAATCTTAAACCCTACACCTAATTACGCATAGTTAGGTATGTCATTTTGTTTTGGTTTTTTATTAGTAAATTAATTTTTTTCTCAATTAGATCAAAACATTTGATAGAGAATCAGCAACGTCAGTTTTTGGCACAAAAAACGAGAATTTTAAATAAAAATTTTCGAATTTACGTTTCGATTAAAGAAACCTTGGTACCAGACATATGTTTTTTTCTGACCCATTCAATTTAATATAAGGTATATATATATATATTTACATAGAATTTGGATCAGTACGGATCTTATAGATGGCTGGACTTTGTATGAAATAGACTATACTTTATCTTCGATTTTTCGAATACTTTTAGAATAACTTATTTTTTCAAGCCTAATAGTTTCCATTTATGCCTTCACGATGTTTCATCTAAATTGTCTGATAAGAAATTTGGTGGAAGTTAACACCGATGACTGTATGGTCGTATCGCTCTCTCCCGGTCTGTACCGCGAATCTTTAATGTTTATTTATTTATATCTACTGTTTTGATTTTTCTGGCTGAAAAATGGAAATAAATCTTTCTTTTACCATGCCATCATATGAACAAAAATTTCTCACTGTGTAAAAACAAATTATTAATATATCGTAATTAGGGCTGAGCAATTCGATTCGGTGATTCGAAGCACGATTAACTTGAATCAACGATGGAAAGCTCATTGGAACAAAATCTTGTAAGGTGGACCAAGATTTTCATTTTGATTGACGAAATGCAATCGATTTTGGTCAAGAATTGATAATACACCATAAACTATAAATTTCTATATTTTTACAATGGTAGTTATAATAGTATAAGAAGTTATAATAGTAAAAATGGGATATTTGTTATTTACAACGAATGAGTGATTCGAAAAAAAATTATTCGAATCAGATTCGAATTCCAAGTGATTTGGTTTTGCCCAGCCCTTATTGAAATACCTCTGCCTCCGGTATAACTCCATTCAACAACTTGTTTTCATCTTCTAAAATGTAAGAATTTCCTCCGGACGTATCAGATTGAACAAATAACCAGAACACTGTGCTGGAATATTAAGAGTTAAAAGGTGTTAAACAGAGAGAATGATGCAATCTTTTGTGAACTTCACATGTTTGATGCCTTGTTTGGACATGATTTTATTTTCATCCCACAAGAAAGACAAGAATGGTTTAAATCTAAGATTGAGTAATGGCCACTCAACGATTCTGTTGCACATCAGCGGTTGAGCAATCAGATTCACTATAAATATCCCTTGTGGCAATCACTCAATCTTTAGTGGTGAGTGAGGTTGTCTAAAATATTCGTGATTCGTGAATTATAAACTATGTTGACAAAAAAAATAAAACATCGTTTGTACATCTCTGGTTTAGCAATACGAAATCACAATGGCTAAAACCATCATATTTTTTCCAAGTGTCTAGTACCAATCAAACTGTAAAAAAGTTCTAAAATTACCAAATCAACACCGCTATAAAGCTGTGGTGCTGATGGTTTTAAAGCTTTTTTTGGTGAAGTTAAGAAATAGACATGGAAATTTTTGACACCCGAGAAACAAAAAAAATTCTATTCCCCTAGAGCAACGGTTCTCAACCAGCGTGCCATGGAAACATTTTGAAGTGGGCCACAGACCAATTAAAAAAAGCTAGATTTATTGAAGAATTTAGTTTCATTTGTGCAACTACACTCATGAAGCAAATACTGGAATCATGGGTATCATAATAAACATATATACCTCTTTAGAGATTTGTGAAAAGCAGTCTGTTGATATGGAATCACTAAAAAAAATCAATCAAATCAATCAAAAAATCGATTTTATAATTTCGCAAATAAACAATCGAATATATTTTGACAAACATTAAACAATACTAGCATTCACCTCAGCATTGCGAATCCGATAGAAATATAGTTGAAAGTTGTGTTGTTTGGAATCTCTTTATTCAAACCGAACCAACCAAACCTGAGAATTATAAATATGAATTAGCAACTCTTACAGTCAAGATAGAATCAGAATACACTGTAACAACAAATTCAAATCACGACTTTAAATTAAGCCACAATCATATTGAGAGATGCATTACACATTGTAGAATTTACATTACTGTGTAGCAACTAGACAAATGGGGTTCTTTTTCTTTACAGTCACTTCTTGGAGTGGATCACCCTGACCAAGGTCCTGTAACAGCAGCCAATTATAGACGGGCAGAGTTACAATTGCTGGAAGGATATGATGATCTTTTCCTGTCCGGCTTAACCTTCCCAAGTTATTACACTCTTGGTTGAACAGTGGGCATGGATTAATGTGGACATGGACTCGAACCCGAGATCTTATACCTGCGACGCCAACATGTTTAACCACTAGGCCATCGCATCCACGAACATTTTCGGACTGCAACCCCCTTGCACTATTGTAAAACTTTTCAGCATTTTACTGCACTTCATAACATAAATCAAGATGAATTTGAATCTGAATTTAGAACGAACAATTTTTTTTTCGTTTCGAAATTATTGCACATTCCTAATCATCACCCAGGGTAGATTCACTGTACTTTACTATGATAATTCATTGGGGAAGTTTTCCGCTGCTTAGAGTGCAATTGCTACATTGTGCTGTAGATCTCTGCAATTCGAGGGACAGGCTTCTCTTGGGCGCTGCTTCTGGGCTTCTTTCGAAAAAACATAAATAAACAAAAAAATTCACAATATTTTTATCGAAATTTTAATGCCAAATCATGATTTTTCATCCTTTTTTCACAAACCTTCCACTCGCCCATCCTGACAACAGATTGAAAGATCCCCAGATCAGCAAACCCAACCCAAGTCCTATAGTTTTGATAATCGGTACGACACACATATTGCCTGTAGACCAGAGAACGCCTGCGAAAAAAGGAGAGAAAATAGCGATAAAGTATAGAACTGCCCAGGGTGGCAGGATCTCGGTTTTCTTCAGGTGTCTACAATATTCATTTCATTTTCTTCTGATGGACGAAAAAGCTTCAAAATCATCAACACTGCTATTTCATAGCAGTATTGATGATTTCGAATCTTTTTCTAGTGTATTTGCCACCAGATAATCGAAAAGAGACATTTAATTATCCTACTGGAGAGCTTCAAAGTCTTGCTTAACACTTATACAAATTTATTTCTGCAGCGTTTCGACTGACCAAGGTCAGACTTCTTCAGACAAGCATTTTGAGAATGACATTTAAGTAGTAGTAAGATAAGTAGTTAGTCCACGTCCCCCAGACCAAAAGCATTAAATATCTTAGTTGCAGATTTATCATAAAAAGTTGCCCATTTGCTAAATTTTCTCCAGATGGAACCCATTTTCTTCAGGTGTCCAAGTAGCTGGCATTCTACCAGCCAGGAAAGGACAAGGATAATTTATTGGTTAAGTTGCTCGGTACTGCATTCTGTAGTAGCTCTTACCAATATTTGTGGCGGTTAGGTTTACTGATGGCCAAAATAGAATATCTCTCGAATTCAGAATCGAATCGAATAAGAAGTATCACATTTGTTGGAAAAATTTACATCCATCGCCTGAAAATGAAGACTTTTTGAAACTGTTGATTTCGAATCATTCGTATAATCGAATCAAATAACTTATGATACGCGAATCCCAAATAGAATATTTTGGACAGTCCTGGTTAGGTTGGTGGTCATATGTCCTGCACCGGCCTTACACGGGGAGAATTAAACTTAGCTCAAAGTGAAGGCTTAAAAAAGACGTACAGACATTTTGGCGGCACTACGGCATTGTCGTTCAACAGATAACATACATGAATGAATCATACGTACCTCCCAGCATTGCAAGTCCATAAAATTTCGGAAAATGCTGAACTGCATTGAATATTAATCCTGTCATCCATATTGCTACACAGAGGATCCATTGGAAGAAAACACCTTGGAAGAAAGAAGATATAACTGATAATGTATACAGCTGCACCGAACTGTATAAAAAGGTTAAAAATAATCAATACTGCTATGAAATAACAGTGTTGATGATTTTGAAGCTTGTTTGTCCATCAGAAGAAAATGGGGTGTTCAATTCATAATGTCATGACATAGAGGCCATGTAGGTACGGGCTTTAGAATAGTGCTAACATATTTCCTGCAATGTCGTAGAAGGCGAGTAAAATGAAGTAAAAATGTGCTCTTAACAATGGCGGTTCAGTTTCATTTGGGATGTTTTCCGCTTGGAGTATAGTTGCTGGTACATCTTTTAGTAGCTCTCTGCTATTAAGTGATCTTTAGTTGGTTCTTTTTAGGCGCTGCTTCGCCCTTGACCAGAGTGAATTTGAAAAAAAACATAATATTTACATAAAATTAAAATGCAACTGTTCAAAATAATATTTTTGGAAAATATCAATAAATACACATGACATTTAGATAAGGGCCCGACCGATGTCTCTGGTCGATACCTATAAGAGGTCTGATATTTTATACTTTTATTCAAGTAACATGCTCAGGAAAACATTAAAACATGAAAAAAAGGTAAATTTTTGGTTGAGTTTTTAAAAAATCTTTGTCCAGATCTTCGAATCAATTTCGCATTAAATTAAATTTCGGAGTAAATTCGCCTATCTACTATTATAAAAACGACCGATTGGTATCGACACATTTTGGTCGATACTGATATTCCTTGCTAAAATGCTTGAAAACGAGGCCAATGCCGGTATATCGGCCGTGCCCTAATTCAGAGCACAAAAAACATAGACACTCTAAACAAACTAGTGTATACAGCTGAAACTTTGCAGTAAACTTATCGATGGACTAAAGTTACAATTTACAAATTTTGAGTGAATTGGACGGACTCATGTATGAATAATAATCATTTTTCGAGCCCTGCCTTTCTTGGGATCACCCTGCACATTTGTTACTGAAATCAGATAGACATACCATCTCCAGTGTCGTACTTCTTCACCGGTACAAAATTACTTCCGAAGAAAATAACAGCGACACCTGCTCCTAAGTATCCTTGCCACGAATTTGACGAATTACCTGTGAATGTAACAAAGAGTGTGTGTTAACTAGTGGTTGGAAAGGATTTCATTAGAGATGGGCCGATGTATCGGTACCGGAATCGGTATTGCCGTTTTTATTTTATTGCTCGAACGTAATGCAACGCATCGGTAAGACAACTTCATGTGTATTGTTGCCTTGGCCTCAATGATTAGTCACGTTAGTTGTGTAACCACGAACATTTGCACTCAATCTCTGGACCTATGTATGCTTGAACGCAGCAACAATTCAGTATATTTTCATCCATAAAAGTTTGCACTCAAATGGATGCAAGAGTTCAAGGGTGCAAACGTACGTAGGCGCACACATACGTGAGTGCAACTATAACAAGGGCATAAGTATGTGGATACAAAACGATATTTAACATATTTAACAAAGTACTCGGTATCGGTATCGGAATATAAATTACGAAGGTGGTATCGGTACTTTTATCGGTATCGGTGAAAATTTTGATATTGGCCCATCCCTAGATTTCATTCTTATCCTTTTGTGCGGTTTGCAGGGCAATCTTGATGTCGTGTCAAATCAACAATGAGAAGATTAGAAAAGCAGTACAAAATTTTGAAAAAACTTATGCGTTATGTCGGGATATCGTTAGGGGTGTAAATACCACAAGAGGGTTACTCTCATCTGTACTCGCTCACAAAAATTTACAAGAGTATCGGTATTGGAATAGTCGCAAAACACACAAATTTTGAACAAAATGGGAGTATTTGCATCTTTGAAATGGTCAAATCAATTCTCCCACAATAATTTGAAAACATTTTACATTGATTCATTTCAAGAATACTTGCGTGATGAAAAACATGAGAGTATAGCGTACTTGCAAACATAATTCCTTATTTGCACCCCTGCTAGTAACCAGTTACTCCCATTGAGATGCTGCTTCCAACCTTTCTTTAGAGTCAATCCTAGGGTGACCGTTTAGCTCAATCGGTAAAAACATTGGAAATACGCTTTCGAGATACGCAAATCTGGTTGTCATGACAAGAGTTGGAATCCCGTGAGGGATGATGATTATATGCGAGAAGTCGGCAGAACGCCCCATTGGTGCACGGTGCTTTACGTAAGCATCGCTTCCTCCACCAACCAGATCGCCACACAGGAAAATTGAGAAATATGATAAGCCAAACCTTCACCCAACT
This sequence comes from Styela plicata, assembly GCA_963675895.2. Classification (NCBI taxonomy): domain Eukaryota; kingdom Metazoa; phylum Chordata; class Ascidiacea; order Stolidobranchia; family Styelidae; genus Styela; species Styela plicata. The sequence continues at coordinate 18,384,570 of OZ023148.1, forward strand.
GGTATCTGCATGAGAGGTCGTGGTTCAACATATGATTAAGCAGAATTCTCAGCTTTCCTGTCCCGCAAGATAAAAATGAAAATATCCTACCCTAATTAAAAAATGTATTTGCTTACTCGGTGTCGAAGTCGTATTTCCTACGTCCGTTGTTGTACCAGCATGTGTAGTTCCATTATCATTGTAGATGAGAGGGGATTTTGTAGCAGGATAGAAATGAATCTTCTCATCTGAAGAATATTTAAAGAATTAAAATTTGTTTTCAACAAAGTACTTTTCAAAACAATGTCAAATATTGTCAAGAGATTGGTAAAATGTTATCTTCTCTGCTACACGAGAGGAAATGTGTCCAATTGGAAGAAAATTTGGGTCTAGTGAAGTTTAGTACCATATTCCCGAATGTCATCAAAATCAAAACTGGCAGAATATTTTCATCCTAACTAGGGGGCGCCAATGCTGCAAGCCTCTGGCATTGTCTCCCGGGTTAGAATGAGTAGTTTCCGCATTGGGAAATTTTTTATGATAACCGGATATATGGTACTAAATTTCATGAGACCCAAAAATTCAATAACAAATGAGCAGTATATATCTCTCGCTAGAGAATAAAAACGTCACTTTCTGAGTGCTTGGTAACAACCAAACTGTAGAAAATAGTTCAAGATCATGAATACTGCAGGCTTGCAAATTGGCAGGATTATGGGCTTTCTAGAATCTCGCACAGACTCCCGTAAAACTCTGATGGAGCCAAGATATGATTTTAAAATATTCACTTTAAGGATGAGAAATAGGTTTCTTGAGGTTCCTTTTACTTCTTTCCTATGTAATCCAGCATTAGTTCCATCTAATCCGCTATATTACTCTCTTGAAGAATTAGAAAAAAATTTTGGGGTCTCGCAAATTGTAACTAATCTACAACCCTGATCCTGCTATGAAATAGTAGCACTGATGGCTTCGAAGCTTTTTGTCTATCAGGAGACAATAACATAAACATTTCCGACACCAGAAGAAAAAAAATTCTGTGCAGACTCCAACAACAATGATATTTTACAGAATCAACATAATTATCTTATAAAAATACCTTTCACATGTTGAAGTGAAGTTGAATATCCGAAGCAAAATAGTCCGATGATGATAAGAATTAATAACTTTGAAGAAAACATCTTGAGGTAGTTGAGTTTTACAAAGTTAAAGCTGTCAGATTTATAACAATAAAATGATAAATTTTATGCAATGAGAATTAAACAATACAAGCATTTATTAAAAAAATTGTCCATCCATTCGTTCATGTGATGAATGGCTTGAAATAATAAGATATTGTTTAAGTAATGCTGTTTAAGATTGCTTCTGCTTCATCCGTCCATGAAGGGAAGTAAAATTAATGAACAAATTAATTATATAATCTTTATTCTCGCGCATAAATTCTACCAAGTCCAATTTTGGCAACTACACAACCAAGATCTATTTTTGAATCTTCATTAAAACTCTTTTCCAGCATTTATTAAAACTAGTGTTTTACTATCTGGATGATGAGTATCGATATAATTTTCTGCATCACATGAAAAATCAATGAGTATTTATCAGAATCACAAAAAAGTATGAATCCATGCTCAACAATGTACCGGTATGTTAATGTTTCAGCTTTTTTCAATGCACAATAAATATCTGGGTACCCGCAGGTAACAAGAAATGCAATTATCCGGATATATTCCTTATCGGGATAGGCCTAGCACTAGTACAATATAGCGCTACCAAACTCAAACTTTACTTGATTGATTGACAGTTGAGGTTTTGTTCTGTGTGTCCTGATATTTCTATTCTGTAAAATGATCTATTGATTTTTATAACTTATTTTGTGGTATATCGGTATATCCTACATCATGACCTTGACCAACTTTTGTTTTGCATTATCGGTATGCAGTATGGGGTCTAGTGAAGTTTAATACCATATTCGAATGTCATCAAAATAAAAACTGGCAGAATATTCTCATCCTAACTAGGGGGCGCCAATGCTGCAAGCATCAGGCATTGTCCCCCGGGTTAGGTTGAGTGGCTTGCAACAAGGGAAATTTTTATGATAATCGGATATATGGTACTAAACTTCATGAGACCCGCAGTATGGTACCGGTACCGGTACCAGATATCAAAAGACAAACTGAAAAGGTCACATTTTACAAGTCTGCATCCACACAATACCGGCACCCACGTACATGGTCGTTCATTCATTGCTCTTTTTACACATCACCTGACCAACTCTGTGTAAATGTAAACATCGCACTAACTCTCGGTCGTTTCAAAGTACTATAAACTAGTGCTTTTTTACAATTGTAACTCAGAACTTACAGTCTGCTGACCTCTTCACCTGTTCTGTGTTCATCATTGAATGTTAATTATTGATAACTTTAATGAGATATTTTACGAACCTGCATAGTTCAGAGTTACACAATCTCGCAAGATGTCAATTGAAACAATTTTATTTTCCACGCAACACATACTCAGTACTATAAATTAAAAAATCAACTGAAACAGCAAAAATTGATCAGAAATTCGCTTTGTTTTGCGCAAAAAAATTTGCGAGCGCAAAATATTATTGTTTTGATTTACAGTACACGCTAGGAGCGCTAGAGGATCACAAAATAATTTTTCTTCTCCACGAAATATTTTTTGCTAAAATATTCATATTTACACGTGAACCATTATACATAATTATCGGAGTAGTTCATGTATAAATACATATAAATTACTCATATATATGCTACCGAATTTCAAATTGGGGTGCCAGGTTAGCTCAATCGGTGAAGCGTTGGGAATACGCTTCAACAACGCATCTCTGATCGTCAGGACGCAGGTTCGAATCCCGTGAGGGGTGGTGATTATATCCGAGAGGTCTGCTGGACACGAGAAATCTTGATTTGTCATATGAATAATCTGTATTTTCGACTTTCCTCTTCTGCAGGATAAAAAAGAAAATCCGATCCTATCCTCATTTTGGAGAGTAATAAATTACTAATTTGTATCGTAATCTCACTCCGAAAAGTCGAATGCCTAAAAAAAGAAAAAAAGCGAGCAGGGTAATCACTTTGCAGCCATCAGGTTTCCTTCAGTCACTGGTTGGTAGCAGTGGGGAGCGCACTGCGTTGTTTCGCGTTTTGGTCGGGAGGTCATTCGGAATGACGCCTCCAGGGCGCGATCTATCTATTGCTCATGCTTGACAATATTGAGGATTTCATCGTCACGTTATCGATTTCTGTAGAGGATTTAAAATACTTAAGGTTAGCTCAGCTCGGTAAGCAGGATATGCGGATTATGCATGGTTTGTGTGCAATGCGATAGATTATAGTATTAGCGATAGATTATCCTGAACATCTGCTAATAAAGTTTATAAGGTAAAGCTGCTTTATGTTAATTTCTGATATTTGTTTGTTTTTAAAATTTTGAACCAATACCCTGTTGTCATTTTGCAAAGACAGCGAAAAAAAACGCAGGAGAAATTCTGAATTGAGTCTAGTGAAGTTTAGTACCATGTTCCTGAATGCCATCAAAATAAAAACTGGCAATATATTCTCATCCTAACCAAAGGGCCCAAAGTGCTGTAAACATCCGGCATTGTTTTGCAGGGTTAGGACGTCGGTTCCAACATGAAATTTTTTTTATGATAATCAGATATATGGTCCTAACTTTAGGAGACCCGAGAAATTCATGCATTCATTTGAATTCTCTAACTCTGCTTAAAAGTGTTTTAATTTTAAGGACAAAGTGCTGAATTCATTTAATTATAAGAATCTTGGTGCAAGGAAAATATCTTAAGCTGAAAGCTTTATCACCCGATGCTGCATCGGTGTCTGCACAAGAGATCATGGTTCTTCATATGTTTAAGCCATATTCTCTGCTTTACTCTACCCCAGGATAAAAATTAAATCGTGTTCTATATCCAGTAAAACTTTGTGTGCAAACCTGCATTGTAAAGCTCAACGCAGTACATTTTTTACAGCCACTTCTTGGAGTGGATCACCCTGACCAAGGCCCAGTACTGGCAGCCCCACTTTTAGACAGATAGGGTTAGATTTAGAAAGATATGATATTTTATGTTTGACTCAGCCTACCCAAGTTATTACATCCTTGGTTGAGTGGTAGGCATGGATTAACTCGCCGGGACTCAAACCCGAGATATTCAACCCTTGTTATGTTAACCACTGGGCAATAGCGCCAGTATATAATGATTTCATTGCAAAATGAATCAATTTAATAAGAATAATTGTAAAATATAACTACTATGTAATAATATTAGTATAAACATATTCTGGGATGTCAATGTATTAAGATAAAGTGTTGAAGACATCACTTTTTTGGACCCTTATTCTTCATGTCTGAGTGGCAAGAGTCTAACATTCTGCCTGTCCGCACTGACGTGTTCTACTTCATCAAACTATTGTAGTGTGTTGGTTTCCTTGGCCGGTTGCCATTAGTTAATTAACACCAGTTAGTGATCACAAGGTACAACCATTCAAGAACCAATTCTGTCAAGTACTATTGTGTTACGATTGAATAACATTTCTGTCATTTGAAACTGATTTCAAGTGTTTCGGAACAAAATATTTCAATGGGTCTGTCAGAACCGGTTTTGTTGTATCTCTATCGGAGGATTTTAAATAAATTTTGTTTGAAACTAAATTCGATTCAGTTACTACAATTATGTAATATGTTATGTTTCAACGTTTTGTTATTTGTAATTACAGGTTTTATTGGGCAACAAAATCATGAATATTTTTATTTTTTTATTGAAACTCACTTGAGCAAGGCCGGGAGCGGGGCCTAAGAGGAACCAACTAACAGCCGCTTTATGGCAAAGAGCTACAGAAAGATGTAGTCTCAGTAACTGAACTCGCTTAATTATGTTACAGCCTAAAATGTATGCAGCTTTTACCGGTGATGTACGAACCTATAGGTAATTAGGGGACTGAAAATCATTTTTTGAAGAACATTATGATGCAATGTATTCGCCTTTTATAAAATCATTTTTACTTTATCATTGTTAATCATTTAAAGACAAATACACAGCAGTTTTATTCAAAATACCTTAAAAGACTAAATATTTCCATTAATGTTCAATGTGGAATGGTTGGTTTTCTCACAGAATAAATACTCGATTCATCCATTTTCAACACCCCAGTTTAAAAGTACTCTGACAATATCAAATATACCATTTAGCAGAAATCCTGATTTCGCTACACAATGGCTCAATCAATATACACATAAATTACCATGTGGATTTATTTTTTTTATTATATTCCATTTATAATTTTTGCACTGAACTGCTTGACATCTCTTTCTGTCTATGAGATATATTTCAGTGGTAACTTACACCAAAAAAGCGTAATGGATTGGAAATCTATAGTTCCACACAGTTGTCACTATGACATCATCAACAAATTTCTGAAGTTGAGTGTTTTCTTTTGTGCTGGTATTTCGAGTGCCGCGTGCCGTTGTCGTTAACAAGTGTCTAGTTGTTTCAGTATCAATCATTGTTTTGACACTCGTACTTGGCCTCGTATTTTTGTTTGGTGTTTGGATGATTCATGTTATGATTCAAATTTGTGAATAAGGATGCATTCCCTGTCCTAATAGTCCAGAATTGTGGAGAGAATTTTGTTTTCAAGTTATGCTTGAATTGATTTATTTTGACATGAAATCATGATATTAATGTTGTAAAATTCGACAAAAATTGTAATCGCACAAAATGGCCAAAATATGGTCATCAGCAAATTTCATTTTTCTGAAATGTTGAATCATTATTATTTATTCATGTTCGGAATTTCTAATAACGGTTGAATTAATTTATTAAGATCAAACCTACTTGTGGTATCTAAGAGTTAATATTAAATTTTAGGAATATCTTTTCCATAAGCCATTTTGGAACTGAAAAGTACAGTTTTATCGCTGTGAAACACTCTGAATAAGTGACATTTGAATCTTCAAGGCACGGATATACATGAAATGTTGTTCATTTGCTAAATTTTCTTCTGATGGAACCCATTTTCTTTAGATGTCTAATTAGCTGACGTTTTCAGCTTCTCATTGGATTTTTTTCTGATGGTGCAATTTTCTTCAGGTGTCGGAATAGCTGTGGATATTATGTCAGTCAGTGACAGATCACTGTCTTCTATCAGGTGTGAATTATCACTTGTGTGTTAACTGACCTTGGCGAGGTTCAACTGTATGTTACAATGCTTATAATCCTTCTCACATCTGTAGTGCGAAAGTTATATACATATTTATGATACTTAAGTTGTATATTATTGACTTGTGAAAGAAACCTGGTTGATACATAGTAAAAAATTTATATACGCCAAGTAGAATATGAAACTAACTTCCATTTCACAGTATTCAATTGAGAATGTTCACTATTCTATCCAAATATGTATCTTGCGTTTTGCTATTCCATCAGCATCGTTGTCGCCATCTTTGGGTGACAGTAACTCCCTCGCCCAGACGCACCCGCGTGTAATACTCTTTGACGTCCCTTTCGTTCTCTGCTGTTATCCGTTCTTCGCTGGCGATCGAACCCCCGCCAATCATCCAATTTTGTTTTGTCAGCAATTCCTTCGTGTCGCGGCGGCCCCCGTTAACTCATGTGAAAGGGAAAGAGTTGGAAATTATTTTGCATTTGAACTATCATTGCGAATGAATTTGACTCGATAGCTTTTAATTTGCTTTGAAAAACTGGATTTAATTTTCTGACCATATTTTTAATAATCCTTTCACACCAATTTAGATGTGTGACAATTCTTTCTTGATCACATTTTTTGCTTTATAAGATTGATTCGAACCGTTTTCTTGTTTTCTTAAAGCACGAATGTTCTAGTCTATATATCTCTGTCGGTCACAAGCAAGCGGGCCTCGAAATCAGAAATTTTATTTTGTCAAGCATGCGCCGCGGATGGACCGCGTCTCATAAAAGCGATCCATCAATGACACATAGGGCTGGGCAAAACCGATTCATTAGGAATTCAAATTTGATTCGAATAATTTTAAGAATCGTTGATTTCATAAAAATAACAAAATATCCCATTTTTACTATTACTATTATTGTCTCCATTATGATGATTAGGAAATTTAAATTTACAAATATGAGCATAAATTGACTTGAAAGCGATGTATTTTCAATTACTTGCTCCAGTTCCAAAGCGAAAATTTCCATTTTACCGGCAAAATACAATCGATTTTGGTCATTTTGCGTTAAAAAAGAAAAATTTCACTTCATTCACCGAATCGCCCAGCCCTAATTGTGGCCTTCAGTCTACCGTAACATTAAAGTGTTTATTGTTATAATAGGGGATCATAAATGTTAATCAACTAATCCATATACTACCCGTGTTATTGCTTGGATAATAATTCATTGCATGGCGGCAGCGAGCGATTCTTTGATAATATGACGTGGCACTTGTGAGGAAAACTTTTATAGAGTTTGTGACCTAACGTTTTACTGATTTTCCGGGTAGAAGAAGCAAAATTTAAAAATTTTATTATTAAATTATTAAAATTTTTTGAATCTGATCCTATCGTTTTCCGATGCACAAGAATTGGCAATCTCATCCCCCAGTGGAGCTTTATTGTTTGTTTTCCATGATGTCATTCACCGCAACTATATGTGAGAAATACTTTCGTACCTTCGGGGATATTTGATGAAATTCCTGTCAAAGTATAATTTCGATTGTGTTAATGAAGTGTAGTTACTTGTCAATGGAATGAATGCCCACGATTAATGTGTTTGTATGGATTATACTTTCCATAAGATCAAGTTTTCTTTTCGTGTCAAAGTGTCATTTTGCTTGTCTGAAATAATTAAGGCTTCACGTTTGAAAAAAACGGGCTGAAAGAACCGTATTTTTTAGAAGTTCGCTCTGAGGAAGGCCGAAAGTAGTCCCTAAAAGAAGCAAACTTACGGCCACTCTAATGTCAGAAAGCGTGCTACAATATAAATTGTCAGCAACTGCACTCCAAGCGTAAAACAATTCCACTCAGAAATACCGCCATGGTAAAGTGCAGTGATAGGTATCTGCTCTGGGCGATGATAAAGCAATCTGCCATTCATTTATTTTCTTTTAGTCAATGAAAATGATAATATTAGCATTGAAAAACCGCAATTGAAAATTTTAATATTCGAACTTGTCCGCCCTTGATGGCCCGTTGAAGTTTTCTTAGTCTTATATTTACATATTCGCTGCGTCGTAGAAGTGAAAATGACGAGACATTTGTACCTTTTTCTCTATCAAGATTTTTATTTTGTCAAGCTTCAGCCAATGATCGATCGCGCCTTGACGGCGCGCTCCATCATTGACTCATGCTCGACTGAATAACATTTCGACTGGTTTAGACCCCATCCTGTTCTGCGTTCAGTCGGCCATTATACTGCTCACTATTTATAAGTAACAGAAGTAATCGGTTGAATGTACATCGTACAGGTGTTATGGAAGTCGAATAACATAATGTAAACATAGATTCTATAGAATTAATCACATCCCCGGGGGACTGTGTACGTGAAATAAACTTGCTAGAATGCGAAGTTCTCACGGATGTTTCATTTTCAATATCCGTCCATTATCTGTTTTCGAATTATATATCGAAATATCTCATTTCGAATGAATCTTCCTTATTTTATTCGATTTCGAGAATTATGGAGAGAATTGAATGGATGGCAAATTTTGAAAATGAATGTATAATCGCAATATACCGGATGGATTTTTTCTCTAACCTGCGTCGTCTCGTTCCTCCTTCTGTTTATCTCTACCAGTTCCGAATCGGGGTGATGATTTTTGGCTTATCATATTTCTCAAATATTCCTGTGCATGGACCTGGTTGGTGGAGGAAGCCGTAAGAAGTGCACACCGGAGAGGCGTCCGTTTGCTACCTATCGCATATAATCGTTCCTAGCGACCCTAGGTGTGAATGCGCGCAAGAAGTTCCCTTTCCAACACACATGTTGCAAAACTTAGCAATTCATAGTTTTATGCTTGATTCATGTTTGGCATATTTAAATTTCTTGTAAGTATTTAGAATTATTTGAACGTAATGATAAATCGCGAGAAACTTTTGGCAAAATTTGAAAATCGAGAAGAATATTTAAAATGAATGTTCGATTCGAACGTGTATACGAATCTTGAATCTAAAAGTGGCAAGACGTAGACACCTCTAGTACACACACGTAGTCGGTAGTGTTTTTTTCCCTCCCTTATAAAATGATTTATGGTTTTAGTGGCAGGTGTTGATGGAACGTTGCGACATATTGGACATGAAGTATAACAGAAATAATAACTTCCCGAGGGAGATAGGTAACACGATGAACAGGAAGGAACGTGGTTGAAGAAAATACAATGGTATGAGAAAGAATGCAAGTTATCCAGCGTTGTTCGATAGTTACTACAATGGCAGGAATAACATTTCATTCATGTTTGTCCGTATGGTTTACTCTACCCCCATCAGAAAAAAGATCGTAAGATATATTTCGTTGAACGCAGGCCGCTTCGCCTCCATTGCACTGTAGCACACATACTTGCGCGCTGATCATTGGTGTAACACCTATATTCTATCTGAGAATGTCCTTATCGGAATAGTCGGGCCTTCTAGAATTTTGATTAAAAGTAATTTCGCTTTTCGAATGTTTTTTAATTGATTCATTTTGCAGTGGAGTCAAGGTATAATTATGTCGTATTTTACAACGTAAATCATGACTTTGTCGCAAAACTTACGAAATATGGTCAAATTCCGGCATGCTCGTTTATCTCAAATGCTAAAACATTCTATTTATATGCTTTTGGTCAGGTTTACGCGGGACTAAAAATCCGTATACGTGAGCTAAAAGTAAGGGTGCTATGGAAAGAGAATAAAATACCAGAAAAGAAGTTCAACAGTTTTCACAAATTTATTTCAGCAACTGACAAAGGTTAAGGTCGCATTACACGTTTTCGTGGGTTTCGTTTTTATAGGTTTGTTTTATGTTACCCTTGCGTTTTACGCAAGCACAGTGCCCTGTATGCATTTCCTTACGTTTTCCAATGAAACGGAACGATTTGCCATACAAGCTAACGCAGAGTGCTCGTTTCGTTGCGTTCGTTTGTGCTTTGTAGGCCTATGAACACGATTAACGCGACGCGTTTTTATTTTATTACCCGAAAAGTAACGCAACGCACCGGTAAGACGACTTCACGTGTATTGTGGCCTTTAGACTTCCTCAGCCAAGCATTTTATTTCGTCTGTAGATCAAACATCCTCTAACAAGCATTTTTGTTTGAGAAAATATGACCTTGGTCAAACCGTAACAGAAATAAATTTGTTCAAAAAGTCGAACAAACTTATTATCTATTCATTGAATTTTACATGTCATCTTAACTTAAGTAAAAGGAAAACCCTGATTGTATCCTAATTTAACCACGCTTTCACAACAGTTGAAATGCGAAGACACGGCCAATTACTCCAATCAATGCATAATAATAAACTGTTTCCTGCTAGCTGTTGTTTCATCGTCTGCCGTGCAAAGTTAATTAGGCTTCACGGTCTGTCTGATTATGACTTGCTTAGTCTGAAAAATATAATTTCCCAAGTATGATCCATTGATGGAAATACCGTCGAGGTGCGGGCCATCTGTGGCTCATACTTGAAAAGTTATATTTCAGAGATTTACGAGTTGACAAGTTTTAATGGATGAAAACATACACGACAGATCTTTCCACGAAATTACAAGTTGTAAATTCGGAAAAATTAGCGCCTTAGCATCTTTTGTAAAGTATGTGTCCCTGATGGATTGCGTCGGTAGGACGCGGTCCATCTGTGGCGCATACTTGATGAAAAAATGTCTTACCCGTTATTTGCTTGGGTTATCATCAGGGTTGTCCGAAGTATTCGATTCGGAATATTCGAATCATAAATTATTCAATTCGATTTCTGCAACAATTCGAAATCAAAAAGTTGATAATTTTGAATTTTTTTTTCATAATTTTACGTAAATTATTTTACGTGAATTATAATCTGATAAAATAATGTCTTTGTTTATTGTATGATTTCCGATTCGATTCGGGAAAATTATTCGATTTGATTCGATTCTGAAACCCGAATAAATTCGATTTTGGCCAGCCCTAGTTATCATCTGTGGCACATGCTTGGCAAAAAAACAAACAAATTTCTTATCAGTTATTTGCTTGAGTTTTCTGTAGGCGTCAAATTGGTTGCAGAACACAGTTTAAATAAAATTTAAAAAGACATTTTGATCAAATAAGTTTTGTTAGACAAGGGAACCGCAATGTTTCTGAAAAGCCCCAAGATTAGTAAATGCAGGCAAAACCCCTTTACCTAACCAGGAAGTCTTTCCTCAGTGCGTTTTTTTTCAAAGTATCATTGATGGATCGCACAGCCATGCAGCGGTCCCTCTGTGACTCGGACTTGGCAGTATTGCATTTCTTGAAATGAAATGAACTTTATTTCACAGTATATGCAATTAACAATGTTTACAATTATATCTGGCTACGAGATTTATTTTACGTCCGTGTCATTCCATCCCGTGTGGAACCAACGAGGAACCGGTAAGGTTATCGAGCATCGTCCCAAGGCTGTGGGTTACAGTGCCTCGCTCAAGTGCACCCTGTGTGTATTGCTCTTAGAAGGCTTTTATGTTCATCGGTCTTGACCATACTTTGCCGGGGTTTGAATCCGCGTCATTAATTAAATATTACGTTCGGCAGCTACCGTCGCTTTCCCCGCGCCACAGCGGCCCACAAATTTGCAAATCTTTGCATTTCTAGCAAATCATTCTACATTCTGTAGTTAATCTACAAATAAATTGTTTGACGGCTTTACTTATTAGGTTTACTTTATTAGGTAACTTCCCAAAAACTCTGATAAACTTGTCAAATTTTAACTATACGATGTTTTATGATAAAGTTTTATTTGCCAAGCAAACGCCACGGAGACTGTTCTTCGGCGGCGCGATCAGTGGCAAAAGTATATTGTGTATTCGTATCTATGGTTATGACAATTTGGCGATGTTTCAGACTTGTTAAATAAATTAAATAACAGCCGTCTCTTGTTATCTTGGATGTATTATAAGTATTCGTGCATAGTGGGAGTAGACATCCTTGCTCTCTGTCGGAGCTGATAGTGTATTTCGTGGTAGACCTTGATATTATTCTAGTTTCGTATGTTTGTTTCAGTAAGATATTTTCCAACTGGGACGGAGTTGTTTGCAATAATTCTCCCGTGTGGATGAATGAATATGTTTATTCTCTAATTTCCGTCGCATCGATTTTAGCTTAGCTCCAGGAGGTGGTTCAGAAGTCGCTTTTGGAATATTCATAGTATGCTCTTAGATTCTTAATGTGAAATGCCTCACAAGTGCGTTTTTCTTCGTTTGCATTCATTGCCTCTCAGTCGGAGTAGCTTTAAGTAAGATCTCAAGAACGTACGATTATGGTGCCAGATTTCGGCGAAACTCAATTAAAATGTTACCTGTTAAACATGAGCCGCAGTTGCCGGTATTTTTGGTGAATTTATTTAATTTGGCGCTAACTTGATTTCATATAATGGAATTTCGTTCGTTCATCATCTTTGCAAACCGCAATTTATATTTACGATTCTTAATTTTTCAAAGCACTCACACTCAGGCCATATTACGCGCATCAAATGTCTTAGTTGGTCCAGAAAGTGTGTCAGCTATGTAATTACATCTCGGTACACTTTCTATTGCTCGTTGACAGATGGATATAAACGCCAGCTCTTTGAAGAGTTACTGTTCAATCGAACGCCATAGAATACGCGTTTAAGAGAGACCGCGAATTGGGTTGTGAATGTTGAGAAATTTAGTTTAGTTCTTTCTGCACGTTGCTTTGTATTTTTAGCCTTTTTCTCTATCCAAAGAAAGCGATAATTATGATAATTAGTTCGCTTTGTTTCCGTTAGCCGGCGAGTGCTTTAATGTTCGCGCCATGGAATTTAATTTTGACAGCTTTTACTCATGATGGGTTTATAGTAAGAAGCTTGTACGGTACTTTGAGAGGTAAGACAGTGTGGAATTTTGAATGTAATTGGAAGTCCATTTATTTAACAAAAGATCAGAATCTTATTCCCCTATTACGAGATTTATTTACTAAGCTTTCGCTATTGCATAGTCTAGCTTCGGGTACAATACCTGATACAGACCCGGGCACAGGATAGACCATTCGTTTTAATTCCGTAGGAAAATCTTGACACACGGTATGGGTATAAAGTTGAGTACATGTTTTTTTGAGAGATTGGTTTAAAAAGCGTTACTTAAAGTTGACTCTTTCACGCAAATTTCACGCGATCCCAATCGGAAAATATTCGTCGGAACATCTTTTCAAGTATGTGTGACTGATGGATCGCGTCGATGAGCCTCGATCCATCTGTGGCACAGGCTTAACGGAATAAAATTTTCGACGGGGATATGAAATTATGGATTATCGGTCTTCCGACCTATTTTTGAAGAAAATCCTGATCTATGTCGAAGTGACAGTTTAAAAGTTATGGATGGTCGAATGTGCCCTTATCTTACTTGCAGTAGTCGTCACTATTTCACCTCCTTTCACCTACGTGCATCTAACCGTCTCGTCATATTAACGTGAGACTAACTACTTATCCTTCTATTTCTTTGCGTAAGTGGATCCGTAAGTGTCCTAACTATATAAGTGGTAGATGATGTCACCATCGCCCAGGGCAGATACCACTCACTGTATCATGACAATTCAATTCCGTTTCAGATGTTTTCGTTAAATGTTAGAGTGCGGTTGCAGGTACTACGTCTTGTAGTAGCTCATTGCTACTAAGTGGCCGTTATTTGATTCCTTTCAGGTACTGCTTCCGGTCTTGCTCAGAGTGAATTTCAATAAAAAAATTACTTATACTTCTATGAAGAAGAATAAATACTTAGTCCCACGTGAAAGAGCATGTGTAATTTTGCTACTTGCTGTCGTAAAATTTGTTCAGAAGACTATACGTTGTCCCTAAAAAGCTTAAAATAATTACAAGGGAATCATTCAATTTGGCTTTCAGATACCGCAAACGTTACTTGAATGTCTAGACGCAACGCATAATTACGCGTTCATTATCGTATTGATAAAGTATAATTGATCAAGTATGGGCCGTTGATGATCAAGTACGATAGGTACGATCCATTAGCTGTCTATGTTTGGCAAAATGAAATTTACGATTACATTAAAATCGACCGTAAATCCTCGTACGGTTGTGAAGGGGACTGTTAATAAACTGAGACTAATTAACTGAGAATTCAACAGTAAATTGAAAAGAATTATAATAATATGTAGAATCGGATCTACGTAACGCCAACTATCTATTCATCTTCTATGCCTTTCTGAATTTGCATAGAAAGGCTTAGATGCTGTGGAAAGTGCATAGGTGATGAGGTATGAAGTTCTACAGAGTTTTCTGCTCTACAAAGACCGTAGTCGCGTATATCAGGTTGTAATTCCAGGCGAGCGATCATTTCTTTCTGCGGTAAAGTGCTTTGATTCAATATGTAATGATACGCCCGGTTGAACACCTGGTCATTTCTATGGATTTCCGATCAGGATTAGAAATACGTCGAGTGATTTTTAAGAAGTGAGGGTTTGTCAATGTATTTAGGTTTCAGAAAGAAAGCACTTTGCTCGCGTAATGGCCTCGCGAAAATTTCGCCTTCGTACTGACTGGTCACCGCGATAAGAAATTCTATAAATGAATGAACCACAGCTGGACCGCCCTTTGACGGCGCGATCTACCAGTGACTGAAACTGAAATAAAAATAAAACTTTTCTGTATCGGTCAAATTCCGTTTTCATGAAATATGTGTGTCGATTTGACTCTTTAATGCATGGATAGATTTGATTTAATTTGGAAAAATTATTCTATTCTGAAACAAAAGCTTTCTCCTAAATTCACGTTTTGGATGATCTTTGCTTGTTGCGCTATTAAAATTTTTAGACATATTTACTTCCAAAATAATGAGCATTCTACATGCTAACCGCAAATTTTCCCTTCATCTTTTTTTGGTCAAGCATGGATTACTGATAAATCGTAGCACCAAAGCAATTTCCATTTATGATCCACGCTTGATTTTTGTTATGGAGTTGTCATATTTAATAACAAAACTGAGATCGATCGGTAGGCGCCGTTTAGAAAAGTCGTGCGGTGGTCGAGACTTGAACGATCGATTGGAACTTTTTATTCAAAATAATTTTTGTTAAGCATGGGACACTGATGAATCGCGCCATGAGGCGCGATCATCTGTGGCCCATGCTTGGCAAAATTGGTTTGAATTGGGTGGATCGACCGGACATCGATAAATAATGACGTAAGCTTAAAAACAAAAACTTCGCAGTCGGAATTACCCACTTGGATATTCACGCTACATAACGGAAAGATTGATGTTGCTTTGGACAGTTTGAAAGGGCGTTTCGTTGACATGGAGAGTCGTTTTGCGTTCAAACTATTTTTGTCCTCAGTGCTGCGAGTTTCGTTGGCCAATATTGTAGATTGAAGTCGTTCGCTACTATTTTTGGGATCTTCAAAGTTGTCCTCTTTGGGGAGCTATTATTTTCGTTATACCAAAAGTTTCCCGAATTTTTGAATTTTAGAATTTTCAAAGGCGACCAACACCTTGCATTATTGCTCAGTGATACCAGCTTGTATTTATTAATTCTGATTAGTGAGGTTTAGACATTGAACGTGGTTTCATCCATGGCCTTATATAGACGTAGCCGGTTCGTCTCTACTTCGGCGTGCTTTGGAGAATATCACACTCTCGTGAAAATAAATCATTCAATCAGTACTTGAATTGAAATGTGTAAATTCCGATGTCGACTCAGCTACATCGATGTTGTTTTATCAGCGGGTGTCAAGTAGAAGACGTTCGTGGGCGGTAGTCAGTTTTAGTCTCGTTCGACGCTGTTTCCTGGCGTAGGGACTTAGTCTAGTTCTGTAATCATACCGGTACTGTGTTTGTGGTTTTCGTTTGAAGTTGTGCTACGTTGAGCGTATGACAAGAACCGTTTTATTATAGTGAAAGCTGGGTAATTTGTGAAGACAGTTTTTCAGTTTAGTTGCTGTTTTTTTATTTTGTTCAGTCGTGCATAGGGCTGGGCAATTTGATTCGGTGATTCGAATCGATCCGAAGCACTAGTTATTCGAATCATCCTTGAACGCTCATAGGAACAAAAATTTGCAAAATAAAGCGAAGCAGAATTTTCATTTTTAACGACAAAATACAAACGATTTTGGTCAAATTTGACCAAAATCGATTATATTTTGTCCCTAAGATATGAAAATCGTTGCTCCTAGGCATGGATTGTGAATTATTAGTAATTCGTAACTTTGAACTTCTTGATATTCTTGGAAACAATTTGTAAAAGCAAAAATGTCATATGTGTTGTCTATATGGAATTGCTGATTCGATGATCCGATTCGAAAAAAAATATTCGAATCACATTCGAATTCCAAATGATTCGGTTTTGCCCAGCCCAAGTCGTATATTAGTAGTCAGTTTAGTGTTAACATATATACAACCCACCCGTAGGCCGTAACAGAAGTGTGGTAAATTTACTTTGAAATAATAAATAAGCATTTTTACAAAAAAGAGCATTCTATATAACAGCCCATAATTAGATAAAAAAGACTATTCTTCAGTTTTATTTCAATCTCGTCGAGTAAAATAACTGTCAGAAGTCGGTGGTTTGCTGCATTTTTGTGACAGTGCATTTAATTTTTGTCCATGGATGGGTTAGCCGGAAAGGACTTGATACGTGTGGCCCATTCGGCTATTTGGCAATTATTTACTTAAGCTTGAAAACAAAAATATCGTAAACTATGACCATTCTTCATTCGGAAGTATATCTGAACATGTTTTGTTAAGCCTGGTCCGTCGTTGGTTTTGTTTGATCAACTAAAATCTACTTTTTGATAACCCCTGTTTACGTCGTAATTGTGGTCGATTATTCGAATTTGAGTTACGTTGGAGTAATAGAAAATTATAGAGTAATTTTGTTATTAACAATTTGTTTTCTTTGAAATCCGAAACTTTGACCTGAGAACGTTTTCATATTTTCCTGCCATAATTGCTCTCCCATATCCGATTTTAACGATTATTACTCGTTTTTACTCGTTTGTTATTGCTCGAATTGTCACGAGTTTATTTTCGTGTCGATCATGAAGCGCTGTGCGATGTAATAGTGTCTGTGGACTTGAGAGCAAAAGTTATGGGAAATTTGCTTTTACGCGAGAGCGCAAGGGACGTTATAAATGCTGTAATATGATAGGTATTCGGTTGATATATTAACTCGTCAGTTCCTAATCGGAATCTTTATTTTCCGAGCTGATCTGTTCATGTATTTTGATCTAGCGATATCATCAATCAGTGTACGCTTATCTCATGTGGTTTATTTCAGCAAAATAATACTGATAAACTTCAAGTTTTGGAGACGGAATGTCAGTTTCAGCAACCAGAATGATAAAAAAATATCGAAGTATTTCGGAAATGTGAACTCACTCCCTTTGTTGTTGGAATTGCTTCGATAACAGTAATTTATGTATTTATGTGGTGATATATTGACGGTGGATTGTCAAATATTATTCAGGTTCCTGATAACGTATGCTTGTCAAATAATCGTGCTAGCCTAAATAAAACGAACGTATTTTTTCTTTATCATGGGTCGCACCGACAATACACGTCATATCAATGGGTCAAATTCAATTTCAATTAGGTTTAGTTTGTGGAGTATACACGCTCCAAACCATTATGTTTAATTTTTGTCATCCAACATTTTCAATGAGATACCAGAGCTTTCCTCAGGCATCGTATTATGTTCTGAAATCATCGTTTCTGTTATTTTTCTTGTTAATGGTGTGGGAGTTCATTGGTGTGCTCGATACCTTATCCCGGTAGGTTTTGTTTGTTTGTGATGCTCAAAGGATAATATTAAACCCGATTGTTTCGACTTTTTCTTCTTTATAAAAATATATTCTGTCATTTCCAACTGTTATTCTCCGGATCCATCATCGAACTAATAGTGGACGACGTTGGTCATCAGTTATTATTGCAGACGACGAAAGTTTATGTTGTAATAATAGCCAGTGTGATTTTTAAATATGACTCATAACCCGTGACTAATCGTTGTTCTTGTCCGAATGGTGAATTGTACACTGCCAATCGTGTGCCATACACAATCCAGACTGTTATAAGTACGGTCTATATATGGCTCATTGGCTAAAATCAATTCCCTAATGGCTAACTAGATTAATGCTACACTTTGAGAAGGTTATTATCACGGCGTTTATGGTGGCGAACGACGGGACATTTTTCTCTTCAAACACACATCGAAGTTATACAATGTTTTGCGGCCGATCACCCGCTAGTTTTAGTGTTTTATTGGGGGAGTTCGTAGTCGACTGACGTGTTTATATGGAATATTGAGGTTATTGAACTTGGCGCAAAGTGCTTAGCAAGCTAGCTTACTCAATTATTTGTCATGCATATTATTCTTCTGCATTAATTAATAACCGATCTGCCGTTGTATAATTTCATTGTGCAGTTCATGTCATAACGCTTAGTTATGCAAATATTGTCAGTGTTCCAATGAGTATAGACAGACATGGTTACCTGTTGTTTGTAGTTTTTCTAGGTTTGTGACTTGGTTTTCTCATTGCTGGTGTCCATTCGCTCATTTTTAATCTCATTATGGGGTTTGATTCTTCTCTTTTTCGAAGAGGGTGAATTTTTTTTTTTCATTTAAACAAAGTTTGAGGGTGATAGCTATATAAGTTGGACATTTCCGAAGGAATCCTAAAAAAATTAACTTTTTAAACAGGAGTTAATGTCAGTTTTTCAACAAAAAAAGCATTCTTATTCTATTTAACTTTTTATATACTTATTTTTATTAGATTTAAAGTTATATAGCTAGGTAATAGAATGTAAGAGTTGGATTAAATAAACAGACATGACTGAAACTCAGAGTGGACGAAGGTTTCTGCGGCCTCCAAGCACTATATCTGTGTCAAGGAAAAGTCAAAGTTTCACTTCTGCAGATCGGAATAAAATTAACAAAGAAATAAGAAACGACAACGCACACAATAATTCTACGAATGCTCAACCTACTTCATTGAACTTAACTAATGCCTCATTGATGCAAGGGCAGACGGAATGGCGCAGTAAGTCTATGAATGCAAAGCACAGTTTCACTTACCAGTCTGCACCATCACAGGCTTCAAAATTAGCAAAGAAAAGTGATATTGGATCTGTTAAAAGTGGTTCGAAAAGTCTAAAGAATTCGAACTCGCCTACTCATTTAGTAAAAGTAGAAAATGGGACAAGAGGAACCGATTCAGCCGGGAAACAAAAACTTGTTAAAATGAGATCAACCGGCAGTGCAAAATCAGGAAGGGAGTCCGGGATGAGTAGATCATCTTCAAATGCATCATCAAAAAGCACTGCTAAGCCTCCTACTTCCGACACAGGAAGAAATGCAAGGCCTCCAACAGCAGATTCAAAATCTCGTGAATCAAGGCTTAAAACACCTGTTCATAAAACCCCAACTAAAAGCAAAAGTGGACTCATGCCTCCTCGAGCTACTGTTTCCAGATCTGCATCAAATTCATCAAGGAGCTCCACGGCAACTACAGCGAGCCCTGATAGGAAAGCAACTTACAAATCGAAAACTAACACACCACCAAAAACATCATCTCAATCTGCTACAAAAAGCTCATCATCGTCTTCTGTTTTGGGGCGTTTGAGAAAGATTGGGGGCCCAACAACAACTACAATCCCTAATAACAACACAAATGGTGTCACATTGAAGCAAGCAGTTTCTGTGAAGTCTCCAACAGAGAATTCAAAGTCTTTTTCACGTCCCCCATCATCTGCCAGTAGCACACTGGAGCGGAGTAACAAAAAAGGTCTGGTACCCCCTTCAAAACTTGCTGTTTCGAGTTACAAAAGCAAAAGTTCAAATTCAAAAGGGCCCGTTCCAAGTACTGCTGCCCCCAAACAAGGTTCAGGTATAAAATCAACATTTCAGAGAGCTTTTGGTCCTAAAGATGAGAAAACGGGACTTTCTGGTTCCAACTTACCAAGTTCAACTAAAGTTTCACCAGGTTCCAAACGAAAAGTCATGAATTCAAACAACAACAAAGTTCCAAATCGTGATAGTGATGTCATAGTTGTTACGAATATTGACGAGTTACCACAAAAACGCTATTCTGGTGAAGAAAGTGTTTATCGACGAGACAAAATCGATGTAAAAAATTTGAAGAATTTGCTCGTTCGACCTTACGATAACGCTCGAACAAAGAAGGATGACAATCCTATACCAGGGCCGATTGTTCTCGACGAACACGAAATTGATTTTTCAGATTCTGAAGACTTTTCGAAAGTATCAATGGACATAGGTCTTCCTGAAGATTTAGATTCATTGGAAGATAACTTGGAATTAGAAGTCAAGATGGAGCCAGATTCTCCACCAAAAAGCAACATGAAACCAAATTACGAAAGCGGTATCCGTAATATACAATTGCCACTGAGCTCTGATGAGCGAAAGCCTCTCAAAACCGCGACAGTTGCCCCATTTAGGAGACAAATTCCTGAGCCCTCTAGTGGTAATAATACTCAAAATACATCACTTAATAACGACATGTATAAATCGGCCGCTCAAAATGCGCTTCAAATCCAAGACTTGAAAAATGGAAGCATAGAGAATACTGCAAATACTATTTCTGTGAACAACACATCTGTTTCAATGGAGGAAAGAAGGAAAACAGCGAAAGGAATTGCAGATTTGCGTCAAAACCTGGAAGAAACGATGTGCTCTTTACGGAATTCACAACTTCGCAACAGATTATCTGATGAATTTGAACGAAGAATATCGGCCCAATTAGACAATGAAATCGAGGAAATTGGACTCCCGGAAGTGCCACCACCATTAACAAACGGAGGATATAGGACAGCCAGTACATTATCTGGCATCCACACTATTTCCCATAGCTCAAGAAGTCCGAAGCTGCATGCTGGGGAGTGCCTTGGTCCGGGGAGTTACACCAGTCCTCGTCCAAGTACGACAAAATTTTCATCATTGCAACGTACTACATCAAATCGAAGTGCTCGATCAGCGTGGAATGATTTGCCGGATAAACAAACAAACTTTAACCTTGAAAATGACGAGATTAGTTCCGTCAGTAGTGAGGACATTAGCGAACTTATAACCGGGATTAGCACTGATGATATCAGTTTATCTTCCACCAATAATTCTCCGTTCCATGTGTCAAAGCCTTCGTCAATGCCGATCAAGAAGTCATCATTGGCTCGAAAAGCTTCATCAAACTCTATAGAATCTCTCGAGAAATCATCAAATTCAACAACAGAGAGTAACAAGTAAGTTCATATTTTTGTTATATTTGTGTCGAAGTGGATATGAAGAGTTTTATTCAAGAGAAGTCGTGCTTGAATTCGTTCTATCTTGATCATTCAAATTTGCCTGGGGTTTCTTAATCCCCATTTGGAAATTTAAGGGTTGAAAATGGAAGTTAAAAGACCCGTTATGTAGCAAGATCATGATGTGGGACAAATTTGATACAAAGCATAAATTTTCTGCAAATTCCACTAAATAGAAAAAGTAAATTTTGATTTACGTATCTGATATTTTAAACCATAAACGTTCCCAAAATTAAGTTAGGAATGCTGAGTTTAAATTATATATATTTCCGTTTTCTATTTTAATTACTGTTGTAAAGTCGTCTGTTCAGAGGTTCTCTTGGTTATTCGCGAATTTTGATTTAATTGTCTGTTTCTTAACATTTTTGGATCTACAGACTCGATCATGGCATGCCGTTTACTGCCTTTAGCCTTATCTGTGTGGTGTGTTCTTCTCGTTTAAATTTCCGTTTTTTTTTCCGGAAGTTCGGTATATTTATCTCATTTTTTAAAGCAAATGGGAAATCAAAAACCCTAATTCTGATTACAAAAGATATTCTATTTTGACCTCTCCTGCTGGTGTCTTACGTTGGTGAGACAACAGCGCTAGAACAATGTCAAGTACCACGCTTCAGACTTTGCTTAGGGATAATCAATACACCTTCCGTTCCACTTGACCTTTTAAAAATCAATATTTGCGTTAGAATGTCTGTTTCATTGGCTTTTATTGAAATTGGGGGATTTCTTTTAATGATTTTTTTAATTTTGATGGAAAACCAATTCTGAATTGAAAATCCATGTATAAATGGATATTGATTTTGGTAACAATGAGTGGGATTGTCGGTAGAATGACTGCTATTCCTACAAACGAGTAAAATTCAGCAAATGGGCAATATTTAATGATATATCTGTTGCTAGAAGTTTTGAATGTCTCTTTTTACAGAAAAACTGTAAATAGAAGTCAATATGATCAATACTGTTATGAAATAATTTTGGATCGTACCATTTTCAATTGAATTTTTTCTGAATCCTATTCTCTCTAAGAAATTAAAGAAAAAAGAAAATTTTAGATATATGCAAAAATTTCAATATATCAGTGGTCGGCTGGTTGCCAGTCAGATCTTTTCAGGACATCCTTGATCACATGCAAAAACATTAACAAAATATCACTTTATGGCAGAAAGTCTTCTGATGGCAATTTTTCTGCGATCCTTATTTTGTTGCCAGTTAAAATATGAGCCCTAATTAACCTTATTGTTCAAAACCAGTTCGAACCAGTTTATCCCGGTCAACAAATCTTGGCAACAATGTGACAGATGTGCTGAGTAAATACGAAGTCGCACTGTAAATTAACATATTGTGAGAAAAATAAACATTAGGGTATCACGTCTGTGCTTATTCTTTATGTTACCTAGTTTTTTATTATTTATTGTAAGTCGGTCACACAATTCTACTATGGTTAAATGGTATAGATGCAAGGATACGAAGGTTTTGTGAGAATTGTTTGTTAAGTCTGTGCCACAGATGGAACGCATCAACGAGACACGGTCCATCTGTGGCCCATACTCGAAAAAAATCAAATTTTTGATTGGGTTAGTCTTTATTTTTGCACTTTTACAATTTTGCACAACAGAGGTTCAGCGGTTGTAACTATGCTCTGAGCAAACTTAGGAAAAATATATCAATTGGGCCAAGTTTTTTTTTTTATGCCCCATCCTGTTAGAATCAGTGGTCGTCTTGTGGGGATGCTTCTAACATTGCTAGAAGTGAATATTATTTCTAAATTTTCATCTTAACCATTAGACATTGACCATTGAACGTTTCTAACACCCAAAGAAAGTCAAAAATCTGTCACTGTGAAGTCTGATGTTAAAACTTTACACACATTTGCAGATCATCCCATTCAGGTTTAATTTCCGCAAACATATAAGCACTGCGACGGTGTGGAGTAGTCCAAGATTATAAAACTTGCCACACATTTGCAGCCTATCTCATTCAAGATTTCATAAATTTCCTGTCTTGTTAATGAGCTGGTGTTAGTTCCATAATAGACAAATTTTATTTCGTGACTCTTGTGATAAGTGAATAGCAAACACTGCTCCTGTTTTTTGTGTATTTTACGAAAAGTGTTATTTGCTGTGCCTTTGTTATCATGCTTTTATTATAAGGCTTTTGAGAAAGTGTTTGAAAAATTGGCAGTATTCATTCATTAAATTGGGTATAAGGGTTTGGTCCTTTTCAATTTTTATACAGTAAATTTAGTTGATACAGTATTCAGTCATTTAATTACTGATATAAGGGTTTGGTCCTTTCCAATTTTGATACAGTATTCAATCATTTAATTACCAGTATAAGGGTTTGGCCCTTTTCAATTTTGATACCGCACCACACCAGTAAGTTTGTAATGAAAATTGTGGTTTAAAGGTCTTTTAAATTTATGAACAGTATCCGTCTGATGCTGGGTTTTAATAAAAGGTCCGATACAAGTAATGAGAATATTTCAAATAACAAATAATTTTGACAAATCATTTTTTTTAATGCTTTTGCATTGTTATTCTTGGCATGTTTTGCTTTCATGGGTAAAAAGAGGTAGAGATTTATTCCTCTCGCCCAGAACAGATACATCTCACTATAGTGCCTTCAATAGTTCAATGGGAAATTTTTCTGCTTAGAGTGCAATTTGGCCCCCTTGATCAAAATTGCTTTTTTTTAGCTCATTCTTTCTAGTGTAATCCTGGGTGTTTTTTCTGGGGACCAATAGTTCACTTGTAAGCTTGTAATTTTTTCCTGAAAATATATGTATCAGGTCTCTCGAAGTTTATTTTGATCACATATCAGACAACATCACACAACGTTCGACAACAAAACACAAACTTTGAGCCCTTAACTCAAGGAAGCCAATTTTTTATTTCTGGCATCATTAACACACAGGTTGAATATTTCTAAGCAAACAACTTTGCCTGCCAGAAAAAAATACATTTCCATCAAGCGTGAGCCAGACATGGAGTGTGCTTCCTAAGCACAATCCATGTATGGTTCATGCTTAGTATAAATTTAAAAATCATTGACTATGCTTCCATGGGAAAATTGCGTGCCGGATTAGGGCAATAAATTGGCAATTAAACTCTTAAACGCTTCCTGTATATGTTCAGAGTTGAACAAAGAATTTGTCAACTTGCCATTTTTATGGTTTTGGAATTTGGAAATATAAATTTGGAACATATAAAGGAGGGGAATGTTTTGTCAAGCATGGGGCAAAGATTGTCTTTGTTTAGTAGCATGGGCATCGCAGGTTGAAGATCTTGGGTTTGAGTCCCGGCGAGTCTATGCCCTATCACAACCCTGGGAGTAATAACTTGTGTAGGCTAAGCCGAACAGGAAAAGATCATACCTTTCCAGCAATTGTAACCCTGCCCGTCTATAAGTGGCCGCTGTTACAAGGCCTTGGATAGGACGATCCACTTTAAAAATGGCTATAGAAAAAAAGTGTAGTTTTTGTTAAGTGTGTACTGGGACTACGGCTGTCCAAAATGTTTGATTTGCGATCCGCGAATCATAAGTTATTTGATTTGTTTCCCTTTGTGATTTGAAATCAATACATTCAAGAAAGTATAAATTTTAAGAAAATTAATGTAAATATTGATGCCATTAATAATTTTTGAAAAAAGTTTTTGTTTGTTTATTATAATACTTCTGTTTCGAAAATTCGCTTACTTAAAAAATTACTTATTTTAAGATTTGTTATGTTGGTAGGTTGAGGATCAGGTTCAATATCTTTGTCCCAAAAGGTTCGTCATAAAAATCCATCACTCAACCCAGGGTGTAATAATTTGATCAAACCTAGAAAAAAGCTTGTGATCCACGCTTTTCACAGAATATTTTGAAATGGGCAAGCAAGATCCTCATCAACGGAGGCTTAATTTCTCCCTACTCAATTGCTAAGTAGCTCCCATTATCATCCTTTTCGTTCAATCAAATGGGTCATTTTGTTCAAAGTTTAAAAGTTAAAGAACATTTCGGTTTTAATTTGCAAAGACTTTGGCCACAAATAACATATCCTTGAATGACACAAGCCATCAGTGGCTCATACTCGATAAATTTTCGTGCAAATCTCTAGACTCAAACTCTAAAGTGCAATTCCAGATCTCACATCAATAGCTGCCAATAGTACTGTCTCACAGATGGCGTAAATCCTCTCCTCTGGGAATAATCTTTGCCAGGCTTCTAAGAGTTCAGTGATTTCCAAATGTATCCACTTTATATGTATTGGCTCAGTATCTCATTGAAACAATTTTATGTTTCGAATTGTCCCTAAGTCCCAAATATATCATCCTAATGGATGCTTCAATCAAAATTCTCTTGGTTTGAATTTTCCCCCTTTTTGTTTCAAATTTACTTTTTTTGTATCTTTGGGTAAAACAGTCAGAACTTTATTTTGCAGTCTCCTAGTACATTCTATTAAGGGGAATAAAAACACTAGGAAAGCCCATGGCTTTTTTTATTGAAATTCACTCTGAGCAAGGCCAGAAGCAGTTTCCAAAGGAAACTAACCAACAGCCACTCAATAGCAGAGAGCTACTAAAAGATGTAGTACCAGCAACTGCACTCTAAACTTGAAACATTCCGAACAGAACTCAACCGTCATGGTAAAGTGCAGTGAGTGGTATCTTCCTGGGCGATGGTAAACCATCTACCACTTTTTTGTTTCCTTTGAGTCGCCTTTTACGACATGCAGGAAACACATTAGGCCCTCTATCCTGAATAAGCTACTGTTTATTATGTCAGTATGGATGTATATCGGCGCTCGAGAAGGGTGTAAGTTTTAGAACTTCAAATAGAACCAATTTACATCAAATTTAATTCTAATCCCTTCTAAGCATTTCAAGAATATATGTTGTAATTCTAATAGATCCCTGCTGTCGTGTAAGAGCAGTTTTGTTGGACCTTGAAAGAAAACATTTGAAATTTTTCGGCTGTTCGGTGAATTTTTATAGCGACTATTTTATTGAGAATGATCGTAAAGATGCGATTGATATTATATTATTAGATTCAAACAAAATGTTCGAAACTTACATTCGTAATGATGAACAGAATAGCTAAGATCATGCAACGTTATTAATATCTGCCAGGCGCCTTACAATTTACATATGGGAATTACTTTATTGC
Source organism: Styela plicata (assembly GCA_963675895.2). Lineage (NCBI taxonomy): Eukaryota > Metazoa > Chordata > Ascidiacea > Stolidobranchia > Styelidae > Styela > Styela plicata. The sequence goes on from OZ023148.1 coordinate 18,411,184, forward strand.
CTGTGTATTTATCTTTTGTCTACAAACTCCATCACATCAAGCATGAGCCACAGATGGATCACACCTGTCAGGTGTGGTCCATCTGTGCCTCATGCTTGATTGTAGATATATTAAATTAAAAATATTTTCAACTGCTAATAGACTTCCGAATGTACTAATGAATTCCCGTTGGGATTTTCCTTTGTCTGGATGTCGAATTGTGACATTATTGCGGTAACTAAACGACTGGATGTACTTTTAGTACTGACTGGCAAATGTCAGCTACTCAGGCACGGTATTCAAAGCATTTTAACAAAAAGAAATCATTCGAAGTTGAAAAAAACATTTCAAAGTTGTCAATTATTTAGAAGAAGATAATTTGCCAGCTTTATTCCCAAAGTGATTATACATTCCACAGTTTTTTTTTTTTTTGAGTAAAAGGTTTAAGAGTCTTTCCACACACATATAAATTTATTCCTGTAGCGTTACATCCGACCGAGATCGAACTTCCTTAGGCAAGCAAAGAGTGTGTTTAATGGTGCACCTACCATTACTTAATTTGAGCAACAAATAGGGGATTGTCCGCTGACTCATTTTGCAAAGTTGTTGCTCAATGCATTTTTTTTCATAGTCACTTCTTAAGAGTGGATCACCCTGTCCAAGGCCCTGTAACAGCAGCCACTTATAGACGGACAGGCATTGACTTCATGGCTACATGGTTGAAATGGTTATTTTGGTAAAAATTTATAATATTTATTTGGCCTACCAGAAAATTTATGGCGCCTTTTTATTGAAATGCTCTAGTTTGAATATTAGCTCATGTGTCTTTGAAGACATAACCTTATTTCATGAGCTTAAGGCCAAATTATACTTCTCATCTGAAGAATGTCCTGATTTTGAACTCCAACAGTTCAGAAAGGCCGATCTGCTTTGACCACAAATTATGAAACCCAATGCGTATTCAAAAGCTGGAAGCCAAAGGAAGCACTAGGCTGAACCGCTCTCTGACCCTTTTGAGAAGTTTGTCTGAACTAATGACATCTGATCTGAACTAATACATTGCCAAAAGATTGAAGTTCATTTTTCAAATTTAACATGAATCTTGATCTCTCTGATTTATGTCATTTTAAACCAAGATTAAATCAAAATGTTAATGTTAACAAGTAAATATTAAAACTTTAACATATATTTGAAAATTGTCACCATTATGTCAAGAAAATGGGTGATTTTTTCAAATTTTTCAATCAACTTCTCAAATATAATTTCATTTGAAAAGATTCGGTTAAGCAAATTCGACCAAGAGAATTTGATCAAATGACAAGACTCTATTCCAGGATGGTTTATTCTTGGTTTTCTTCGGGTGTTCAATACTTTTGTGTCATTTCTTTCAGATTGATAAAAAGCTTCAAAATTGATTGAGGATGCTTTTGAACCCTTTTCTATAGAGTTTAGTTCCCACCAGACAATCAAAAAGAGAAATTTTATTCCTCCAAACCCAGTTATATACAATGGATACCATTTTCTTCCAATGAAACCTATTTTTTGAGTGGTTGACATTTTACCGATCTGCCCTAATCATGATCAAAGACGCTTCTAAAAATCGTTTTCTATTTGTCAGAATAACTTTTAGTGGTTCCAAGATAAAGTCCATAGTTCATTGTTCATCCAAGACAACAGTTGGTACCATTGTCACATTGGTTCCCTAGAGAATCAGCGGTGTTGTGCCCAATAACATTGACTGAAAACCTATATTTGCTTGTGTGTGTTGATGGTCTGGAATTGAACATAAATTTGCTTTGTATTTGATTTCTGTAAATGTTATTATTTTAATATTTCGATTAAAATGAATGTTGTTGCTTTCCACTTCTTGGAGTGGATCCCCATGACCAAGTCCATGTACCAGTAGCCACTATAGACGGATAGGGTTAGAGTTGTTAGAAAGATTTAATCTTTCTGATGGGCATGAATTAACGAGCCGGACTCGCCAGGACTTGAACCTGCCTTATTCAACCTGCGATGCCAACGTGTTAATACCCACTAGGCCATCGCTCCCGCAGAATTTGGATTTATAATTGGCATGATAAGATAAAGATATACACAGCCTGTATTTTTGTTTTCTTGGAGTCATTCAGTGTTACATACTATAATGCTGATATACCAGTTATCTTTGCGGACTTACATTATATCTGTGTACAGACGACAAAATTTTGGGGAAATGACCATTTGTAGCGTTACAAGAGTCAGACATATAATTCACAAAATTCTAATTGACTTATTGTACTATAAAGTCATGATATGCTTATATGAATATGACAAAAAATATGAAAATGAAAATTTCAATTTTTTTTCTCGTTTCAGATCGTTATCTTCCTGGAAGAAGAATAAGTCCGGATCAAAATCAGATGGGGAGGGTAAAAGTAAAAAGAAATTGGAAAAAAAGAATTCAAAGAATGGAAAGGATGGGAAAGGTGGGGGCGTTATTCAGTCTTTGACATAGTTAAATCTAATTCGTCTGAAAGTTTCTAAATTACTAAACCAAATTTGTAAAAAAAATTCTGATGGATTCATTTTCTTCGGGTGTCTGAGTAGCTGATATACTGCTAGACTGAAGCTGTGTTTGACTTTGTTTGATCTCTTTTTACAGTCAATATTTTTGATAAATCAGCCTCAGCAAGTCTCTAACTTTGAGAGTTTCAGGATTAGTGTGGTTGGGGAACCTACCTTTTGAATGAATATACTGAAATGACTTGCGATAACAAAAACATTTTATCATAACAAGGCTTGGCATGGAAGATATTTTTTCAGCTCGTTTTTCAAAGAAATGCTTTTCGCACATTTCGTTGAAAGTAATCAATTTATTCATTAGCTCAAGAACTTTCAATCATTATTAAAAGCAAGAATTGGTCAGTTGTAACATATATTTTTATCGTAAAAGTTTTATATTTATATTTCAGGTTCTTCTGCTGTTGGGAATCGCCTTGCCACCATGGATCGTTCTGAGAGTCCCACATCGTCACCCAGCCCCCAACCATATAGACCCAGGGATTTACACTCTTACCGAAGTCTGCCTCGAACAAAGAAAAGTCGATTTGGGGACTTGGATGATGGTGCTCCACAGCGAAACAGTCAAGAAGGCTTCGTGAGGTCTCCAGCATTGAAAATCTTGCTTCGTTCAAAAGCGAACAAGGCTAAAGGGCAATCAAATCTCAGTGCAATACCAGATGGTGTATCTACACATAGTACAAGGAATTTATCTAATACAGATCCATATACCACAAATGCGAGTCTTCTCACGAACGGTGTTTTTGAAAAATCTGAATCAAGTATAGATAAAAACGATTTTTATACAAGTTTAGAACATAAAAATTTACGAAATTACGGATTATCGATGTCGGCTACGCAGAGTTTGCCAAGGAGATTCGCCAGAAAGTCTGGAAACACTACCTGGTCACAACCAAGAACGAATGCAAATTCTGCGTACAGCTTACCCGCTACGCCGGATAATATTTATGACCAATACGGGTCTTATATTGATAACAGCATTCCGTTCAGCGAAAGTGCAAGTTCATTCTCCAATCTCACCGTTCCAGATTATGATAATTTCTCTGACGCAATGGATAGATCGTACCAGGACCGCAACCAAAAGATGGCAGACTGGCCTCTTTCTGGGCTTCAGACTCCTTCAGCAGTCGCTGCTTCGAGTCCGAATGTTTCTCGTGCTGCTTACAGTGATAGAAACTATCGCACAATATCATCTACACATGATTTAATGAAAAGACGAGGCAGCTCTTTGTCACTAGGTGGCACACCCAACCAAGCTATAAATGATGAGACATCAATCGCTACGGCAAGATCGTTCCTGTACTCATTAGCACAAAATAAGGTCGTCCAACAGGCGCATATGGTACAGGAGTTTGAGAAATCTCTCTCTCGCATTTGACAAATCGACTTCGAGAACTTTCCTCGACTGCGGAAGAAAAGGACACAGAATTAAATGAGCTTCGCACCACAATTGAGAAATTAAAAAATCGTTCTTCATCAAAGTCAGACGATTGGGAGAACTCTAGCGGCAAATTAAAAAAAAAGCCGTCATGTGCTTCGTTATCAAGTATGAGTTCTCAAGCCAGCATTTCAAGCGCTGGTAGTGGCGAAGAGGCAAAATCTAAGAAAAAGAAAGGGTGGTTGAAAAGCTCCTTCAAAAGTGCTTTTGGTCGCAGTAAATCTAAAGCAAATCTTACAAACGGTGACACAGCAACATCAAGATCATCTTCGCCACAAAAAAGTCTTTCTGGGCAGGAAGTGATGTCAATGCTCAGTTTCGATGATGAAAACTGTGATCCGGAAATGGTTCGCAAACTCAAAGAAGAGTTGAGACAAAAAGAACGTAAGTTAACGGACATTAGACTAGAAGCATTAACGTCTCGTCATCAATTGCAGCACCTTCAAGATACGATGTCACAAATGAAAAATGAGATGGAATCATTACGCAAAGAAAATGAGCAGTTACATCAGCTCGGACTTTCTGCATACTCCTTAACGTCGTCTTCCACATTTCTCCACTCAAAATTGAACTCCACGAATGAAAATATCATAAAATCATCTTCGGAGGAAATCAGAGTCAAAATAATGGTTCAAATTTCTAACTTTTCTCCTTTGAACTCTAAACACGCTCAATATATAACGCTAAATGTTTGCCCCGTTAACAGATCAATAAACTGGGCTCAACTGGATCAAAAGTTGATAAAAATTTTCATGGCTTATTGCCAGACTGTTGATCCTACAAATTGTATGAAATTGACAAAGAACTCCATCGAAAAATACTCAATTGGGGATGGGGTCCGCGAAGTCGGACTTTCTACACCAGATTTGCTCCCATGTGGGTACTTAGTTGGTGACACAAATTCCGTTGTCATCCAACTTTTAGACGGTCGACAAAATAGCGT